>CM076145.1:43870556-44193056 GCA_038025085.1 Tetragonia tetragonoides
AGAACTTCTGCCTAGTGACCGACCCTAACCTCCACATCAATGCCCACTTCATCGGCAAGAGAAACAAGAATATGGGTAGGGACTTTACATGGGTTCAATCCATTGGAGTCCTTTTCGACAACCATCGTCTCTTCATTGGCGCCCAAAAGACTTCAACTTGGGACGATGCCAATGACCGTTTGGCGTTGGCCTTTGATGGGGAGCCCATCTTCTTGCAAGAAACTGAGGGATCCAAATGGCAATCCACCATGGTGCCTTTGGTTACCATAACAAGGGCTAGTGATGCCAACAATGTCATCGTTGAGGTCGATGGAAAACTCAAGATCACAACTAAGGTGGTTCCTATCACTGAAGAAGACTCAAGGGTGCACAACTATGGCGTAACTAAGGATGATTGTCTTGCACATCTTGATCTCGGGTTTAAGTTTTATTCTCTTAGCTATGGAGTCGATGGTGTGTTGGGAAAAACCTACAGAGATGACTATGTTAGCAATGTGAAGGTGGGAGTAGCCATGCCAGTTGTAGGAGGAGAAAGAGAGTATACAACTAGTAGTCTTTTTGCCACAGATTGTTTGGCTTCAAAGTTCCATGAAGGTCAAGAACTCAAGATGGTAACATATTGAAAGCCTTGGATCTTGCCAGCTTGAGCTGTGGTAGTGGAATGAATGGAGCTGGTGTAGTTTGCAAGAGGTAGACTAATCCAAGGCTCCATGCTTTGAAAACTCTCAAAGCATTAATTCTCTAAAATGATTGATAAGGTTTGAGGTCTTCAAACCTTGTCTTCTGCTAATTTATATTCAGGTTTTTGTAATAAGAAATATCAATGTATTTGTAATATTATCTACACATAATAATAATGTCAGCAATTTCAAATTCACAAAACGCGTATGAGACAGTTTTACATTAATTTTTGGTGAGACGGTGATCACTTTTTAATTATACAGAATCAATGCTCATAATTAAGTGACCACTATGGTCTAAATAGTGACCCCTTTTTTTGAGTTAGTCACATACAAGACTTACTCGTATCTACAAAAACTTGTTTAAGACGGTTCTTATTGTAACTTTTGGTGAGACGATAATCACTTTCTAGTGAAATAAGGGTCACAACTCGCAACTTATAATAAGAGACCCTATATTTCTAAATAGTGACTCCATTTTTTCGTAAGTTGATCTTTACAAAACTTGCTAGTATTGTGTGAGAAGCACCATTACAAAATCCTCAGTCCGCTTGCTTAAAACCCAGTGGCGCGAAGCTATCGTATGTTGGCAACAAAAAAAATCCTTGAGGGTAATATCGTCTCGACAGCATTTTTCCACTTTCGAAAGCACCAACCTGCCACTTTTCCTTCCCATCAAAAAATACCCCGTCCTTCCCCTTTTGTCTTCTTCCCAACCCCATAAGGGTTTAAGCTTCTCTCTCTCTCTCTCTCTCTCTCTCTCTCTCTCTCAAACCTCAGAGATCAACAGTGGCAACATAGAGAGAAAACAACATCCACAACAATGGACACACCAAAATCACACCAACGTTTCCCCAAAATCAAAATCCGCGAAATGCGAGATGATTACCTAAAATTCGACCTCCGTAACACAGATTCAAGCATGGCAAATGCACTTCGTCGAATTATGCTCTCTGAAGTTCCAACAATCTCAATCGATCTCGTCGAAATTGAAATCAACTCATCAGTTCTAAACGACGAGTTTATCGCTCATCGATTAGGGCTAATTCCTCTCACTAGTGACCGTGCTATGTCTATGAGATTCTCTCGTGATTGTGACGCTTGTGATGGTGATGGTCAATGTGAATTTTGCTCTGTTGAATTTGATCTTCGTGCTAAATGTATTAATGAGCAAACCCTAGATGTTACTAGTAAGGACTTGTTGAGCTCTGACCCTTCTGTTGGTCCTGTTGATTTCTCGGATTCTGGTGCTGGTGAAGGTGATAAAAGGTAAAGGTACCGTTTTGTGAAATTTTAACGAAATGTTGTGCTTTTGTTTGTGTTTGAGTGGTTTTTTGGTGGTAGTGTGAGAAGTTTTGTTGAAATTACTAGCCATTTACATGCATGTTGGAATTGTTAGGGTTTATGAAGTCGAAATGTTGAAATGTTGGAATTTTGTTTTTCTGTTTGGTTTTTGAGTGGTTTTTGTTGGAAGTGTCACGTGTGAGGAGTTTTGTTGAAATTACTAGCAAGTTATTTGCATGTTGGAATTATTGTTAGGGTAATATCATCTTTTACTGGAACTTTTGTTTGTTTGTTCTTTTTTCTTTTTTTCCTGTTTCCGGTTTGATTTTTGGGTGGTTTTATTGAAAATCTGTAGGGAGTTACTTGCATGTTGGAATTGTTAGGGTTTTTGGAATTTTCTTTTTCTTTTTTTACTTGTTGATATGGTGGTAGAGCAAAAGGAGGTCTGAAAGATATGTAAATTCTGATGAGTATTATTCTTACCGAAAGTTCTTTTCTTCTTCTTTTTCTGTTTTTGTCAGGAATTTCTGTTTTGTTTCTGTCTCCGGTTTTGATTTTTGACTGGTTTTGTTGCGAATTTAAGGAGTCGTGTTGAAATTTATATCCAGTTGCATGTTAGAATTGTAGGGTTTTTGAATTTTTGTCCGTTTTAGTTGTTGATATAGCAGTAGAGGAGCATGAGCAGGTTTAGAATATATGGAAATGCAGATGTGAATATCACTGGAATTTCTGTTTTAAAATTTTCCCTGTTTGATATTTGAGTGTTTTAATGTTTCATGTTTGAGGAGTTTTGTTGAGATGAGCAAGTTTTAGTTATCTCTGGCCAGTAAATTGTTAGGGTTTTGGGAATTACTCTCCTTTTTAGTTATTCTCAAAGAGTTAGACTATGACGAGGTCGTAAAGATATGAAAATGAGGATGTGAATATCACTGTTGTCACTACAACAATAGCCTAGTATGGATCCTGCTGAGGGTGGCGTTCAGGGAGGTGTAGATGAATGCAGCCTTACCCCTAGGGCAGGGTCTAGGGTGGTGTAGATGTATGCAGCCAGCCTTACCCATAGCTAGTTGCCTAGTAAAGAGGATGCTTCCCATAGACGCGCAAAAGGATTTTGAATTTTCGCTATTAATTTGTAAATAAATAAAATAGGTGAAAATCACTATTGCTAAGATATAAAAACCCAATTGTGGGGACTTGTACTGCATTTAGCAAGTTTCAATTTTTTGTAGCCAGTTGTGTGTTAGGGTTTTTATCGATTTACTCTCTTTGCAGACTATTTGACATAGAGGTAGAGGCCGTAGAGCCTTTTGAGGTCTAAAGATATGGAAATGCAGATATGAATTTAACTAGTGCTAGGATTCAACCTCGATACTTTGTTTGTCCTGCAATTATGAGACTTTTGCCTTCATTTTCTGAGTACACTGAAAATGAAACAAGGGAATATGGATATCTGATTTAACTATATGGGGACAAAACCTTGATAAGCTCTATTGAGTGGGAGAAGAGGAATTGGTGGCGCTTGAGGACAATATCATTGAATGGTAGAATATTGAATGAGGCAGTAATGCATGATGCAGTTCAGTATGTGAATGTCAAGCTGTGCAGAGTTTACTTGAATAACCAATTGTAAAACTTTCTAAGTATTGATGTTCGATTCAGTAAGAACATTATTATTCTATTTGTAAAAGGTTGCTTAGGTTTTGGGAAATTTTAGTTGATGCATATATTTCTTGAAGTATCTTTAGCTTGTGAAGGCGTAAAGTACAGGAAGTGATAGCCTTTTGACAAGGCCAGAGCATATGACTAATGAGAAACAGAAGATATTGATGTTCTGGGTTAATAATTGAAGGTCCCTTCTTTTTGTGGGATTGTCGAGGGAGTGGGGAGGAGTAAATAGCTACGTTGTAGTGATCTTGTTCTGGTAAATTCTGTCAGGCCTCGGGACTGGCTTTAAGTTCATGTTACACTAATGGCATCCCTCGAGACCCAACTTTCTTTTTTTTTGTTATCATGTTTATCAGCCGTATTGAGTATTCTTTCTGTATCATGTATCCTTACTGAACATGTTCATGGAAACGAACTCGAGAATCAATGCAAATGCTTGATAGTTGTAAGCTGCGTAAATATTTGAGGATTGCAGGACTTCAAGCAGTGTGGAAGCTATTGATGCAGAAGTTGATATTCAAAGAAAAATGGACTAGAACAGTCAACTATTCCTAAGAAGTAGGGTATTACATGGAATTTTGTAACCTGAAGTATGTGTATACGGGTAAATGTTTATGGTAAAGAATCATGTGAACTTCTACTGAATCATACAATACATGCGTCTTTCTTGGTCAGTGCATGCTCGCTGTATTGAGTGCTCTAATTTCAATTGCAATGAGCAACAATGATGAATAAACT
This sequence comes from Tetragonia tetragonoides, assembly GCA_038025085.1. NCBI lineage: Eukaryota > Viridiplantae > Streptophyta > Magnoliopsida > Caryophyllales > Aizoaceae > Tetragonia > Tetragonia tetragonoides. Next base: position 43,874,924 of record CM076145.1, read on the forward strand.
CTATTATGGCGCTCACAGAGGTAGGTGATAAATTGGCAAACCTTTCCTATTTGTACCATGGTTAATTGTACCTTTTTTAATTCCTTTGGCTCTTGCTTGCTCAATAGCTTCTTCTGAACAGCTCCCCAATCCTTGTATGCGTCCATCAGCTACCAATAATTGGGATACAAAAATGGTCATGAGGAAGTTTGGGAGTTTTTTTGCCAAGAATGTTTGACAAAGTGGATCAGTGCATATATGTAGCGTGGACTTGAAGTAGTTTGAGTTGAATTCATTTTATGAAGTACAAGATGTAGTCAACTTAGAGTACTTCTGTTACTGTTGGGATATTCTTGAGGTGAGGTTTTTATCTCTGCTGGCATGCTTATCTTGTCACTGGTCATATGCAGGGGAATCATAATTGTGAAGCTACGTAAAGGTCAAGAATTGAAGCTGAGAGCAATAGCTAGAAAAGGAATTGGGAAAGACCACGCTAAATGGTCTCCTGCAGCAACTGTCACTTTTATGTATGAACCAGAAATTCATATTAATGAAGATCTGATGGAAACCTTGACACTTGAGCAGAAAAAAGAGTGGGTTGAAAGCAGTCCTACCAAAGTGTTTGACATAGATCCTGATACTCAACAGGTTGGTTAAATCTTTCTTAATCGTACATGTTTGATTCTTTTAGCGAATTATGTGCTGCTAATGACTTGCTACAATGAATCCCATCCTGAAGTAGTTCTCTTGTTTCTAAATGCAACACTTCCATGGAATTGTTTGAAGCTTTTTGGTAGCAGATGAAGATTAGAACATTACTGCCGATTTTTATCATGACACCTTGTCCTAGTACTTCGTAATTGTTCCCTATTAAGCTACTAAAAAAAAATTCTCTTGTCTAAAAGATTGGCATGTTATTATAGCCAAAAATAATAGAAAAAAACATAAATCTGGGGTAAGTGGAAATTCTCTTACTGTTCATTTACCCTGCAAATGAGAAATAAAAATTCAAGTCAAAAAATTTTTTGGGGGGGAGATTTGTTTTTAGATAACATGGGTATCCAAGCTTTGTTTGACTAATCCCATGGGCCGTGAAATTAACGACCAGGAAACCTCTAGTGGCCCTAAGGGGACTCGAACCTGGGACCTCTAGAGTACTTTCAGAGGTATTACCAGCTGAGCTACCCCCTCAGGGTTGTCGCGAGAAGATTTGTCAAAACTCGATTGAAGAATTATAACTTGAACTTATAGCCCTTACTTCATGAACTTATCCTTCCTGTGAGTATGACTATGCCACTATGGGGCCTCATTTCATGATCTCATTTCAACTTCAGGGTAGGATAGTTCACCCACTGCCAATGAAATCAACGTGCATATGGAGTATGTTTTTCTTATTAATTCAATCTTTGATGTCAAACATTGAGAAAGCTATGTTGAAGCTTCTAAATGAATTTGTTCCAATGAATTATGATTAGTAATAAGGAGATAACCACAACATGATTCCCTTGCTGCACCAAGCACAATATCTCACTTGAATAACAGTTCAAAACAAAAATTAAGATTTCTTGTAAAACCTCCACAGCTAATTGAGTCTTCCATGTGAGTACCCTAGATATTGACTATTAGCTGTACAGAATCACTTTAAAAAAAAAAATGCAAACCAACAGATTAGGATAATTGGAGAATCAAAGGATTTTTTTTTTTTTTTTGTCAGGATATAAATTACCTCCAGTAGAACCTTCCTTCGATAGACTGCGTGTATTTAGAAGAATAAGCGTTCTGAATCTGGGTAGAACATGAAACTCCAAGAAACATTAACGACCGGAAGGGCACAAAAAATCAACAAAAACAATTAGCATTTTGGCAGCCAGCCCTAGTTCGTCATCCAAGACATGCAAAGGCAAAACAAAGGAGGAAACTCAAAGAGATGAATGAGGACCTTACTTGAACAGGATCTGTTCTATAGGCTCGTACCTCTGTATCCTTGAGTTCTAGGGGGGGGGGGGACTTCTTACTGTGATACTGTCGACTGTCGAACTCGAACAACTATGATTGTTATAAGTTAAAGTCTTTGCTATTCGATAACTAAACTCAATATTTCAATTAAATTAAGAGCTAGTATATGATGGAGGAAGGGATATAAAATAACCTGCTATGAACGAAATTGAAGTCGATCTCAGGAAATTGAACGTCGAACGTTGCATTGCGATGTTCGAGGAATGAAGAGATGCTTTGTGGATTCATTAGTGGTTGAATGATAAAAGGAGTAGAGAAGAGGAACTCTGCTCAAAAGGATAAAAAGGAAGGGGCTTGGATTCTTAAATGAATTTGGTGGATTCCAAGGTGATGCGTGGCGGATTACTGTTTTTGAGGTTTTTGATTAATAAGAACAAACGAAGATAAAACAATGATATAACTTGAGATAAAGGCTAAGCCACCACTCAAAGTTTAAGGATCCACCCCCAATGGACTAAAGGCTGAGCCACCACCCAAAAGTTAGAGGAACCACTCAAATCACCACTAGATAAACTAGATAAAGAAATGAGATTTTTGGTAGTTTACTCAACTAGAGCAACCAGTTTTCATATTTATCAAATCTGATTTGCAAATAGAACTAAGGCTCCTAAATATAGGAGTTTACAAGCTTAGTGAAAGCTACAAATAAGTAAAACTAAAATTGAATTCAAAGTATAAACGAATCAAACAAAACAACAGCTACAAGTCGCTGTCAATGAAAAGGACTATTCAGGTGATGTTGCTTTCAATGTGGTTGTTACTTTGTTGCATCTCTTTGGAGCTGGTCCCTTGCTTGTAAGATGAGCAAAAGGTGTCATTGGTGACCTGAGACCTTGCTTATTATCTCCTAAAGACAGAGATATACTCAGCAAAACGTTGCCATCAATGTGAGGACCACAAAGACAACAATGCTCAATCGTGTGCAACTAGACAGTTTGGGGGAAAACACATTTTCAGCTACCTTATTGACTTCAATCCCTTAACTTGATCCGTGATCCTTGTAGAGGACCCTCTAATGTTTCTTGAAATGTGTGGCACGATCCCATGGGACTTTAAAAACCATCCCAAGAGATGTCTTGATCACCGGGCTAATGGTGGGCACAATTTCAGTTAGTTGCTCTTGATTAATGACTTTTTTTGCCAATGCAACTCTTGAACTGAATTGATATTCATTAGTGGACAAGGGAAAATCTTCCTGGTAATTTACGAGGAGATTAAGGCTGGCTCCCGCATCAAACTCTCCAACTTGAAAAGGATTTGCCCTCAAATCCTCGTGATTCTTCATCTTGGGCACAATTGAATGAGGAACTCGCCCTTTAACCCAAAAACCCTTCGACTTTGTCACGTCGCCCTTTGCTTCACACCCATGTTGATCAAGGATTATGACTTCACAAATCAAGGTGTACCGCCTGATCAATAAGTGATTAAATTCAAACCAATGACTCTTTGTTCTCCTCACGAAATGTTCAAACAAGATCAAGGATAAAAAGTTAGATATCTCAACCCTTGTAGAAGCATGCTTGAGCATCCACCATTCAAAAAATAAATCTTGGCTAGCTCCTTTTTGGATGTAGGATTCCTTAACCTTGAGTTGGGTATCATCAAGGTTCGGAGCACCCTCTAAATCACTAGCGCTATGAATATCATTTTGAACAAGATCATGTTGAGAGGATGAATGTGGGCGTTGCTTGGCCTCAATAGGCTGCTCGCATGCGGTAGGGACCTCAATCGTTCCTCTTTCTAGGATAGGAGCTCTAGTACTCAACTCAAAATCATCCCCTTTGCCCGATTGATTCATGTCACAAGAGTTCAGGAGTAGATCAATTTCTCCCTTCTCTTGGCTAGTATTAAGCACCACTTTCTCTTCTTTCATCTCTTCATAAATGATTTCACAATCTGTCAAGGTTGTTATTCCCTTGTTTGGACACTCGACATGGAAGTGACCATAGCCAAGACATTTGAAGCACTTCTTAATTTTGTGAATCCTAGGAACCACCTTGGGCACATATTTATGCTCATCCATGGAAAATTCAGCCCTAGTGAAATTGAAGAAAGTTGACCCCTTATTGTAAGTTCCAACCATGGAACCCTTGGACTTGAGTTGCTTGTCAACTTTAATCGCCTCTTGCTTGTAGTTCTCGCGCAAGAATCGATTGTCCATGAGCTTTTTGAGTTTGCTCCATGTATGAACCTTGTCTTTCCCCAAACTTGCACATTGTTTCTTCATGGTTTTATACCACCAATAGGCATTCTTCTTGAGCTTCACCTTAGCCACCTTGTAACATTTCTCATCATTGTAGCCCTTGACATCAAAGATCCTCTCAATGGATTGAATCCATTCCAAGTAGTCCTCCGGGTCCGTGCTACCATCAAACTCGGGTGCTTCCATCTTAAGGCCATAAGAATCACTTCTAGGGAACAATATCTCCCTTGAATGTGGGCTAGAGTGATGAGACACATCATTATTCCTACCATGTGAACCATGAGCATTAGAAGAATGACCACCTCCTTCTCTATCTCTCCTTTTTGGCCATCTTTGGCTAATAACATTCAAAGAAGTAAGGATTTTATCCATTTTCTCTTGGAATCCCATCATTTGCCTTTTCTCTCTTAGGATCTGATTTTGTTGCTCAAAAGTAAAGTTTCTAAGAAGCTCTTCCCCTGTCATTGGTTGTGTTTAGGATAGGAAGTTGTGTTTGGGCTAAAAGGTTCTTTTGTGGATTTTGTTTCTGAAAGTGATGGGGTACAAAATCAAGTGCAATGAAAATTCAGAGTGAATTCCCACACACATCCATCCAATAAGCCAACACCCAAATCCAGTTTCAACAAAGATCCATAATAGAACAAACACCAATCACTCACCGCAGCTCAACTTCAAACACAACAACAGTTCCAGATTCGTACGTACACAAATAACCCAACAAATCTCAGTATATTCACACAAATGCGTGACTTTATCAGAATTCTACCAAGACAATCTTATAGTGTAAGGTCTTAGGAATCCAGAGGAGCAAGAAAAACATAAACTCTATCTCTAGATCTTGAGATATAAGCAAAATGCCAACATGACTCCTAGTTGTGTTCCAGCAAGACCAATAAAATGTTTGAGCACAAATGAAGGCCAAAGACTCAACCTTTACACTTCAAACCACTTGTATAACGAATATAGAACCCAAAATAAGATAACCAGGTATAAATCCAACAATATTCTCCAAAAATATGCAGGTAAAATTCCAGAACAAACAGATCAACACAACAACAACATCCCAGTTCACGCTCAGAACATATAGTAACTTCACACTATAAACTGCTCGAAACCACAATGTTTTATGAAAAACCAGCAAGATAGATATGAGGATAAGGGTCTTAGGAACTCAGAACAATTACAAAGTTCACACTTTTACCTCTTGAAGCGTGTCTAAGAGTCAAGAATTTCAGCTTGGTCAAGTCACACGTCCAACGGGAGTCTTTGTGGAAAAATGCTTGTTTGAGAACCCAAATCTAAACCTTTTCCCCTCAAACCAAAACGAGGAGTTTAAGGACTCTCCAATGAAGAAGAACCTCTGAATAATAGAGTAGAAAACCAAGTTAGAATCACGACAATTAGGTAGTTTTTCAAACTACAAAAAGAGGTAGCTTGGATGCTTCTCGGTTTTGACAGAGCTGGATGTTTTCTTCAATATCTCCTGAAATACATAACCCCCCAAAGTTTAAGACTACAATATGGAAAGATAAGAGAATGAGGAAGATAATGGTGTATAATAACGAGCAAAACAACCTGGAATTTGCTCTGATACCAGTTGATGCGTGGCGGATTACTGTTTTTGAAGTTTTTGATTAATAAGAACAAAAGAAGATAAAACGAAGATAAAACAAGGATGTAACTTAAGATAAAGGCTAAGCCACCACTCAAAATTTAATGATCCACCCCCAATGGACTAAAGGCTGAGCCACCACCCAAAAGTTAAAGGAACCACTCAAATCACCACTAGATAAACTAGATAAAGAAATGAGATTTTTGATCAGTTTTCATATTCATCAAATTTGATTTGCATATAGAACTAAGGCTCCTATATATAGGAGTTTACAAGCTTAGTGAAAGCTAAAATTGAATTCAAAGTATAAACGAATCAAACAAAACAACAGCTACAAGTCGCTGTCAATGAAAGAGACTATTCAGGTGATGTTGCTTTCAATGTGGTTGTTACTTTGTTGCATCTCTTTGGAGCTGATCCCTTGCTTGTAAGATAAGCAAAATGTGTCATTGGTGACCTGAGACCTTGCTTATTATCTCCTAAAGACAGATATATACTCAGCAAAACGTTGCCATCAATGTGAGGACCACAAAGGCAACAATGCTCAAATCGGGTGAAACTAGACAGTTTGGGGGAAAACACATTTTCAGCTACCTTATTGACTTCAATCCCTTAACTTGATCTGTGATCCTTGTAGAGGACTCTCTAACGTTTCTAGAAAGGTGTGGCACGATCCCATGGGACTTAAAATACCATCCCAAGAGTTGTCTTGATCACCGGGCTAATGGTGGGCACAATTTCAGTTAGTTGCTCATGATTTATGACTTTTTTTGCCAATGCAACTCTTGAACTGAATTGATATTCATTAGTGGACAAGGGAAAATCTTCCTGGTAATTTACGAGGAGATTAAGGTTGGCTCCCGCATCACAAGGGAGAGAAAATAGAAGGTGGTTGTGGGTGGAAGCATTTTCTTAGGGAGAGAATTGTGGGTTTGGGACTTGGGGTAGTTTGCTTGGAGAAGGAAACTGGAAGTTTTCAGTTCCCTCCACGATTTTCTCAACGACCATAATTCTCGATCTCATTGTTTTTAGGGAAATAATTCTGAATCTCATTAGTAAGATATATTTTAGGCTCTAAATTTTTCTAGCTTTCCACGTGGACATTTTAGTCGAGAAAATTTTCAAGCTTGCCACATGGCCAAACAGTTTTTCTCTGGCAGTTCTTTTAGTATTAGCAACTCAAATAAACGCAACTTTAATGCTCAAGAGATCTACTTCAATTTCGTTCATAGCAGGTAATTTATATCCCTTCTTCCATCATATACTAATACTAAAAGAGGTGCCAGAGAAAAAAAAAATATTTGGCCTCGTCGCAAGTTAGGGAAATTTCTCGCCTAACATATCCACGTGGCAAGCTAGAAAAATTTCTCGCTTAAAATATATCTCACTAATGAGATTGCGAATTATTTCCGTAAAAAAAGAAAATGAGACTGAATTATGGTCGTTGAGAAAATCGTGGAGAGAAGTGAAAACTTCCAGTTTCCTTCTCCAAGCAATCTACCTCCTATTTTCTCTCCCTTGAAATCCACCAAAGCTCTTAAGAATCAAAGCGCCTTCCTTGTTGTCCCTTTGAGAAGATTTGTCAAAACTCGATTGAAGAATTATAACTTGAAAAAGATAGTATAGTGATTCATTGTCTTTAATTGCTTTTTAAGGGTGCAAAATGAAGAGTTCCATTCTTTTTCTGCAGAGCAATTCTCCTAGGATAAGATGCTTAGGTTGCATGTATTATGCATATGGTCTCTTTAGTAAATCATCATTGTGAAGTTTTCAAATCAAGTTGCAGAGGACGGTGGATTACAGGATCTTCTGTGTTTTGGCCTTTTCATGCTCTTGCTCATAAATTTATGTTGGACTTGAGAACTGTATTACTTCAGTGTTATAAAAAATGTGGTCTTCCTAGCTAACTTGCTCCCTTTATATCCTCCCTTCTTCCTGCAAGTACCACGATAAAACATATCATAATTATCATCTTAACTTGGGGTATCTTTTTCACTTAGTTACTTCTGTATTTAGTCCCTCTCAAGTGTGAGCAACTTACTTCAAAACTGATACTATAAAGCTTCATTCTTTTGAAGGAATTTTTTCATTGCATGACCTGTCACTAAGCTTGGGTAACTTGAGCCTGTTTGAAGGATTGTAGAATCTTTTTCCCTGGCTCCAGCCAACAGCCAACATTGTAGCTTAAGATGTATGCAGTGCCTTTGCTTATTGTAAGACTGTACCTTGTATCTTCTGTTAATATACCTAGGAAGTGCCGTGCATCTTACCAATGCCATATATCTTGTCAAGACTTTCCTAAGTTCGCTGGTTAATCATACTTCACTGACTATGAAAAGGGAGAAAGCATAGGATTTCAAAAATGAGATACAGAAGGAAATTTGTATGGCATTGCCTAGCCACCTCACTTTGTTCCGTTGCTCGCTGGCCTTGTTTCAGAAAGCAAGCGAGCTGACTGAAACAGGGGAAATCAATCCCGACTCAGTGGAGACTTGGTTCTTTTGCTTGCCTTCAGCAGAGTGTGGGATGAGAAGTTTAGACAATTATGGACTTACATTTACGGTTGGACAAGGAACATGGCTTAAGAGTCAAAAATGTCCCTAGCTTTTGGTCCTAGATAAGCTTCGAAAACTGATTGCTTGCTGAGAAACTATATGCAATTTCAAATGTACATGAATTTTCCTTCTGATTTTGCTCTTTCCCCTTGTAAAGAAATTGAGAAAAAGTGATCTCTGGCTCTCTGCTGACTCTGCTAGTCTAGAGTTGATAGGAGATTAAGATAATATAAGTTTGGCTTCTTCAGATCTTGCAAGGGGTCCATAATGGGGTGGTGACAGGTGTTATAATTGAGATTAAATAGTGTGGCAAGATGTGTTCAGGCCCTTTTCCCCTCTTGTGCTTAGATGCTTCACAATATATATGCATGCTTTAGAAGAACATGATTGTAATGCCATTTAGCCACTTAAAGGAATGAAAGATTGACAATGCAAAATGTTAAAGACTGCTTATTGGGATAGGATTGCCTTTTTAAACTAAGATGTCCAAGCTGAGCCGTCTGTTGGAAGCTCTTTTTTTGCTAAACGTCTTTTAGAAGCTTAAGTGTAGGAGCTTGGCTGAAAGATGAAACTGTAAGTCAATAATCTAAGGGGATCCGCTCGCATTTCAGCTCTCTTCAGCAATAATATTTGATAGCTCTAAGGTACTGACTAATTTCCAGCTTAATTTGACTTTTGGATTCAACATAATACATGGCCAGATTTTAAGATATGTGGATTGTGGTGTGCTTTATGTTGGATGAAAATGTTGTATTGCTCTCATGCCATCCATTTTCTTTCTTATCAAAGGTGGTCGTAGTTGATCCTGAGGCCTATTCTTATGACGACGAGGTGATTAAGAAATCTGAAGCAATGGGGAAGCCAGGGCTGGTAGAAATCTATCCGAAAGAGGACAGTTTCATATTCACAGTCGAAACTACTGGTGCCATCAAGGCTTCTCAATTGGTGCTTAATGCTATCGAGATACTGAAGCAGAAGCTGGATGCAGTTCGCTTGTCGCCTGAAGATACTGTAGAGGCAGATGCTTTTGGGGATTTGGGCGTTCTATGAGATGAGGGTGACTGATTGTTAGATAAGCGTTTCGCTAGTTGATTATTATAACTGTTAACAAGGTAGTTGGAGTTCCTTAGTGTTTATCTCTGGATAGTGCGTTTTATTTTGACCTCCCCTTCATTTGTGTAGCCTGGTAACATCGGGGAATGTGAATATGTTGTCTGTAAGTCTGTAACCCGAGCTTGTTCCATCTAGCGGAATGGGGGTCCTCTTATTTTCTTGCTTGCCTGTTGGACCTTCAGGCTTCAGGAACCCGTTACGACAAGCTGCTTCATTGACCTTACTCTAAAACTTTTACTTATGGTACCAATCTATGGACAATTTGTACCATATTTGTCAGCCAACTAGAGCTCTTAGCTCAGTAATGATACAAAGTCCAAACTCACTAAAGCTTTGAAATTGGTCACGAGCTATGTTTACAAAGCTGTGTGAGTGTGTGATTGTGGTCCAATTAATTTCCCAGTTTTAGGTACAAATGTTTGTCCTTGTTTGACTAGACACACCTTGAATTCTTGAGAATTTTTACCAAACACAGCTTCATAGTTGTAACTAGTTCCTGTCGATAGCAAGCTGTTAGTTACCCTTGGGTGATTGTGGATGTACGACTTTCATGTGGAGTTTCTACTTTTTAATGGTGTCATGAATTTGGCAGCCTGAAGTGATTGCGACGCAAGTAGAATGTGGTTTCCCTACTGGAGAGGTAAGTCTATAAGATGGTCACAGATATGAAGCCCACTGGAGCTGAGCACTGCAAAAAAACAGGCGTGAAACAAGAACTTGCATTAATTATGTGTTCCCTTGATATAAGTCTAATGTAGTGTGATTGAATAGATTGCCAATAGATAGATCTTGTAGATGTTTTATAACTGGTGGTATCCAATTGTAGTAGTACGTTATCAACCTTATTGCATCTGTTTTAATATGATGTTGGATTTATCATGATACTATTCCTTTCCCTTTGGAAATCCTTAAAATGTAATTTGAGTTAGTAATGTGATAACAATATACTCTACTTTTGAGGTTTTGAAACTACAACACTACATTGTCCATTTTTAGTGGAGCTTTTGGAATATAATGAACTAAGTGCTCAGGAAATTGCCTGCACTTCGTAATTATTGTGAAATAGCTGATGGTGGTCGCACTTTAGATTCAGGGTCAAACGAAAAACCACCTCTCTATCGTCATAAGGGTAAAGTTGTGTATAACCGACCCCCTTATTTAGTGGGGTAATGTTAATGTTGATGTAAACTACCACCATTTGCTAGTGTAGTCGGGTCTCTTTCTTATGCTCTCTCATGTGTTTAGTTCACATTGTTTGTGTTCGTGGAGCTATAATGCACTTTATTCATAATCATATTGTCAAAATTCTATAATGATGTCTAAGACTAGTATGTAAAAATTAACATGTACTATAAATTTTTTTTATCTTTTTCATATGGCCTTGTTCCTGCAAAGTCTGTAGACACCATCCAAGGCAAATTAATATAAGACATGACAAGCCCCTTGCGATACAGGTTGAGGTGGGCACTGGGTAGGTCATTGTGGTGGATATAGACCAGTTTTTAGCCTGTAAATTTGGAGAGACATGACAAAATATAAAACAAAAATAAATACAAAAAACATTGGTTTACTGGTAAGATCTCTGTCAGATGAGCAGAAATACCTGCAGTATAACAGCCAAGTAACCAGAGATTTGAGACATCCATGTATATATGGCCAACTCTCCCCTAAGTAAAGATATTTGGATTAAATTCAATTTATATCATACATTGTCTTAAAAACTCCAATTGTCCTTTTCTTCTGACCCTGTAAAAGTATGGGGCTCTGGACTAGAGGCCCCCTTAAGGACTCAAAACCTGTGAGAAAGTTTTTTAAAATTTAGTAGGCATCAAAGCCACAACAAGAGTGTGTGAGTAGTTTAAGAACTTGGAGCCCCCTATCTGTCCTTCAATTACCCCCCATTTTTTGGACCACCTTAACCATGCCTCTGTTCTCATTAAATGCTCTTTGTCAACATATCTTTGAAAGGCAATCCTTTGTATATATACGCTCCATATCTAGGGTGTGCTCTTTTCCACTTACTCGATAATCGATTCGACTCAGTTCACATAATTTCTATTTAGTGATCTACTTATTCTCACGTATTACTACTCAGTTCACGTCAGTTTAGTGAAAAAGAACACACTCTAATAGTCTCCCTGTCTGAAGTTCGTCTCCCCTTGTTTTTCATGATTCACAGCAATGTGAGTCACAAAAGCCTAGGCGAAACATTAACTTGACAGATACAGAATTCCAATTAGAAGTTTTCACATTGTGTAGTATATATATGATGGTCGATGGAGAGTAGTTACTAGTAAAGATTTGCATCTAAAGAGATTTCTATCATATACTTTGATTTTGGGTCAATGTCCTATTTATAGAATGTTGTTTGGTAACTTGAAAAGTTTAGCTAACTTGAGCCCTAGACCGATAAGATTTTGCTTCAAACTAACTCATGTACCATAGCTGATGACTTAATTGTACTTGATTTGACGTAATTTATCTAATCAATTCATACAGCACTATCAACACAAAGCTTTGCTGTATTTTTTGCTACAATCGTCTAGAATTGTTAGTAGAGGGATGCTATGTGCGGTCTCATTCTGAGACTGCAATTTGCACTCCCAATCAGAATAATACACATATGCACTTACAAGGGAAATACTGATAATAATATAAATAAACCAATAAATCATATATAATGGTGTAAAAATGTATGTACTCTTTACTACTCTATGACCTATGCAACTCCTTTACTCCTTAGGGGTTTGTTTGCCAATAATGCATAGTGCATACGGTTTATTATAGGTTGGAACAATTGCATGGAAAACTATACAATCTATGTCATGTGAATTTAATTTTCAAACTTGAAAAATTGGACCACCAAACGCCTGCCTTCTTTTTTTTTAGATTGGCTTCAATGAAAGACATATAGATCAGACAATTCAGATATCAAAACCTCCATTTTACTGGTGAAGATATCACGTTGTGTTGCATTGAAATTTGAATATATAAATAAATGCAAAGCCAAAAAGAGCGCTCAATGGTTAATTCTTTTTGGCATTATATTAGAATTATTCCCTATATGTACAATACTTATATCTCTGTTAGACATTGGATACCATCACAAAAGAAATGTAACGAGATCAAAATTATACTGACTGTTGTGAGCTTGGCTTTTTGTCAATTAATTGGAAAAAAAAAAAGACTGAAACTGAAAAAGCTATTATCAACAGAAAATTTGGTGAAGTCACCTAGGGAATACCAAACACAATTGGAACTTTATTCTTAATTGTCATTTGTAAAGGTTTATTTTAAGCATAATTTTATTCAACTTTGTAAAAGTAACTAGTTATATTCCCGTGCGATGCACAATTTGGTATAAAAGTTCTATTTTATGAAACCTCTCGCTTAATATGGTACAAACCTACAACATTGCATTGATTGTAGGATAGAATACCAAAATACACAATATCTCATTCCTTAACAATCACGATATGAACCTGGTTTGTATAGCCAAACCTTTATTATTTTGTTGCAATTTTACCCTAATTTCTGGTGTCCAATATTCATCCAAAAGATCACCCCCAATACTACTAATTCTTCTGCAGTTTACTCCAAATACCCAGAAAATTATATCCCAAGTATCAAATGGATGCAATAAAAGTATGATTAAGTGGTTAACAACAATGTATACCCATAATTGGAAGTTAGTATACATATTGTTTCTACTACTATAGAACAAATAATGCAAAAATTGAGATAGTAATAATGTACACTTTGACTCGAATATAGTAAGCTCTATTGTTAAAGCATGGGTGTCCCCTGAAAAAAAGAGTATTAATAGCAAAATAAATATACTTTTGATTATTATATACATGTATCATTGTAAAAATTTAAGAAAATGAGTTTAACATTAATGTAGATTCATGCATTTATGTAGATTCATGCATGTTTTATTTGATGACGTGTCAAGCAATGTGGGTATGCCTTGCTTATGTGGACGTCCACGTGTCCATCAAGCAATAGTGCAAATCCACTTTTAAACTCATATATATATATATATATATATATATATATATATATATATATATATATATATATATATATATATATATATATATATATATATATATATATAATAGATTATAAGGGATCAACTATCGCTAAAAATAACGTCATAATAATTTAGTCTCTCATTTTCTAGGAAGGGTTGAACTTTAGACTAAATCGGATAAAAGTTAATGAAAATTTTACATGCGCTTAATTTAACTATGGCGTAGTGGCTTACTGTTATAAGTTAGGGTGTGTTTTTTTCCACTTATTGGACCTTACTCAATCAGTGGAAATCAGTGGCAAGACTTTACTCAATTAGTGGGAATCAGTGGCAAGACCTTACTAAATCAATGGCAGGACCTTATTCAATCAGTGAAAATTAGTGACAGGACTCACATTCCTCCTCACAGGATTAGTGGCAGGAGTCAGGACCTTACTCAATCACTGAGAATCAGTGGAATGACTTTACCGAATCAATGGAAAGCAGTGGCAAAACCTTACCGAATCAGTGAAAATCAGTGGCAAAACCTTACCGAATCAGTGAAAATCGGTGAAAATAAGTGGAAAAGAATGCACCCTTAGTAATCAGTTGTTCTTTGTTAGTTTCATTTAAGATATCCAGCTTTTAGTGAAGTAGATAACTTGCATTTAGATTTTAACCACAAAAGATTTCTCAAAACCATCTGGAATAAGAAAGACCTTTTTACTAAAATGAGTAAAATACCATTTTATCAGTGGTTGATCACAATGAAGGTAATTGACCAAGCATTGTGTCAGCACCCAAATAGAAAGGAAACTAGGAAAAAGGCATACCATGTTATATGTGAAAGAATAATTACTCTGTGAGAAAAATGGTAACAACAACAACAACAACAACAACAACAACAACAACAATGCAACTTTTGTATGGTTGTGAGTCAAAAGGTTTAGTGATGATTATGTAAAGATGGTAAAGAGATGTCAGAGAGCTATAAAAGCAAAATGTAAGGAAAGGTATGGAGTATAATTTCAATTTGCATTGCAATTCTGTTGTGTTCTTCCATATAGGTTACTGCTTCTGAGAGGCCACTACCAGCAGCTGGTCCTTCTCTTTTGTTGTCATTTTAAGCTTTACAGCTGTAAGCATGGAAAGAGTGGGAAACAAAAACAAAAGAAAGAAAGAAAATTTTATTTTACATGAAATTCATTTGAGTTTTTTAGTATTTTATATAATAGTAACATTTTATACAAATTGGAACAAGGGGATAAAATTGAACACAACACATATATGGGATCAGTTTTTATTTGTATTTAGGTTTGGGGTTTTTTTTTCATATTATTTTATGCATTAAAAATATTAATTATGTATGTAATAATTACTCAAAAATGAAGAAAAAAAAGAGAATTTCTGGTTGTTGTATAGATTCATGGATCTTTGTTTATTAAAAAAGATCGTCTGAGAGTAGTGATTCTTTTATAATAATAAAGGTCACTCAATATTTTTATTTAGAGTACACTATGTTTCAAGTTCAGAGATCTTTGCTTTATACTTTGATAGACTTATTTTGGAAGGTCACAACTCACAATGTAAGATAAATGTGAATGCTTACCATGTGGATTTTGAAATAAAAATGTACATTAGAAAAGTTCAAAATACAAGGGTACCATAAAGATTTTTCCTAATATTTACTACGTAGTAAAATATAGGTACAATAATTACTTTAAGAAAGAAATTTACAATATGTCGATTATTTAATTGTATTTGACTATATTCTTGATACTAACTGAAATCGTGCATTATTGTATGGACTTGAAACTTTGATGTTACCCCGTCTAAATTTTTAAATGTCGTTTTTGCTTTTTGAGATCAAACTTTAACTCCTATTTTCTCTTAAACATACACATTTAATCGTATTAAACTCTTACTAAAAGAGAGAACCATCTATATCTACATATTATGATCGAAATTTGACTACCATGTCCAGCCATGATGAATTTTCATTTAATTTTTGTTAGGCAACATCAAATCTTGCTTGAGCATTGATATTTTTTTTCCCCGAGATATCATGCATAGTATAGTTCATCTGAAACCCGCTACCCGCTCCTCCGTATTTGTGCTCGGTCGGGCATGCTTCGTGCCCGAGCCAGTACCAGGGACTAATATGGTATGGGGACATCTTTAGGTATATCATGCAAATGGATGTTTAATTAGCAAAAAAAAAAAATTGCAAATGGATACTCATGTCATGATAGAGTACTAGAAAAAGACTAGGTCAAAACACATAAAAGTAATTATTAAAGTTTATTTTAAAAGTCGTCAAAGGCCCTTAGCTATCATATTATTCTACAATTATTGAAGTGGGGACTAGCTGGCTGACCTCAGGGTGCTTTCAACATTGCGGGGGTTGGAGGGGAGAGAGGGGAGCTGTTTGGCTTTGAAAAATCTCCACCTATGTAGTCTGAGTCATCATCTCTAGGACACACCTACGCTCACCCAAACCTTAAAGGAGGGAACAAAGTAGTAGAAGAAGACAACTTCCTCCAAAAATCAAAGATGTTGTCTCCCCCCTTCAAAAAAAGATTTGGTCTCCCCCGAAATAAAAACAATTCAATAATTGTAATAATAATAGTATTAGTAATAGTAGTGACTTATAATAATAATAATAATAATAATAATAATAATAATAATAATAAGGAAATAGAAATCACTTCGGAAAAAAACTGGAAAAAATAATGAAAACTCACTATGATAGTAGAGACTCTAGAGAAGGATTGGGGAAGGTTGGTGTCATATGATGATCAGGGGTCATGCTTGATGCCCAAAAAATTGTGTATTATATATTTGATTTTCACCTTTTTAGATCGCGGCTGAGATTTTTGCCCAATTTTCTCAGGGAAATTTATTGTGACCCAAGAGAATCGTCGGTTCTCCGGGAAGGTTACCTGGGTCCCGTAACTCCGATTTCACTCAAGCTTTCAGCGTTTCGATTCTTAGATTAGTGTCCTAAAAAACGCTCGTCCAAGACTACCAAGAACCCGATAACAAATCATGTGAGCCTCCTACTCTCCTAGGGGTGTCCCGTGCGATCTGGTTCAACAATATCCACTTTCATTCTGAGTCCTCGCGGAAGCCAAAAACCGTGAATTATATAACCTTCGATTTTTGGCTTATCGAAACCCAATTGTAATTTTTTCCCAAGCTTCTTAGTGGACTCTATCGTGACCCTAGAGGATCCTCATTGCTCGGGGATGGTCATTTTTATCCCTAAACTCCAATTTCCTCCATGCTTCGGGTGTTCTGTCCTTTGAAGTGGTTTTTGTAAAACGCACCTCCAAGCCTACCAGGGATCCGATAACCGACTTAAAGGTCTCTGACATTCCTTAGTAGTATCGTGTGCGATATGCTATGAAAATATCCACATTCGCTTTCGGGCTCCCGGGAGCACAAAAACGTGGATTATAACCTTCGTTTTTCGGCTTTCCAGGGCCAGTTTATGATTTTTGTCCAAACTTTTCTAAGGGTTCTATCGTAACCTTAGAAGACCCCCGATGTCACAGGAAGGTCATCCAAGGCTCTGAACTTCGATTTCACCCATGTTTTCGTCGTTTATGCCCTTACATTGGTGTTTTGTAAAACGCCTCTCCAAGCCTACTAGGGACCCGATAATCGACACTAAAGGCCTCCCACGTCTCTTAGTGGTATCATGTGCAGTATGCTACAAAAATATCCACCTTCGTTTTGCGGGCCTCCCGGGAGCCCAAAAAAGGTGGATAACAAGCCTTCGTTTTTCGACTTTCCGGGGCCTGGTTGTGATTTTTGTCAAAACTTCTGTAGGAGTTCTATTGTGACCTTAGAGGCCCCAGTGTCACGGGAAGGTCATTCAAGGCCCCAAACGCCGATCTCACTCATGCTTTCATCATTTAGGCCCATATATTGGTGTCCCGTAAAACGCCCCTCCGAGCCTACTAGGGACCCGATAACCGACCCTAATGACCTCCCATGTCACTTAGTGGTATCATGTGCGATTTGCTATGAAAATATCCACCTTCGTATTCAGACCTCCCGGGAGCCCAAAAAATGTGTATTATAGCCTTCATTTTTCGGCTTTTCGAGGACCGGTTGTGATTTTTGTCCAAACTTCTCTTGGGGATCTATCGTGACCTTAGAGGACCCCCGTTGCCCTGAGAAGGTCATTTAAGGCCCCAAACTTCGATTTCACTCATGCTTTCCGCGTCCAGGCCCTTAGATTGGTGTCATGTAAAACGTCCCTCCAAGCCTACCAGGGGCCCGATAACCGACCCTAAGGGCTTCTCACATCTCTTAGTGGTATCATGTGCGATATGCTACTAAAATGTCCACCTTCGTTTTCGAGCCTCCCGGGAGCCCAAAAAACATGGATTATAACATTTGATATTCGGCTTTCCGGGCCCGGTTGTATTTTTGTCCAAACTTCTCCGGGGGCTATTTCATGACCTTAGAGTACCCCCGCTGCCCAGGAGGGTCATTCAAGGCCCCTAACATCGCTTTCGCCCATGCTTTTGGCATTTAGGCCCTTAGATTGGTGTCCCGTAAAACGCCCTTTCAAGCCAACCAGAGATCCGATAACCGACTCAAAGGGCTTCTCACATCTCTTAGTGGCATCATGTGCGAAATGCTACGAAAATATCCACCTTCGTTTCCGAGCCTCCCGGGAGCCCCAAAAACGTGGATTGTATAGCCTTCAATTTTCGGGTTTCCGGGGCCCGATTGTGATTTCTGTCCAAACTTCTCTGGGGGTTCTATCGTGACCTTAGAGGACCCCCAGTGTCACGGGAAGGTCATTCAAGGCACCAAACTTCAATCTCACCCATGTTTTTATCATTTAGGCCCTTATATTGGTGTCCTATAAAATGCCCCTCCGAGCCTACTAGGGACCCGAAAACCAACCCTAATGAACTCCCACGTCTTTTAGTTGTATCATGTGCAATTTGCCACAAAAATATACACCTTTTTTTTTCGGGCCTTACGGGAACCCAAAAAATGTGTATTGTAGACTTCGTTTTTCGGCTTTCCGAGGTCCGATTGTGATTTTTTACCAAACTTCTGTTGGGGCTCTATCGTGACCTTATTGGATCCCCGTTGCTCCGTGAAGGTCATTCAAGGCCCAGAGCTTCTATTTCACCTATGCTATCGGTGTTTAGGTCCTTAGATTGGTGTCATGTAAAACGCCCCTCCAAGCCTACCAGGGATCCGATAACCGACCCTAAGGGCTTCTCACATCTCTTAGTGCTATCATGTGCGATATGCTACTAAAATGTCCACCTTCGTTTTCGAGCCTCCCGGGAGCCCAAAAAACGTGGATTATAACCTTCGATTTTCGGTTTTTCGGGGTTCGGTTGTGATTTTTGTCCAAACTTCTCCGGGGGTTCTATCGTCACCTTAGAGGACCCCCAGTGCCCCGGGAAGGTTATTCAAGGCCCCAAACATCGATTTCACCCATGGTTGCGGCGTTTAGGCCCTTAGATTTTTGGTGTCCCGTAAAACGCCCTTCCAAGCCCACAATGGATCCGATAACCGACCCTAAGGGCTTCTCACATCTCTTAGTGGCATCATGTGCGATATGCTACGAAAATATCCACCTTGGTTTTCGGACCTCCCGGGAGCCCAAAAAACGTGGGTTATAGCCTTCAATTTTCGGCGTTCCGAGCCCCTATTGTGATTTTTGTCCAAACTTCTCCTAGGGCTCTATCGTGACCACAGAGGATCCCCAGTGTCACGGGAAGGTCATTCAAGGCCCCAAACTTCGATTTCGCCCATGCTGTCATCATTTAGGCCCTTATACTGGTGTCCCGCAAAACGCCCTTCCGAACCTACTAGGGACCCGATAACTGATCCTAATGACCTCCCACGTCTCTTAGTGGTATCATGTGCGATTTGCTACGAAAATATCCACCTTCATTTTCGAGCCTCACGCGAGCCTAGAAAATGTGTATTATAGCCTTCATTTTTCGGCTTTCCTAGGTCCGGTTGTGATTTTTGTCCAAACTTCTCTTGAGGCTCTATCGTGACCTTATAAGACCACCGTTGTCCCGGGAAGTTCATTCAAGGCCCCGAACTTCTATTTCACCCATGCTTTCGGTGTTTAGGCCCTTAATTTGGTGTCATGTTAAAAAACCCTCCAAGCCTACCAGGGACTCGATAACCTACCCTAAGGGCTTCTCACATCTCTTAGTGGTATCATGTGCGATATGCTACGAAAATGTCCACCTTCGTTTTCGAGACTCATGGGAACCCAAAAAAAGTGGATTATAACCTTCGATTTTCGCCTTTCCGAGACACGGTTGTGATTTTTGTCCAAACTTCTCAGTGGGTTCTATCATGACCTTAGAGGACCCCCGGTGCCTGGGGAAGTTTTATTCGAGGCCCCAAACATCCATTTCACCCATACTTTCGGTGTTTAGGCCCTTAGATTATTGGTGTCCCATAAAACAACCTTACAAGCCTAAGAGGGATCCGATAACCGACACTAAGGACTTCTCACATCTCTTAGTGGCCTCATGTGCGATATGCTACGAAAATATTCACCTTCGTTTTCGGGCCTCCCGAGAGCCCAAAAAACGTGGATAGCCTTCAATTTTCGGCTTTTCGGGGCCCGATTGTGATTTCTATCCAAACTTCTCATGGGTTCTATCGTGACCTTAGAGGACCCCCCAGTGTCATGGAAAGGTCATTCAAGGCCCCAAACTTCGATTTTACCCATACTTTTATCATTTAGGCCCTTATATTGGTGTCCCATAAAACGCCCCTCCGAGCCTACTAAGAATACGATAACCAACCCTAATGACCTCTCATGTCTCTTAGTGGTATCATGTGCGATTTGCTACGAAAATATCCACCTTCGTTTTTGGGCCTTTCGGAAGCCCAAAAAATATGTATTATATCCTTCGTTTTTCGGCTTTTCGAGGCCCGTTTGTTATTTTCGTGGACCGTAGATCTCCATCATGGGATCTCAGCCCTTGATTTTCCTTGCCCCTAAAAACTGGTTACCTAGCCAACCAGTAAAACAACATAAGATCCCTTTCTCTCTCTTAAACTTCATTCCTTATGTAGCAGTTTCATTTCCACTTCTCCATACCCTTCTCTCTCTCCATCCTCTACCTCCATGGTGTTGCCACCACCTCGGGATTTCACTTCCGACCTCCTCCTTCAACAGTTTGTAATTAACCGACCTTCCATCCCACCCACCCACAAGTCCACAACCACCAGTCCACCACCCCGTTTCCTTGGTCGGAATTCTCACATGTTAATTGAAGGGTTGCCAATTTTGGACCTAATTTGACAAATTTTGCTCCTTGATGGTTCTCTTTGGTCCATTGTAGTTATTCTCATTAATGTTTCTGTACATTGATGTTTAATTTTGGAGATTTTGTGCTCAAAACACTAAAATCCGAATTTGAGTTTTTTTTTGAAAGTGTTGGTGAGGGTGTGGAGGAGGTGGGATGGGGTTGTGGTGGTGATGATGATGGGGTTGCGGTTTTCTGATGGTGGTGACTTGAAACCTTGGTTTTTGAAGAGTGGTGGACTGGTGGTTAGCTTGGAATCCCAGTTGCATAATAAAAAGGGAAATATAAATTGGGAAAAGTATAGTCTTGCAAACTGGGTCATTCAATAATCATCAGCACAAATTTGATTCCCTTGATTCGTGCTAGCTACGGCTGTACGCTTGATTCTATTTTTTGTTAGCTCTGTTTTCTTCTTTTTTTCCTTGCCATAGTTTGTATTCTGGGGTTTTTCCCCTCTTGAGACCCAAAAAAAAATTACACTACTTTAAGGATTTGTTTCAAAAATGGAGTAAATGTTGTTTGATAACTGGAGTAAGTATTGTTTTAAAATTGGAGTGTATTATTTTAAGAATTGGAGTATATTGCTCAAACAGTTGGAGTAAGTAGTGTTTGATAATTGGAGTAAATAGTGAAAGTTGGAGTGTATTACTCTAAAAGTTGGAGTGTATTACTCTAAAAGTTGGAGTAAGTGGTAAAAAGATTCGATTGGAACTATAGCATACCAAATATGAACTTGGTGTACCAGATGCTCAACACTGACAATTTGATACAATGTGGTATCTCAATTGGTTAATTGGTGGACTACACAGTAATTTTTGAACCAACTATATAATTATTTACATGTACATAATGATATTAAATAAATATATTCGTTGGAGATATAATGCATCCATCTCTATTACATAATCACTCTTTATAATTATTTTATATATTTTATTAAAGTTGCAGAATTTATGAGCATTATTATACTATGGTAATTAATTTAAATATTTTAGTAACTTGTGGTAAAAATCTTGTGTGAGGCCAACTCACAGAAAAATAGGGTCACTATTTACAAATATAGCAAACAATTATGGCCCGTAGTGATCCTAGCTTGTTTTATAAAAAAAAGTGACACCCGCCTCACAAACGTTACGGAAAAACCGTATTATAGAAGTTTTTGTGCTTGTGTGATACACCGATATTTTCTGTATTTATTAAAAAAATCTTTAGGAGGATTATATGATGATAATTTGACACTAGTTATGGATGTAATTCTCATGATTAATATTAAAATCCTAATAATAAATATTAAGAAATTTAATTATTCAAATGTTTGAAGTTCAATTGAATCTATAATTATGAGCGGTATTTCCCATAATTAATTATAAAGTTATAATAAATAATTTCAACTATTTGTGGTGATTATTATTTCAATTATAGTGTGGGATAATTTTAAAATGAAATTATTTTGGGTGCGTGATGAAGTTATATGTGCAGATTGATTCAATAAAATTATTTATAGAGTAAATGGGAGAGTGAATCAAACTCTCAATCTCGTGCTCTCTCCCCTCTCCCCTTATTGCTGCAACAAAATCGCCAGCACCACCACTGTAAAGGTGCGTTTCGGTGACGTAGGTTCAGCCCGTTGAAAATGTTGATTTGACCCAAAATAAAATTTGAGATTAGAATCAAGGATGCGTTTCCATATGAAATAGATGGAGCAATATCTATGACTTACCAATATATAGTAGAAATTTATGACTATTAATATTCATTTTAAAACTTTAGTTGTTTGGTTGAGATTATCATTTTTGAATGTATTTGGCTAAATTTTGGTTGAATATATTTGGATTTATTTAAATGTGAAATATTTGGCGAATTTTGTAATATGGAAAAGCTTTTATAATATTTAAAGAGACTTCAAAGAAGTATAACTTCAACAAATTTTTCAAGTTTGCAAATACTTTAGATACTTTATTTCAAGTAAGATATATGCTCCAAGTAAGCAATTTGATTATCATATATTCGTTTATTTATTGTCAAAAAAATAGTTTGGGCTTGGCTAGAATGGAATAATTCTCATAAGGTCGACTACATAGCAACAACGGTCCACCATTTAAAACTTATGCATTTTAGAACTTTATAATTGGCATTTGTGGTTAACCATGAAAATTTTGGGCTAGCCAAGATTGAAATATCTCTCGTAAGGTCAACCACATAGGAACATGGTGCACCATATAAAACTCTCATTGTAATATATGTGTTTGATAACTCAAAAATTGGTGTTGCTAGCTAGCTAGTGGGCTAGCCAAGATTGGAATGAGTCTCTCAACTCTATTCCTTATTATTTATCTAGTTTGAAATATTTCTTTACTTAATATTGACTTTTATCATGGACACCCGTTACAAATATGCTGTATAGGGTCACCTCTTATCAAAATGGGCTTTTAGTTAGACTGAAAATTTTTGGATAAGCGAAGATTAAAATATTTATCACTTTGTCTACCATATTAAAATATTTATCACTTTGTCTACCATATTATGTATGTGACTTCGAATAACATGTGTAAATTATAGTAAACTTACAAAATTTATATGACTTTGGTATTGGTAGTGTATTTATGTTGCTGACATAGTAAATGCAATTAACAAATGTGTGTAATTTAATTTGATTTGGTGATATAGGTTAATGGTCATGCAATGTTGATTTTTAATTAGTTTATTTTTAAATGTGGATTTGGAATGAGGTTATATGAACACGCAAATGCATAGCATTTATTATAACTATATTGAGGTAAATAGAATGGATAAAGAATATCACAAAAATCTTTAAACGAAAGTTTGAACATGCATATATTACAAAGACAAGTTCAAATGGTGCACCATGTACCTATGTGTTCGGCATTATGAGCATAAATTCATTATTGGCTAGCCCAATATTTTATTGGCAAACCACGTCAATTTTTGTGTTTTCATGCTCGTTTCAATTATCTGAGCTGACGAGTTCTTCTAATAGTGAACTGATAGTGGTATACTATATTTCGATTTAGTACACTAAAACAGGCCTATGTGAAAAATGGCACTTCAACTTAAAATTCAAATTAAAATCCAACAGTTTCAATTTCATTGAGTTGATATTTTCTTCTAATAGTAAAGTGTTTTTTGTGTACTATAAATATAGTTTTTAATACACTCTAATTTGCATTTGCGAACTCGACACAACACTAATGATGCAAACTTTTAATGTTTAACTAATTGTTCCCCAACGAGCAAAAGATATATATAAATATACATGCAAAAATATAAAAGTCCCATAATATAAGTCGCTTTAGAAAATTGGTTTTTTTCCACATTATAAGTCATTTTATAGTTTCCACAAAATATTTATTACTTTTTTGCAATTTTACTTTTGTTTCACATTACCTTTTATGACTAGGATGCGCTTGTATATGATCATGAAATAGATGTAGTAATATGCAAGATATACCAGTATATAGTACAAATTTATGACTCTATATTATTTATATATACCAAATAATTAATAATCTTATTCATTGCTACACTATTTGTAATAAAAGGTGTGTTTAAATATCACTTAAAACACCAAGTATAACTATTTATTTCTTATCTACAATGAATAATGATCGAAGGAATGTATACATGTCACTCATTTTTTTTTTTTTGGTCTTTGCCAAGGGTATCCACCATCGACCACAATGACTAATCCTCTCACCCCAACTGTCAGCGCACTAAGCGGTAGGGGGATGGCCAAGGGATTTGTTCCATTCGCAAGAGTTGGGATTCGAACCCCCAACCACTTGTTTAATGGATGAAGTGCTGAACCACTACACCAACCCATCTTGGTTATACATGTCACTCATCAAGGTAAATAAAGTAGGATTATGTGATTCACATCACTAGCATAAACCAACAAAATTTATATATATATATATATATATATATATATATATATATATATATATATATATATATATATATATATATATATATATATATATATATATATATATTAAACTTCTTTCTCAATTTTATTTATTATGCCACAAACAAAAATAGACTATTAAAGTCAAAGCGTTTTAACCACAAGTTAATGATTAATGCATGACAACAATGACGATGTTAGTTTATGACAATACCAATAATTTTAGGTCAGGGTGAAGCAAATATGACACTTATGTATTGACTTGATATTTGTTAATGTATTTAAAATTGATAATGTTTTATTTTGCATCACATGTATATGACATTGAGAAATTTGTACAAATTATAATAGAGTTAAAATTATAAAATTATTTTTTGCATCAAATGTATATGACATTGACAAACGCGTGTAATTTAATTTGATTTTGGTGATATACACTAGTGGTCCAAATCATACAATCTTGATTTTTAGTTAGTTTACTTTTAAAGGTCGTCGACTTGGAAGTTATATGGACACACGAATTCATAACATTTATTGTAACTAATGAGGTGAATATAATGGATAAAGAATACTACAAGAATCTTTAAAATTTTCATGCATATATTACAAAGACAAGCTCAATGGTGCACCATGTTTCTATGTGGTCGGTATTTTGATAATTAATTTATTGTGTACCGTTTTCAACAAATTACTCCATATCATAGCGTCCTTGCTCCATTTCTTATACAAAATACTCCATGTTTTAAAGTAAACACTTCCTTCTCCATTTTCTTTTTATAATAAATAATCGTATGGTAGACCATCGTATACAATTGTCGACCTTTTTCGTATATGGTACACCATTATGTAAAATTGTGCACCATTTCACAAAAGAAAATAAAAAAAATAAACCCCAAATCTCTTCCGATTACCCTGACCGGCTATTTCAATAGCGAGTGGAGGTCACGCGCTTAATATTTCTTTCTGGACGGTCCATAAATGGACCAAAGATGCTCCCGGAACAAAGTAGTAGAAGAAGACAATTTCCTCCAAAAATCAAAGATGTTGTCTCCCCCCTTCAAAAAAAGATGTTGTCTCCCCCGAAATAAAAACAATTCAATAATAATAATAATAATAATAATAATAATAATAATAATAATAATAATAATAATAATAATAATAATAATAATAATAATAATAATAATAATAATAATAATAATAATAATAATAATAATAACTTCGGAAAAAAACTGGGAAAAATAATGAAAACTCACTATAATAGTAGAGACTCTAGAGAAGGATTGGGGAAGGTTGGTGCCATATAATGATCAGGGGTCATGCTTGATGCCCAAAAAACTGTGTATTACATATTTGATTTTCACCTTCTCAGATCGCTGCTGAGAATTTTGCCCAATCTTCTCAGGGAAATTTATCGTGACCCAAGAGAATCGTCGGTTCCCCGGAAAGGTCACCTGGGTCCCGTAACTCCGATTTCACTCAAGCTTTCAGCGTTTCGATCTTTAGATTAGTGTCCTAAAAAATGCTCGTCCAAGACTACCAAGAACCCGATAACAAATCATGTGAGCCTCCTACTCTCCTCGGGGTGTCCCGTGCGATCTGGTTCGACAATATCCACTTTCGTTATGAGTCCTCGCGAAAGCCCAAAAACCGTGAATTATATATAACCTTCGATTTTTGGCTTTTCGAAACCCAATTGTAATTTTTGCCCAAGCTTCTTAGTGGGCTCTATTGTGACCCTAGAGGATCCTCGTTGCTCGGGGATGGTCATTTTTATCCATAAACTCCAATTTCCTCCATGCTTCGGGTGTTCTGTCCTTTGAAGTGGTTTTTGTAAAACGCGCCTCCAAGCCTAACAGGGATCCGATAACCGACTTAAAGGTCTCTGACATTCCTTAGTAGTATCGTGTGCGATATGCTATGAAAATATCCACATTCGTTTTCGGGCTCCCAGGAGCACAAAAACGTGGATTATATATAACCTTCGTTTTTCGGCTTTCCAGGGCCAGTTTATGATTTTTGTCCAAACTTTTCTAAGGGTTCTATCGTAACCTTAGAAGACCCCCGATGTCACAGGAAGGTCATCCAAGGCTCTGAACTTCGATTTCACCCATGTTTTCGTCGTTTATGCCCTTACATTGGTGTCTTGTAAAACGCCCCTCCAAGCCTACTAGGAACCCGATAACCGACACTAAAGGCCTCCCACGTCTCTTAGTGGTATCATGTGCGGTATGCTACAAAAATATCCACCTTCGTTTTGCGGGCCTCCCGGGAGCCCAAAACACGTGGATAGCATACTTCGTTTTTCGACTTTCCGGGGCCCGGTTGTGATTTTTGTCAAAACTTTTGTAGGAGTTCTATTGTGACCTTAGAGGCCCCAGTGTCACGGGAAGGTCATTCAAGGCCCTGAACGTCGATCTCACTCATGCTTTCATCATTTAGGCCCATATATTGGTGTCCCGTAAAATGCCCCTCCGAGCCTATTAGGGACCCGATAACCGACCCTAATGACCTCCCACGTCACTTAGTGGTATCATGTGCGATTTGCTATGAAAATATCCACCTTCGTATTCGGACCTCCCGGGAGCCCAAAAAATGTGTATTATAGCCTTCATTTTTCGGCTTTCCGAGGACCGGTTGTGATTTTTGTCCAAACTTCTCTTGGGGATCTATCGTGACCTTAGAGGACCCCCGTTTCCCCGAGAAGGTCATTTAAGGCCCCAAACTTCGATTTCACTCCATGCTTTTCGCGTTCAGACCCTTAGATTGGTGTCATGTAAAACGCCCTTCCAAGTCTACCAAGGACCCGATAACCGACCCTAAGGGCTTCTCACATCTCTTAGTGGTATCATGTGTGATATGCTACAAAAATGTCCACCTTCGTTTTCGAGCCTGCCGGGAGCCCAAAAAACGTGGATTATAACCTTCGATTTTCGGCTTTTCGGGGCCCAATTGTATTTTTGTCCAAACTTCTCTGGGGGTTCTATCGTGACCTTAGAGTGCCCCCGCTGCCCGGGAAGGTCATTCAAGGCCCCTAACATCGATTTTACCCATGCTTTTGGCATTTAGGACCTTAGATTGTTGTCCCGTAAAACACTCTTTCAAGCCAACCAGGGATCCGATAACCGACTCAAAGGGCTTCTCACATCTCTTAGTGGCATCATGTGCGAAATGCTACGAAAATATCCACCTTCGTTTCCGGGCCTCCCGGGAGCCCCAAAAACGTGGATTATATAGCCTTCAATTTTCGGGTTTCCGGGGCCCGATTGTGATTTCTGTCCAAACTTCTCTGGAGGTTCTATCGTGACCTTAGAGGACTCCCAGTGTCACGGGAAGGTCATTCAAGGCATCAAACTTCAATTTCACCCATGTTTTCATCATTTAGGCCCTTATATTGGTGTCCTATAAAACGCCCCTCCGAGCCTACTAGGGACCCGAAAACCAACCCTAATGACCTCCCACGTCTTTTAGTTGTATCATGTGCAATTTGCTACAAAAATATACACCTTTGTTTTCGGGTCTTACAGGAGCCCAAAAAGTGTGTATTGTAGTCTTCGTTTTTCGGCTTTCCGAGGTTCGATTGTGATTTTTTACCAAACTTCTGTTGGGGCTCTACCGTGACCTTATAGAACCCCCGTTGCCCCGTGAAGGTCATCAAGGACCAGAGCTTCTATTTCACCTATCCTTTCGGTGTTTAGGTCCTTAGATTGGTGTCATGTAAAACGCCCCTCCAAGCCTACCATGGACCCGATAACCGACCCTAAGGGCTTCTCACATCTCTTAGTGCTATCATGTGCGATATGCTACTAAAATGTCCACCTTCCTTTTCGAGCCTCCCGGGAGCCCAAAAAACGTGGATTATAACCTTCGATTTTCGGTTTTCCGGGGCCCGGTTGTGTTTTTTGTCCAAACTTCTCCGGGGGTTCTATCATGACCTTAGAGGACTCCCAGTGCCTCGAGAAGGTTATTCAAGGTTATTCACCCATGGTTTCGGCGTTTAGGCCCTTAGATTTTTGGTGTCCCGTAAAACGCCCTTCCAAGCCTACAATGGATCCGATAACCGACCCTAAGGGCTTCTCACATCTCTTAGTGGCATCATGTGCGATATGCTACGAAAATATCCACCTTGGTTTTTGGACCTCTCGGGTGCCCAAAAAACGTAGGTTATAGCCTTCAATTTTCTGCGTTCCAGGCCCCTATTGTGATTTTGTCCAAACTTCTCCTAGGGTTCTATCGTGACCACAGAGGACTCCCAGTGTCACGGGAAGGTCATTCAAGGCCCCAAACTTCGATTTCGCCCATGCTGTCATCATTTAGGCCCTTATATTGGTGTCCCGCAAAACGCCCTTCCGAACCTACTAGGGACCCGATAACTGACCCTAATGACCTCCCACGTCTCTTACTGGTATCATGTGTGATTTGCTATGAAAATATCCACCTTCATTTTCGAGCCTCATGCGAGCCCAAAAAATGTGTATTATAGCCTTCATTTTTCGGCTTTCCTAGGTCCGGTTGTGATTTTTGTCCAAACTTCTCTTGAGGATCTATCTTGACCTTATAGGACCACCGTTGTCCCGGGAAGTTCATTCAAGGCCCCGAACTTCTATTTCACCCATGCTTTCGGCGTTTAGGCCCTTAATTTGGTGTCATGTTAAAAACCCCTCCAAGCCTACCAGGGACTCGATAACCGACCCTAAGGGCTTCTCACATCTCTTAGTGGTATCATGTGCGATATGCTACGAAAATGTCCACCTTAGTTTTCGAGACTCCTGGGAACCCAAAAAAGGTGGATTATAACCTTCGATTTTCGCCTTTCCGAGACCCGGTTGTGATTTTTGTCCAAACTTCTCAGTGGGTTCTATCGTGACCTTAGAGAACCCCCGGTGCCCGAGGAATTTTATTCGAGGCCCCAAACATCCATTTCACCCATGCTTTCGGTGTTTAGGCCCTTAGATTATTGGTGTCCCATAAAACGCCCTTACAAGCCTAAGAGGGATCCGATAACCGACACTAAGGACTTCTCACATCTCTTAGTGGCATCATGTGCGATATGCTACGAAAATATTCACCTTCGTTTTCGGGCCTCCCGAAAGCCCAAAAAACGTGGATAGCCTTCAATTTTCGGCTTTCCGGGGCCTGATTGTGATTTCTATCCAAACTTCTCCTGGGTTCTATCCTGACCTTAGAGGACCCCCAGTGTCATGGGAAGGTCATTCAAGGCCTCGAACTTCGATTTCACCCATACTTTCATCATTTAGGCCCTTATATTGGTGTCCCATAAAACGCCCCTCCGAGCCTACTAGGGATACGATAACCAACCCTAATGACCTCCCACATCTCTTAGTGGTATCATGTGTGATTTGCTACGAAAATATCCACCTTCATTTTCGGGCCTCTCGGGAGCCCAAAAAATGTGTATTATATCCTTCGTCTTTCGGCTTTCCGAGGCCCGTTTGTTATTTTTGTCCAAACTTCTCTTGGTGCTCTATCGTGACCTTAGAGGATCCCCATTGCCGCGGGAAGGTCATTCAAGGCCCCGAACTTCGATTTCACCTATGCTTTCGGCGTTTATACCTTAGATTGGTGTCATGTAAAATGTCCCTCCAAGCCTACTAGGGATCCGATAACCGACCCTAAGGGCTTCTCACATCTCTTAGTGGTATCATGTGCGATATGCTACGAAAATGTCCACCTTCGTTTTTGAGCCTCCCGGGAGCCTAAAAACGTGGATTATATATAACCTTCGATTTTCAGCTTTCCGGGACCCGGTTGTGATTTCTGTCAAAACTTCTCCAGGGGTTCTATCGTAGCTTTAGAGGACCCCCGGTGCCCCAGGAAGGTCATTCAAGGCCCCAAACATCGATTTCACCCATGCTTTCGACATTTAGGCTCTTAGATTGGTGTCCCGTAAAACGCCTTTCCAAGCCTACAAGGGATCCGATAACCGACTCTAAGGGCTTCTCACATCTCTTAATGGTATCATGTGTGATATGCTACGAAAATATTCATCTTCGTTTTTGGGCCTCCCCAGAGCTCAAAAAACATGGATTATAGCCTTTAATTTTCGGCTTTCCTTGGCCCGATTGTGATTTTTGTCCAAAGTTCTCAGGGGGTTCTTTCGTAACTTAAGAGGACCTCCAGTGCCCTGAGAAGGTTATTTGAGGCCCCGAACTTTGATTTCACCCATACTTCCGGCGTTTAGGCCTTAGATTGGTGTCTTGTAAAACGCTCGTTCAAGGCTTACCAGGGACTCGATAATCGACCCTGTGGACCTCCCATATACCTTAGAGGTTTCCTGTTCACCTTTATTCTGGGGCCTCTCGTAAGCCCAAAAATGTAGATTATAGCCTTTGATTTTCGGTGTCTCTGGTCCGATGTTTTTTCCAAATTTCTCAGGAGAGTCTATCGTGTCCCTAGAAGACCACATGGATCATGGTCCTTGGGATAAGGCGTTGCGTCATGGTGGCAACAGGACAAGGAGTTGCATCATGAGTCATGGGCACTGTCGCGGGATATGGATCATGTGCTCTACGCTTGGAGACTACGACATGGTTGGGACATCAGCGTTGTGCTAGGACAAGGCGTTGTTGTGACATGGGTCCTGGGTCATGGGCGTTGTACGGTGGGACAAGGCGTTGCTTCGTCATGGACTTTGGCGATGCGCTGGGACAAGGCATTGCAAAGTAAAGGGCGTTGGGACATGGGTGCTATGTCATGACGTTGACAAGGCATTGTATCATGGGTCATGGGAGCTGGGATAAAGCGGCGTTGCGTCATCAGTTATGGGCACTGCAATTGCACAAGATGTTGAGCATGCAAATCTATGATTAATAAAGCGTTCGATACTGGGTGTCTAACCGAGTCGAGTTGAACCCGACCCAGATCAGCTCAAAACTCGGCTCCATTAAGTTTGGCGCAGCTCGAAACTTACCTAGTCGGAAAATTAAGGCTCTACTCGACTCAAACTCAAAGTCACAATTACAAACCTTATAAAAAATAAATCAATTTAAAATATTTGCAATTCAATTTAACTATAAGTCATCCTTTGGACGCTATAAATGGAAAAATTCTGTAAAAAAAATTTAAAAAAATTCTGTAAATATTTACTGATCTTATTCAAACAGAAGAGATAATCAAGTCAACTGAGTTGAACGAGCCGAGCCTGGAGGTTTATCGAGTCGACTCGACTCAGTTACACCCCTATCCAT
The DNA here is from genome assembly GCA_038025085.1 of Tetragonia tetragonoides. Classification (NCBI taxonomy): domain Eukaryota; kingdom Viridiplantae; phylum Streptophyta; class Magnoliopsida; order Caryophyllales; family Aizoaceae; genus Tetragonia; species Tetragonia tetragonoides. The sequence continues at coordinate 43,906,869 of CM076145.1, forward strand.
AACAAACTAAATAGACTGTCTACTTGACTCAGTTCAATTATGTTCACCTCAGTTAACTTTTTTTTTTTCCTCTCACATATTAGTATTCAGTTCAATAGGAGATAGTACCATTAACCTCTAATCTAATAATGTACCAATATCTCAAATATTAACCATTAGTTCAAGTCATCGTAGCTTGTTACTTCTATTAGAGGAACCAAATTAAATAGTAACACCCACTTGAAAAAGCGAAAGTTTGATACAGAATTGAAAGACATGTAGGGCAGAACCGAGATTGACATGTCAATTGGTATATTGGCCAACACAGATCAATGGGGACGGATGAACAAATTGCTCGCATGCACTGCTTAGATTCATTTTGTGGTTCCAAAAGTAGAAAATTCGGTGAATAAAGCAAAGCCAAAATCTAAAACTCAGTAGAAAGTAAAAGGGTGTGTGTATGCTCTTCCAAGGATCATCCACTAATATGCACGATTTATTTAGTGATGAAAAGATAATTGTATATAAATTGGGCCATGAGACTGTTTAAGAGTACCTTTTCTTCTCTTTCAACCACTCTTTTTGTCACTGGAAGAGTGTAAACTTTATTGTTAGAATGTATGGAAACCAACTTTAATGTGGCCAAATTAAAAAGACCTATTGTACTTTTTTCTTTTTTTATTTAGATCATGTAGATTTGATGTACCCTTTTTTTTTTTTTTTTTGAGGAGTGTAGATTTGATGTACTTTATATAGTATTATTGTATTAATATACATACGAAATAAAATGATACTGTAATATGACCACAAAAATTAAATTTATGACACAAAAAACTTACCATAAAAATTAATTTTAAGTTCAAATTTACTACTAATAATTTTTATTTTGCTTTAAATATTATATTATTGAAATCATTAAGCTGTCCACATGGCCCCATCCCTAGAGTCCATGCATTAAGATTTAGTATCGCACTCCTCCAAATTACAAGGGTTCTTTACACAAATAAAATAGATTACTTACGTTTATTCCGAAATTTAACAACAACAATAATAATTATAATTAATTTTATTATCATAACACTTTTATAACAACAGATTAAACAAACAAAAATGCAAAAGTTCAATAAGTTCCATCTTGTTCCAACTTTTCACAATTTTTTCCCAATTTTCATTCTCTAATTTTCAAAAAGAAAAAAATAATCATACCCTAATTGCACTCTAGCTATTTAGCTAACCATGAATAATGGATCAAATTAACATTAATGGACTATAGACCTTGTTTTTATTAATTTTTTTTCGAAATTGTATGAAAACCACTATCACTCTATTCATCACCCCCCAAGTTAGACAATGACCTATCGTTATGGTCATTCCCGCTAGAAAACCTTGAAATTTTGTTCAAAAGAAGTTAAAAACAAAAAAAGGAAAAATGTGAAAAGCAAAGGAGAGGTTGTGGTTAGACGACACTTCTACCAAGGTCAAAACCCCTCCAAAAATCAAAAGTCTTGCTCCCCCAAAAAATCGTCAAATGGCCCCACACTAACACTATGTTTGGGTACTTTGTAAGTGAGAAAAACTAAAGAAAAGTAAATCCGTGAAAATCTACGTAAAAGTAAATATGTGAAAATCTTATCATTTTTACTTGTTTGGTTCATCGTTATAAAGGTGGTAAAAATATAAGAGATTTACACCGTTTTCATTTGTTTGGTTTGTTATTGTGGAAAATATATTATAGAATAAAGGCTTTCTTTTTAGATTTCCTTAGATTTTCATAGATTTTCCATCGATTTTGAGGGAAAAACTATGAAAATCTAATTGGGTAAATTATAACTAGGAGATTTCCTCAAATTTTCATACTTTTAATTTTTCTCTATTTTCCTTTCTAGTAACCAAACAAAGCAAATTTAAGAAATCTATAGTTTTCTATAATTTTACTTCCTTTTGCTTATTAACAGTTCCCAAACACACTGTAAATATTTCTTTTTCCACATGCATTTCTTCTCTTTCTTCCCCATTATGATTATTCAATATTCATTGCATGCATGGCCATCAACATATCATGTGACTCCATAAAAATGCATGCATGCACACATATAATTAGAGCTGGCAAAAATTAACCCGACCCGAACTCGACCCGCCACAGACCCAATCGAAATCCGACCTGACAAGATTCAAACCCGAAATGACCCGATACCGAAATGACCCGAACCCGAATGTTGTGAGACAATATTTGTCAAACCCATTGGGTAACCCGAAACAGAACCTGTATTTAACCCGATGTATTCGACCCGTATTTAACCCGACCCATATGTAACCGACCGAAATTCGACCTGACCGACCTGTTTGCCAGCTCTACATATAAATATACGAGAATGAATTTGGCAGGGAGAATAACAAGTTTATGACCATATACTATAACTTATGATGATAAAATATGTCCCCTCATTTTTCCAAGTATATAGCCATCATATATAACATTATGAGGCTAATTAACTCATATATAAGCAAGTTTGAACATAATAAATAGACCGCGAAGAGAAAAGAGACCCATCAACGAGGGCTCCCAACAACATCAACGAAGACCCTAGAGAGAAGTGGCAACTGCAATGGCGCCATTGTCTGTTCATGCACTCCACCTCTTCCTTTTTTCATCACCGGAGACGACGAAACCGAAGACGATAACGATGATGATAATGAAGATAATCCGTTACTTGTAGCTGTTCGTGAATCGTTGGAGCTGTCAGAACTGAAATAATATGCATCCATTACTCCACTTGGGCTCCTTGGCATGACGATGATGTTGTTACTAGCATCAGCATTGTTGATCGTCATCATCATCATTTCATCGTACTTTCTCTTTGATGAATTGGTGTTATCAATGCCATTGTTGTTGTTGGTTCTTGATGATATTTCCACTATGAGTTGGTAGCAATCCTTCACCTTTTCCTGTTTTTAACCATGAGACATAAAACAACTCTTGTTAGTGATGTATAACAACTCTTTGATCAAAAGTAAAAAGATCAATAATTACATCTCGACTAGATACTAAAAGTACGTTTTTAATCTGAATTCGATTGAACTGAACTGAACCAATTCTAAAATAAGTACGTGGAGAAGAAAACGCCCTAAAATTATTTTCGCTAATAAAAATACATTCACAATGAGTGGAGTATTAACAAACTGTGAACGATGGATAAAGTAATAATGATGTGAAGAATAATAATGTAGGTATTTCCAAATTTAATTTTGGAGTGATGCTATCATTCTCAACGCCTCGAGACTTGTCCAAATATCATGTACCGTTACCCTTGAGTGGCTTTTTTTTTGTTTTTGGGTGAAATCCGTTACCCTTGAGTTTTACTCCACTAGCTACACATAGAAACAAATGTTCCAAAAAAGTTGTCAAGGTCGAAGTCACGCGGATCATCAGTCACTAACTAGCCGCTAATTGCCATGATTTTAAGGGGAGAGAAACGGGATCGCATTTAAGCTCCAATTATAACAACTTGCGAATACCGAAGAGTCTTAGCTTGGTTGTTAGAATTACAGATCTGGATCCCACTATAGGAGAAAACAAAACAGAGATCTAGATTCAAATGGAGAATTATACCAACTTGCTATTAATCTAATAATCAAGTCGCAAATGACTTAGAAGTTAAAACTGAAATCCCGAGTATTTTTTAGGTTGCAGAATTGAATCCCGCTCTCCCTTAAAATTATTGTAGTGATCATTGTGTCTTTCTTGGACCCACAAAAAAATGCTAATATAATCAAGTTGTAATTCACAAAATTAAAACCTTACAAAAGGATTTGATGAGCATCATTTTGGTACACAATTAGAGTAGCACAATTAATATGGATTTTTCACAAGAAAAAGTTATGTTGATCTTTATTTGCAACATTTTAAAGTACAAAATGAATACTAGTATGGGGAGAACTTGTAAAAAAAAAAGAGTACGTGAAACAAATTGATACTCTATTCAATGTAGTAGAGCTTCTGTTTTAACCACTGGTCATAGACTTGTGGTATGTAATGAGCATGCACGAAGATAGTATACAACACACTGACATTGACTAAAAAGACCTAACAAAGACATTGACCAAACTACCCTTGTAATTAAGGACGAAGACTAGCTGCTCAAAGATACTCTGAGACAACGACACATCAACCAAATCTCTCATGACATGGACTTTTGGTGCGTCTTGCAGATCAAACACCAATCTACCCATTAGCTGTTACCCTAGATCTTTAAACGTTTTTAATTTATTATGACCTTCAATTCCCATACAAAATAAAAATAAAAACAAATTTCATTAATTAATTAATATTTTCCAATAAAAATAAAAGAAAAGTATATATCCTGTGTGTTTTCACTTTCACACAAGCAACAAGACCAGTCTACCTTGCTATCATTATTAGTGATTTTTTTATATAGACAAAATGTGACTTTTTTTAGCGAACCAACAAGTGCGTCTCATAATTGTTTATAGGTGAGACGGATTTAATATAAAACAAAACAATACGTAATTAATATTCCTATCATAAATTAAAAAAAAAAAAAAACAATAATTAATTAAAAAAAAAAAATAGTTTTAAGACTAACCTCGCTAATGTTGAGGACACCCAGAAGCTGGTTTTGGTAATCAAGAGGGTTGCAAGGCTCAATCTGGTCAATGACATGCATCATTGTCGCAGTAGCCAATACGGATGGTAGAAAACCCACGAATCTCCAATCTACATTTCATCATCATCAACAAACAAATCCCACATTTTAGATTTTATATAATAATTTAAACAAATACTAACAAAAACTGAAAATGTGTCATTATTTTTGAGATTTGTTTTTATTTATCTAAAAAGTCTCAATTGTAAGTTTGTAGGTAACTGATAATAATACTAGTACAAAGTAAACCAATAAAAATCCATTATACATTAAATGTTCTGAACCTTTTTTTTTCTTTTTTTTTTTCTTTTCTTTTTCTTACCAGAGAGTACAGAAAGCAAAAGCCGCTCACAACGCCTGAAAAACTCCCAATGCAGATGATTCTTCAATCCTAGCCGTCTGATTATATGATCAAGAAATGAAAGTGGGGTCACTGGGTTCATCTTCCATTCTAAGGTTGTGAGTACCAGAAGCTCCATTTTCTGAATTGTTTTAGCTTCAAAAACATACTTTGTTCCTTCAACCTAGTCAAAAAACACAAATCAAAATCAGCATTTTTAAGAAAAAATTAACAAAATCAAAGAAAAACCCATTAAAATTAATTTAAAAAGGAACATACTTGGAGATCTAAGAGAAGAGGGACATATGTCTCTTCAACTTTGGCAGCAAGAGAGAGACAAGTAACAGCAGAGAGCTGAAACAACCATGGTTTATCATTTTGAAGATGGAAACTTGATAAGAATCTGTCCAAGTAATTAACAGCAAGAATGGATGTGAGAGTGCAAAACCCATAATGGGAATTGACCTTTACCATCCATTCTACAGCTTCTTTTCTAAGAGATGAGAGAGAAAGATCAAATATCCCCTGTTTAGAAGAATTAATCCCCTGTTTTTCTTCTTTAAAAAACAGAGAGATTAGGTCTTGATCTTCCCAAAACATGTCTTGTTCTAATAACAAAAGTGGGAGTAAAGATGGGTTTGTTTTATTTCTCTCATTTTCATCATCATCTTCAAGTTCTTCTTCATCTTCCCATTTCTCTTCCTCACAGTATAGAGCATCCAAGAGAGAAGCAGGGGAGCTCTGTTCTTGGGGTTCAGAGATAGCCATGTTTGTTGTTTTGGTGTTTTTTATGTTTTGGTGAAAAATCAAGGAGGTTTGTTTCACCCTCTCTTTTGGGTTGTCTTCTTTATCTTGTCATAGCTACACAATGGATGGATTTAACAAGTCTTTAGGATATGTTCCTCATTGATGGTGCTCATTCACTCTTTTTCTCACTCTCTCTCTCTCTCTCTCTCTCTCTCCTCTCTCTGTTGATGATACAGTGCACGACCAGAGTAGAGAGAGAGAGAGAGAGAGAGTGAGAAAGAGGTTTGAGGTTATCAAGAACAGGGAAGGAAGAGAGGAGAGGTGGGATTTTATCAGAGAAAGGGAAGATCACGCTTGTCCTGTTTTATATAAGGTGAGATTTTGGGACACACTGTATTTCTTTTCTTCTTTTTTTGGGGTTTGTGGGGAGATTCTCCTTTTTCTGTTTTTGTCTTTTCTTGAGTTTGGAGAGTGAGTTTTTAAATTTTGATTTTAGAGCATGTAAAGAGTGACCCGACTCAGTAATCGATCTGAACCCGACTCAATGTTGGGTAATACACGCAGTGGGTATAGTAATTACAATCCGAACCCAACTCACTATAGACTTGATCCGAAAAAATTCGACCAGTTAATGACCGGTATAGTAATTACAATCCGAACCCAACTCACTATAGACTTGATCCGAAAAAATTCGACCAGTTAATGACCGGATCCTTTGTTGACCCATAGTTGAAATGACCCAAACCCGACCTAGCATAAATGAATATAGGTAAATAAGGTTAGGGCTTTTTTTTTACTTAATTTAAGTGAACTAGACTGAACAACTGCTAAACCAAAATAAACATTGATATACTGGAAAAAAAAATGTCATCGAATTTGAAAACCAGTGAATCGATTTTATTTTAATTGTAAAATAACACACCAAAAATATAGGTAAAAAATTATGGGGTATTTTTCCAACCAGTCGAACTAAACTGAACTAATATGTTGTTGGAGGAAAAAGCATGTTTCCCTAGTGAATTAAACTAAACCTACTGAAATGAACTACAAATCTCGAAAGTAGATAATAAGACACCCAAAAAATAAAGTAACAAATGTTTGGTGAAGAGGGTGTGTTTTTGCACTTACTTAATAATTGGTTCAGTTTAATTCAGTTTATTCTGGTTCAATAGAAAGGAATACAATCGAAATTCTTATGATTGTGTTCTTATCACTCTTTTAAATGTTATATTCCAATTTGTTTCAAATTGGATAAATTTAGTTAAGTTTTATTAGAATCAATTCGACAATATACCTTTTTTTCACATATTACTAATCAATTCATATAAGGTCATATCAAGTGAGTTCAAACAGTCAAACTGAACAGTATGCATATTATACGTAACATGTAAGTATTAAGAAAATTATAAGAAACTTTCTTATGATCTAATATTTCCAATGATCAAAGTGAATGAAATTGTGAGATAACAAGTTGTATGATTGAACTGAAGTGTATAAGTGTATTGTAAAGATGAAAATAACCTAAATTTAGTTGTATCTTGTGCGATATGGTGCGGGGGAAAAAAAATCGCTCCGAGATCCTTTGGAAAAAAAAGTGGATTGTAAGATTCAATTTTGGCTTCCTGATACTCGGTTGAGATTTTTGCCCAAAGTTCTCCGCGATTCCATAGTCATCGGAGAGGAACTTCAGTGCCCCTGGTTGGTCATCTGAGTTCATATAACATTCGTTCCGCAGCCCAAAAAACGTGGATTATATTTATACCCTTCAATTTCAATTTTCTGGGGCTCGGTAGAAAATTTTGCCCAAACATTTTTTGGAGGTTCATTATTGTCTCCCAATAGGACCCCCATTGCATCCGGTAGAACATTCGTATATCCGACCATTTAAAATGGGTGGCCACTAAAATTACCCTCAAAACCTAGTGGGAACCTAATAACCGATCCTGAGGGGGCCTCCCATCTCTACTAATAGGTTTTTGTTTTTTTTTTTTTTTTAAATTATGTGAAAGTGAAAATGGAAAATTTTGTTTCGGAGTCCCATCGTCAGCCCCAAAAAGGTGAATAATAACCTTCATCTTCGGTTTTCGGGAAGCTAATAGGAAATTTTACCCAAAATTTTTCGAGGGGTCCATTGTCACCCAAAAGTACCCCATGTGCCTCCGATAAGCCATTCGGGCCTCCAAATTTTGTATTCACCCATAATTTTAGTGTATGGCCCTTTAGTGTGGGTGACCTGTAAATCACTTGTTCAAGTCTGGTAGAGATCAGATAATTGATCACTGAGGTCTCTCATGTCTTCTAAGTATGTCCCGTTCGATATGGTGTAAAGATAAAATCTTTCATTATGGGGCCAGGCTCTCCGGAAGCCTTAAAACGTGGATATAGACTTTATTTTCAACTTTCCAGGGCGTGGTTAACCTTTTTTATCCATACTTCTCTAGAGGGTCACCAAAAAAAAAACTTGTTTAGAGGGTCAATTGTTACACAAGATGACCCCCGCTGCACCCCGTGGGTCATACGGCTATTCGAACTTCATATTCACCTATGACTACAGTGTTCGATCCTTTAAAGAGGGTGACTAGTAAAATGACCGTCAAAACCTAATAGAGCCGCAACAACCGATCTTTGTGGCTCAATCATGTATCCATGTTTCATAGAGATCTTTTGTGCATTTTCATAAGAATCCCATCTTAAATGTTTTGACAATTTGATTAAAAATCCCGATTACTCCCATTGCAACATCTTCATCTCTATCAAAAGGAAATAATGGTACAAAACTCTGTCCTGTTCAAAATATAGTTCAATTGTTTGTTTGTTTTTTTTTATGGGAAATATAGTTCAATTGTTACTCCTTTTTTCTTCGCTACTTTCGGTGGTAACTAACTGGTAAGTGTATGCATAGCAAAAAAAAAAAAAAAAAAAAGGTAAGTGTATAATATATAGTCATAGTTTTGGTTTTGAAACAATTTTGTAACAATGGGCACACACAACGAGACGGACCCCCCCCCCCCCCCCCCTATGAAAAAAACGAAAAAGAAAGACGAAAGAAAAAGGAGAGAGACTAATACACTGCTCAAGGAAAGATAGAGACTCAGAGAGTTGCGTATATTGGGTTTTGTATAGAGAGATTTAATGGTGGCAAACTGGCAATATATGGTAGTAGAAGTGTAAGGACTGTATGTGGGTGACTTTCTCTGTTTGTTGTTCAATTAGTTTGTCGGGTTTACGTATTTGTTCTGGAAAGTACAAGCTATAGCAACCAATGCTAGCTTCGGTTGACCATACTGCATCCAAGTCTTTAGTGCTTTCGTTTCGTTTTTTTTTGCTAATTTTAGAATCAAACTAAAATTACTCTGTATATGTATGTTATTATATTGAAATTATTAGGCATTTAGTTTTAGGATGATGATTAGTTTTGAGTAGGACTATCATGGTCATTGGTCGACATACTAATTGATTCCTATATTGTGAAATTGTGATTGATGGGAGTCTTTGGGAAAAAAGAAAAGAATTCTAAGGTTATGATGTTTTTTATTTATTTTAAAATTATTTCAATTCAGTCTAATAAGATATTTTTTTCTCTTACATACTATATATTAGGCCTTATTTGGTTGAGTGTAAGCCAATAAAGAAATTTGAACTTCCAAGGAATAATGAGAATTTACATGATTTGGTTCACACGCTTCCATGGAAATTGAAATTCCATGTAAGTTGAACTTCCCATGAACTATGGAAAGTTGCTTACCTTGGGGAGGGGGGGGGTTAGGTAAGTCCAACTTCTCATGCTAATTACCTCAAATGATATTTTTATCCTTGAAAAGGTTAAAATAATAATTGCATGTGGATTGGTCAAATTGTCATTTTGCTTTTATTTCCAAGGAAGTAAGTATACTTTATGGACCAAACTAAGGTATTCCCATGAAATTAAAACTCACATAGGAAATTGAAGTTCCATGATATTACAACTTTCCTATGTAAGTTGATACAAGTTGAACCAAACAAGGCCTTAGGAGTGCTTCTTGTTTTTCATACAAAACACTAGTTTGACTTCTTTTTTTTGTTGTAAAATTTGTATTCATCAACTTACTCATTTCTTTGACGTGAACCATTTCCAATCATCTTTTCAACTGAACTTAACCGAAAATATTGCATGACGAAAATAATATTGTTGATCTGAATTCAAAACTGACTACTTCTTAAGTTAAAAAAAAACACAACCACAACTAATATTAATTATAAAAAGTGTCGTTTAACAAGAATGTGTTCTTTAAAACTGAATTTACTAGATAAGCTTTGTACTATCATAAACCATCTCCAGAAAATGTACTCCATTTCTTTGGGTTGGTGAATTAATGGAGCCTCATGGAATTTAAAACCAATAGAGTCCTCCAACCCAATGCAAATTATCTTGCAAGTTACATCATCTAGCATGTACACTCGATGACTCAGGGATTATGCATTAATCCGAAGTTTTTTAGCACGTTTTGGAAATAAAAGTAAACAAAAGTAACCACTAGTTATAAAGCAGTTAAAGGCCCCATTGGTCCAGAATATGACTAGAAAGAAGGTCAATCAAGAGTTGACCCAAAAAAATTACCTGTATTTGTCTTTTAGTACTTATGCTTCTATTCCCAAAATATTTTTTTAGTACAAAAAAAGGAACACCGTGATACCACGGGACTACGTATACCAATGCGATGCGCTTTCAATTTGGGTATCTCCCATGAAATTTTATTTACTTCAAATATACTTTGTGTTTCGAAAGTCAGTATTAAGAAACCGAGAAAAATAGATAAGGTGGAAAAGCATAAAAGATCAAAAGGAAAAATAAGAAAAGAGAACAAAAGAGGGAAAAAAAAGGAACAACTTGTTAGGGTGTGTTTTTTTTTTTTTGATTGATAATTTGTGTACTCTTTTATTAATAATATATATGATCTACTAATTATCAATAGAATACACCAACTTGTTAGGGTGTGTTCTTTAGAGTTTATCATGTTAGTTCAGTTTAATTCCGTTCAATTTATGGGTAATCTGGTGTCAGTGATGTTCAGCTCATTTCAGTAGTGTTTATTGTTAAGTTCAGAAACATACATATTTTTTGTCTCACATATCAAATGGTGTTCAATTTGATTTAGTAATGTTCAGTTTGATTTAGTGGTGTTCAGTTCAATTTAGAGGTGTACATTTCACTTCAATTGTCTTGAATTCAATTAAATTTAGTTTAGCCAAGTCCAGTTTAGTTCAGTTCATCCCTAAGAAACAAACCTTAGTATTAATAAAAACTAAAAAGAAATAAATTTTGATCGAAAAAGAAAGATGAAATTAAAGGGGGGGGGGGGGGGGGAGTAATAATATCACGAGAGGATTTTATTGTACAGTTTTCAATGCCAGTTGTAGTGTCCTTTAATTCAATAGAGGATAGAAGGGTGAAAAAAATAAGGACAATGTAGCATTTGTGAATGAAAGAGAAAGAGAGAGATTGGGGCATTCCCTGGCAAGGAATGCACGCGGCTGTCAGGCCATGCCGATCGGGAAGGAGCAATATATAGGGACGTTGGCTAACCAAGAGGCATTTGGCTCAATGGTTATTCTCTCACCTTTTAATTTAGAGGTCACAAGTTCAAGACTTGAGGCTCCCAAATATTTATGTATATATATTCTCATGTGATTAATGAATATATAGGTGATGACATTAACAGTTGGGCCTTGGCCCAGTTGATATGGGGTTGGGTGGGTTGGGAGTAAAAAAAGTAAAATATATATATATAGGGACGTCGGTTTGGCTTTGCTAATATGTTACTGGCTTTGGTTATACGCGAGTACCATGTACTTTGGCTACAAGGCTATTTAAGAGGTTATTTGTACATTTAGCTCTAGTCCAATCCAAAATGGGCTGGGCTTTTAGGTTCGAGATGGGCTACGCTAGATAGAGACTTGATCTTATCATCTTAAAAAAAAATAATATATATATATATACACGTCGGCTTGGCTTTGGTTATATGCGAGTACCATGTACTTTGGCTACAAGGCTATTTAAGAGGCTTTTACGTGTATAGGTAGGGGAAAGAAGGCTACATTGGATATGTTCAACTTCAAGACATGGTTTTGATTCCTCTCCACTTTCATTAAAATGTCTATTTGTGATGAGGAATTAATTCATTTATTATAGTAGTACTCGTATTTTGTAATTAACCGATAATTAAATTCTAAAAATTAAGGTTTTTTTCTCCTATTTATTATTAGGTTAACTTTCAGTTTAGTTAAGTACAGTTCAAGAAATATAATTTTTGAATAACATATCTAAATTAGATTAAAACGCAATGATTAAACCAGAGCTCATCACATCAGCTGTTGAATTGTCAAATGACGTGTCAATTTACTTATGACGTGTCATGTGACTCATGGCCAGTAAAAAAAGAAGAAAGAGAGAGAGAGAAAGTATCAGCAATCAGACGTTATAAAAACATAATGAAGTTTAATGACTCATTCACCCCCTTCCCTTCATTCTCACAAATTGCCAGACGTTACAAATCCAAGAAATTGAGTAGTAGTTAATTTCTCTTACATATTGATGAACCAAAAAAAAAAAAAAAAAAAAAAGGCTAATTGCTCTCTTATGAATAGATGATGGGACCACACACCACCATCGACCCATCTCCTACATTCCCATATGTTTAACGTTCGTATCTAGATCTCATCGTCGCCGTTCGCCATCTTTCTGGCATCGTGTACAACCAATCCTCGTTTTGGTAAGGTGTTTCGTAATTCTCTTTGCGATTGTTAATAGTCATTTGGTATCTACACCTCCTCTCTTTGCAAGATAACCCTTCAACTTCATTAAACTTTGTACGGTTGTACCATATATTCTTTTACATTGTTTTCTCTGAACAGTTATACCAACTTGAATGTTTAAAACTATTTAATTTAATTTTTAATTAAAAGGTTACGCCAAAAAACAGAAAAAAAATATTAAAAAAAAGTTAGGAATCGCTTTAAAAAATTGAAAAAAATTAAGAGACCTCACTATTATAATAGAGAGGGCTAAAGGGTAGGTTTTGCGGTACGGGGTGGTGGGGAGTCATGCTTGGTACCCAATAATCGTGGATTAGCTTCTGATGTCTAGTAAGAGGCCCTTCAAGCCTACCAAGGACCCGATAACCTACCTCGGGGGTCTCCCATGTCCCTTAGGAATGTCCCATACGATGTGGTATAAAAATTTCCACCTTCGTTGCGGGGCCTCCCCGAAGCTCAAAAAACGTGAATTGTAGCTTTCGTTTTCGGTTTCCCGGGGCTCGAATGTCATTTTTGCCCAAACTTCTTCGTGGGGTCTACCATGACCCTAGAAGACCCTTGATGCCTTGGGAGAGTCATTCAGATCCCCGAACTTTGATATCACCCATACCTTTGGTGTTTTGACTCTTACATCGGTGTCCTGTAAAACGATCTTCCAAAGTTCCAAGCCTATCAGGGACCGATAACCGACCCCAAGGGCCTCCCATGTTCCCTAAGGGTGTTCCCTGCGATGTGAAGCAAAAAATTTCACCTTCGTTCCAGGGCCTTCCGAAAGCTCAAAAAACGTGAATACCTTCGTTTTCAGCTTCCCGGAGCTCGGGTGTCATCTTTGCTCAAACTTCTCCGGGGGGTCTATCATGACCCTAGAGGACCCTCAGTGCCCCGAGAGCATCATTCAGATCCCCGAACATTGATCTCGCCCATGCATTTGGTGTTACGACTCTTATATCAATGTCCCGTAAAAACGCCCTTCCAAGCGTATCAGAGGCCGGATAAGTGACCCCCAGGGCCTCCAATGCCCCCTAGGGGTGTTCCGTGCGATGTGATACGAAAATTTCCACCTTTTCTTTCCCAGGCCTCATGAAAGTCCAAAAAACGTGAATTATAGCCTTCGTTTTTCGGCTTCTCAGAGGTCAGGTGTCATTTTTGCCCAAACTTCTCCGGGAGGTCTAACATGGCCCTAGAGTACCTTCGGTGCCCTTGGATCATCATCTGGATCCTCGAACTCTGATATCACCTTTTCATTTGGTGTTCTGACTCTTACATTAGTGTCCCGTAAAACGCCCTTCCAAGCCCATCAAGGACTGGATGAGTGACCCCAAGGGCCTCCGATATCCCCTAGGGATGTTTCGTGCGATTTGGTACGAAAATATCCACATTTGTTTCGCGGCCTCCTAGAAGCCCAAAAAACGTGAATTAAAGCCTTCGTTTTCGGCTTCCCGGAGCTCGGGTGTCATTTTTACCCAAACTTCACCGGGGGGTCTATCATGGCCTTAGAGGACCCACATTGCCCCGGGAGCGTCATCCGGATTCCCGAACTTTGATATCACCCATGCCTTTGGTGTTACGACTCTTACATCAATGTTTTCGTAAAACGCTCTTCCAAGTGTATCATGGATCGGATAGGCGACCCCAAGGGCCTCCCATGTCCCCTGGGGGTGTTCCGTGCGATGTAGTCTGAAAATATGGACCTTCGTTCTGGGCCTCTCCGGACCTCTTGAAAGCCCAAAAAATGTGAATTATAACCTTCGTTTTCGGCTTCCCGGAGCTCGGGGTTCATTTTTGCCTAATCTTCTCCGGGGGGTCTATCATGGCCCTTGATTACCCTTGGTGCCCCGGGAGCATCATCTGGATTTTCCGAACTTTGATATCACTCATGCCTTTGGTGTTACGACTCTTACATCAATGTCCTTTAAAAACGCCCTTCCAAGCCTATCATGGACGGGATAAGCGACCTCAAGGGCCTCCCATGTCCCCTAGGGATGTTTCGTACGATGTGGTGCAAAAATATTCACTTTCGTTCTGGGACCTCCCGAAAGCCAAAAAAAGTGAATTATAGCCTTCGTTTTCGGCTTACCGGAGCTCGGGTGTCATACTTGCCCAAACTTCTACGGGGGTCTATCATGGCCCTAGAGGACTCTCGGTGCCCCGTGAGCGTCATCCGAATCCCCGAACTCCGATATCAATCAGTGACCAGTAAAACGCCCTTACAAGCCTATTAGGAACCAGATAGACGATCCCAAGTGCCTCCCTTGTCCGCCAAGGATGTTTCATGTGATGTGATGTGAAAATATCCACCTTCGTTCCGGGCCTCCCTGAAGCCCAAAAAACGTGAATTACCCTTCGTTTTCGCCTTTCCGGAGCTCGGGTGTCATCTTTGCTCAAACTTCTGCGGGGGGTCTATCATGACCATAGAGGACCCTCAGTGCGCCGAGAGCATCATTCAGATCCCCGATCTTTGATATCACCCATGATTTGGTGTTACGACTCTTACATCAATGTCCCGTAAAAACGTCATTCCAAGCCTATCAGAGACTGGATAAGCGACCCCAAAGGCCTCAAATGTCCCCTAGGGGTGTTTCGTGCGATGCGATGCGAAAATTTCCACCTTCAATCCCGGGCCTCCTGGAAGCCCAAAAAAACGTGAATTATAGCCTTCGTTTCCGGCTTCTCGGAGCTCGGGTGTCATTTTTGCCCAAAATTTTCCGGGAGGTCTAACACGGCCCTAGAGGACCTTCGGTGCCCTTGGAGCGTCATCTCCATCCGCGAACTCCGATATCACCCATGCCTTTGGCGTCCCGTAAAACGCCCTTCCAAGGGCCTCCTATGTCCCTTAGGGATGTTTCGACCGATTTGGTACGAAAATATCCACATTCGTTACGGGGTCTCCCGAAAGCCCAAAAAATGTGAATTACTCTTCGTTTTCGGCTTCCCGGAGCTCGGGGGTCATTTTTGCCCGAATTTCTCCAGGGGGTCTATCATGGCCCTTGAGGACCCTTGGTGCCCCGAGAGCGTCATCTGGATCCCCGAACTTTGATATCACCCATGCCTTTGGTGTTACAACTCTTACATCAATGTCCTGTAAAACGACCTTCCAAGCTTATCAGGGACCGGATAAGCGACCCCAAGGGCCTCCCATGTCCCCAGGGGGTGTTCCGTGCGATGCGGTGCAAAAATATCCATCTTCGTTCCGGGGTCTCCCGTAAGCCCAAAAAACGTGAATTAGGCTTCGTTTTCGGCTTCCCGAAGCTCCTGGGTCATTTTTGCCCAAATATCTCCGGGGGGGTCTATCATGACCCTTGAGTACCCTCGGTGCCCCGGAAGCGTTGTCCGCATCCTCGAACTTTGATATCACCCATGTCTTTGGTGTTACGACTCTTACATCAATGTCTCTTAAAAACGCCTTTCCAAGCATATCAGGATCCGGATAAACGACCTCAAAGACCTTCCATATCCCCTAGGGATGTTTTGTGCGATGTGTTACGAAAATATCCACTTTCATTTCGAGACCTTCCAGAAGCCCAAAAAAGGTGAATTATAGCATTCGTTTTCGGCTTCCGGGAGCCCGGGTGTCATTTTTGCCCAAACTTTTTCGGGGGTCTATCATGGCCCTAGAGGACCCTCGATGCCCTTGGAGCATCATCCGGATCCCCGAACTTTGATATCAGTCATGCTTTTGGTGATACGACTGTTACATCAATGTCCCGTAAAACACCCTTCCAAGCCTATCAGGGATCGGATAAGTGATCCCAAGTGCCTCCCATGTTCCCTGGGGGTGTTCCGTGCGATGTGGTGCGAAAATATCCACCTTCGTTTTGGGGCCTTCCGGAAGCCCAAAAAAGGTGAATTTTAGCCTTCGTTTTCGGCTTCCTGAAATTCATGTGTCATTTTTGCCCAAACTTTTCCGTGGAGTCTATCATTATCCTAGAGGACACTCGGTACCCCGAGAGGGTCATCCGGGTCCCCGAACTTCGATATCACCCATGCATTCGGTGTTTCGGCCCTCACATTGGTGTCACATTAAAAAACCCTTACAAGCTTATCAGGAACCCGATAACGGACCCTGGGGACCTCTTAAGTTCCCCAAGAGTGTCATGTGCGATGTGGTGCAAAAATATCTACCTTAGTTTCGTAGCCTCCCAGAAGCCCATAAAGCGTGGATTATAGCCTTGATTTTCGGCTTCCGAGGACCCAGTTTCCGTTTTTTCCCAAAGTTCTTCGGAGGATTTATCGTCACTCTAGAGGACCTCAGGTGCCTCGTGACAGTCATTTGGGTCCACGAACTCCGATTTCACTCATGGGACATGGACATGGACGTTGGGACTTGGGACATGGGCGCTGGAACATGTATGGGACATGGCGCCGCTGGGCGCTGGGATATGGGACATGGGACATGGCGCTCACTGGGCGTTGGGATATGGGCTGTGGGACATGGACCACTCAGATTTTGTTTCAATAAATTTTTGATATACTTAGGGTGTGTTCTTTTCCACTTATTGGACCTTACTCAACCAGTGGAAATCAGTGGCAAGACCTTACTCAATCAGTGGGAATCAGTGGCAACAACTTACTAAATCAGTGAGAATCAGTGGTAGGACCTTACTCAATCAGTGGAAATCAGTGGCAGGACCCACATTTCTCTTCATAGAATCAGTGCCAAGACCTTACTGAATCAATTGGAATCAGTGGAAGGACCTTACCGAATCAGTGGAAATCAGTGGAAGGACCTTACTCAATCAGTGAAAAATCAGTGGGAGGACATTACCCAATCAGTGAGAATCAGTGAAAATAAGTGAAAAAGAACGCACCCTTAGTTCATTTCGATCCATTACCTTTTTTGCTAAACATTTCGATCCATTACCTACTATAATAATATTTTGTAGAAAAACTTTATATAATATAGCTTAGAGAGAGACCAGCAAATTAGAGACAACAGGCAGGCAACCGGCTAGAGCTATAGCCGATGGAAGGAGAAGGTCAGGTGTATGCGTAGGCACGTTACTTACGTACACCCTTCCTTTTCTTTGACGTGCACCCAACTTCTGATAAAAACAAGGCAGTGACCTTTCATGAGTTTTATCCACACAGTTTAAGAGTGTAATAAAACAGCTCCATAGTCATTTAGTCATACGTGCGGCATTATTACTCAGTACATCCAGTAGCGTATTCAGGATTCAGAAAATGGGGTGACAAAATCAAGTAAAAATCATCGATAAATATTAGATCAAAAAAAGTTCAATATCAAACCGTCATACAATTCCACATTACAACTAATGCGGGTAGACGAAAAAAAAAACACAAAATAACCAAATAAAAAGTTCAATATCAAACCGTTATCAGTGATGTCTTTTCACCATTTTGGGACAAATCATTTCAGCTTTCTTCCTTGTATATTGCTAGCCACAAATATTTCCCTCATGGTCCCACTAGATTGAGAATATTAACGATAATAGTGAAAGGGACTCAACTCATAAATTAATAAGTATCGTCACATAACAATAGCATATTGTTCATAGTAACTGGCTAACAGCACTCAGTGAATAGGACAGAAGTATCCTAATCGTATGTATTATTTTCTGCAATTTCTTATAGAGCTGAATGACAAAATATTAGGGAGTACTAGTGAGGGAATCTAATCAGAACATTGGATAAATGTTTGAATGCAGGATTTAGGTATTAATCCAATAATAGATTAAATCACCATTATTTTGAGCCTTTTTGGGTGCAATACAACAAAGCAAAAGTATAAAAGCGGAAGAAAACAATCACGAAACAACTAAATAAAAAACCTGATTTTAACAAAGTAACGGACATTGGAGGAAGAATCGGCCTAAATGATGAGAATTAGAAGCATATTTTGGAAATGATTGAGCAATAATCAATTCACAATATTACTCAAATCAATCAAATAAATTATGTTTCAAACCCTAATTTCAATTTATTTGATTCAAATAACCCCAATTACTCAAATTCATTCAATTTCTAAGTTCTAACTCAAAACCCACAAGTTATAATCTATACTAGCTATGGAGAGAGGGATTGAGAGAAAGAACTAAGGAGGTGTACATCAACAAACAAAAGAATTGATTCGCAATTTTGCAGAATTGCAATAGCCTTGGAATCGCCGTCACCGTCAAGCTTCGCCGTCAACTCGTCAAGCCAAAACTCCGGCGCCGGTAGGCGGTAGCCCAGTAGTCCGGTACTCTGGTACTATCGACTCACTCGACTGTCGATGGGCCAGGCGAGACTGCGAGAGTTGAGAACTTGAGATGATGAGGGGATGAGAGAGAAAGAGTTATGTCATAGGTAATGGGTTTGCTTTAGTCTACTGATTTGTTTGAGAACCTAAGTCAGTAAGTCTTACTTGCAAAATATTATTTTTTTAAAAAAAAAAAAAAAGTCACAGATTTTTATTTTCGAAAAAGGGGTGACGACCGTCCCCTCCCGTCCCCCCTTGCATACGCCCCTGAGTACATCAATTTATTTCAATTTATAGTTAAGCTCTTTTTATTTAGTGGAGCCGAAGTTTATACAATTATTGGAACCGAAACTCATACAAATCTTAATAGAGAGTACTCCATTGATACAATTCTTTCATTGCCAGAGTAAATATTGGAGCTATGTTATGATGGTTCGATGCATAAGGTTTTAACATGTCAATATAAAGCTATGGTTTTAGCTTCTGCCTTTTCCGTGCCTTTGACTTGCCAGAATTGTAATGTTCAAACTTCCATGAGGCCATGACCCAGCTAGTAAATTCTCGCACGTGTGTAATTCATCTTCTTGTTTGTAAATTGTAAGTAATTGGAGTATTTCACTATTTCTGCAATATTTTAATGATTTTTTTTTTTTTGGTCTGAAATTGCCCAGGTACATGTTTTTGTTCAGGGACAGGGAGTAATAATGTCTCGATCCTAGGGAAGGCTGAGGGCCCAAAAGACATAAAAACTCTGGCTACTCTCTTGACGAATGAAGATAGAAGTCATAAGACATAGGAGTGGCGAAAACCTTTCGGAAATAGAAAACTAAAAGAAGAAGAGTGGAAATAATTCTGCGTAGAAACACCTAATAAAATGATCACTTTGCGTAGAAGTACCTAATAAAACGGGAAGAAAACATATAAAACGGCCGGAAAGAGATGGGTGGTGGTTAAAGTGAGTAATTTTAATTTTATTAGGTATTTCTGTACAAAAAAGTTTTTATTAGCTGTTTATTCACAAAGTAACCATTTTATTAAGTGTTTCTACGCAAATTTTCCCACTAAATAATTTGAAAACTAAGGCCTGTGGAGTAACTCATAAGTATGGACACCAAGGCATTGATACAGTCATACAAAGAAATCATCATGGAATGATTATACTATGTTTGAATTTTTGATTGTCTTTAAACTTTTTGTCATTTCTAAATTGTATTATGTTTTGTTTCGTTTCGCTTTGCATTTTATTATTTTGTCTCACATTCTATTTTATTATGTAACCTACTCCGTTCTTTATCGTTTCATTCCGTTTCTCTGCATCTCGCGCTTAAAACGGGGCCGAAGAGTATATTTGCATGTAACCTATTCCTAGTACATTTTCTTGCAAGCACTTTAGTAATAGTAGTAGCCTAGTCGGCATACCCGGAATAAAAAGGTTGAAAAGATGTATGATTTCCAGCCCAACCCAACTGTAAAAGCAAAGTAGTAAACTAAAAAGTTTTAAGTGGAATGGCAGTGAGTCCATTAAAATGAAGTACTTATATCATCTTCTTATGATGAAGCCTTAATAACCACAAACATTACCAAAGAAGTGAAGAACCACCAAATCCATCCCCCAGCTGTTTTGCATAAAAATCATTAAATTTTGCAATTTTTTTAAAGTCAAAGAGGCCCCATATATATACAGCCATAGACACACCAACAAATTTCTCAAGAAAAAGAATTCACAGTATATTATTGGACAAATCAAAATCAAATTACCTTTTTATGAAAAAACATCACATAATACATAATCATCCCCTCTCCACTAAAGCACTACAAACTGCCCCTTGGATCTGTGTTATGTGGGACCCTCTTTCTCTCTCTCTCTCTCTCTCTCTCTCTCCAGGATCTTGTCCTTTGAGAATTTGATCAAAAAGGGGGGGAAATATGCAAAAGAGATGGGAACTTATATTAGATCCATTGGTATGGCCAGATATGATTTGCTAATAATCATTGGATCAGTTCAAAGTTGGGGTTTATTACTTAATGGGTCATCTCATCTTGTTATATATGTATGCTAAGTAATAACATTAATGATGGACATCACTAGTTTGACTGCTTGCATTTTTAGTCCTGCAATAAAACTCTGGTACCTTGAAAAGGTTCAGAATATCCATCTGGGATCCATAGATGAAAAAATAAAGTGATAATCTCTCTCCTATATAAACTCTTCATGATTTCTTGTAATTCAAAACATGAGAAGTAATCATAAAAGGTGATAGGGTGTTTCCTAGTAATTAGTTACATAGAATTATCAATTACCAAGTTAACACTTCTATACACTGCATAAATGTTAGTTGAACACTTTTTTGTTTGTTTGTTACAAGGACGCATGCAATAACCCGTAAACCACACACATCGGGCAAATCAACTTTTTTTTGATGGCCTGACGGTCTCAAGTAAAGGAAGTAACTCTCCCTACAAAAAGGTATTGGATATTTTATTCTCCAACCCGTTACATGACCAAATAACATCTTTTTGTTTGAACCTCTTTGATGGCTTCCCTCACCAAATAAGTGAGCAATTCTTTTTCTTTAATTTTCCCCTGTTTTTTGCTAGCTGAGTTTCTCGAATCAATTTACTGGGTTTGATATAAAAAAACTACAATAAGATGACCCTTTGTTTTGCGAAGTCTTGCAACGAAAGTAGTACGGAGTAATATCTTTGATAAAGTATTCCCTCCGTTTCGTCAAGATGTTTACACTTTATTTTTAAGGTTAAAGTTCATAAACTTTGACCATGAATTAGTGAAAAAATACAAAGATTTATAATGTAGAAATGATATTGTTAGATTCATTTTAAAGAATACTTTTGAAAAACTATAAATTTATAATTTATATACGCATATAATTACAACTATACACGGTCAAAGTGGTGCATTGAAGACCATGAAAAAGCAAATGTAAACATTTTCATGGAACGGAGGGAGTATTTGGCAAAAAGGAGAAAAAAAAGCGCTACAACAAATTGATAGGACCTTAAGAATTTTCATTTCAAACTTTTCATCATGAAGAGGGTTCACCAATACTAGAATTACAACATCGTGTTCTTTTTCACTATACTGAACTGAATTGAACTTAATTAATTAAATTGAATAAGTGGAAAAAAACACACCCCAAAAAAGGAAAAAAAAAAACCACAACTACTCTTGATATGATAGTCAGATTGCATGTCTAGAATTATATCCAGTGGGGTTTAGTAATTAGTTCAGTTTTAATGTTAATCATCCAAAATGGATATATTCCATATATGTAGTCTCTTTTTGACGATGCATTTAGTGAAAAGGGCATTATGCTTGACCTAATAATTGACTATGCAACAGAAAAAAGGGGCAAACCCTCCACAAAGTCCTCCCTTTGATCCAATTAATGTTGTTTTTGTTGATAGCTCTTACAGACAGAGAATTTAATGTCAAACTTGTTTGATCTGCAGTGACATGTATTTTCCATATTGTAACCATGGCTCTCAAACTTGATAAAGTAATAAGCCCACTATTTCCCAACTAAGTTCTGACCCTTTTGACAACTGCACTCAACTACTCGCTTGGACAAAGCTAGCTAAGAAAACGGTGCTACTCAGTAGTGGGAGCATTAGAGTACCAATAAGGGTGGTGGTCTAATGGTTCTAAACTAATTTCCAAAAGTGGTTTGGTAAGGTCATGAGTTCGAATATCCGTTCCCTCCATGTCATGTGTGTTGTGTCTACTGACTTTTAGTAACTATACTAGCCTCTTGTTGGTGCTATGTTAACGGGGTCAATGCTTGCGCTGGTTGTTCAGCTAGTCTGATATGTTCGTTATTAAACACGAGAATCCGAACATGACGTAGCAGGGGGCTTAATCGCCATTCACTAGCCCACTTTTTTTAAAGAGCAAAAAAAATTAGCGTAATAATTTTACATTTTTTTAACAGAAATAAAAAAAATAATTCCCCCACCATATGTGAAAAGATTTCAATTGTCAATTGTCAATTGTCATGTGCTTCAACCTTAACCAAAAATCAAAATTGAATGTGACATTACAATGCTTACCCTTATTTCCTTTATTCCTTTTTCTTTCATTTAGTTTTTAATTTTTTATTTATTCACATTCTCTTTTTGTACTCCATATAGTTGGATGGTCAAAAGGGGAGTTGAAAAGAAGCATATTGATGGAGTTTTTTTTAGATGATTACTGTGAATTTTTAAGACAAACATCTTTGCATGATGATCATATTCTGTATAGCCATAGCCCATAGAGATGATGATAGGAACTCACTTTGCGCCATGCGATCATAATTTGTCACGAGGCCTATCATGTGTGCATGCGTGCTAACTTACCTTACTGTTGTTTTGTGTTGCCCGTTTTTCTTCTTCTGATCTTTTCATGGGGGGAGGGGGGACAGAAAGAGAAATACATACAGGGCCTTAGCTTGTTGTTTTGTTGAGTGCTGTACAGTGACTTAGTGAGCCCCTTATACTTATTAGTTCACATAGGTCTCTCCCAAGAACTAGCTGCACCTTCATTTCTAGGTTCGTCAAGGGTGTTATGTTCTTTAGAGTTTAACCTATCAGTTCAATGTAGAGGTAATCTCGTGTCAGTTCATCACAATCATCAGTGAATATAGTATGGCGAATTTGAAGCCAAGATCATTAGTGACTAGCATTTACTCCTTTCGTGATAGTCATTGTTTCGTTGTTTTACAATGTCGTAAAAAAATAAAATTTTAGCTAAAATAATGTTAAGTTATATTAATTATCTAATTACTCTTGTAGTCACAAAACTATTAATGAAAATGTGGGTTATTACAAAACTAAAAGATGTTTTGATCTAAATATTAAAAAAAAAATCCATTTTTGTTTGAAAGATAATGTTAATGAAACTCAACCAAAAAATTTAAACCGATGATTAAGACATCGGGTTTCAACATACAACTTGTATTACCATCTAAAATGTTCACACTACTCGACTATAGAACTCTCTTAAGAAGGTTAATTGATGCATTTTCCATCGCACCCATAAAACAGGTATTGTATTCTTTAGAACAATTCTTTGTGTGGAACGAAGCTAAGGTCATTATCACAATTATTTATCGCCTAAAGTGAAAAGTCATGTCTCCAAAATTTTGTATCCGTTCCATTTGAACAAAGACAAGCTAATGTGACTCACGTTGGGTGTGTACTGTGTAGCATATTAGCATGCATAAATACACCTTGAATATTTACATATATCATCCTATAACACGAGTGTACTATTTTGGAGTCAATGTAATGAACAAGTGGCTTAAAACATAAAGTACAATATTTGTCTTATTTAATATTTATCGAGGCAATTGTAATTCCTTCTATAACACACTCCCCCGTTTCAGATAAATATATAACATACTACTCTGCCAATTATACGAGTTCTTCTCTAATACTAGTGATAGAGTGACTCTCAGAGTCACCAACCCGAACCCTCTCTCTATCTCTCTCTACGACATAATCCATTTACCTTTAGGACTGAGCTCTAGAAGATCACTTCAGATTCAATTAAGGATTTGCTTTTATTAAAATCATCAGATCATATATGTTAAATTACAATCAGACACTACCTATATATGTGCCAGTCCTTAAATAGCATGGGCCACAGTAAAACAGAGGAAGATAGGCCAACAACAAATGGCCCTTTCTTGTATAGTCCACTGGCCCCATAAATTGCAGGTACGATTCAGAGAGCTTGATTGTATTGTTACAATCAACGAAACGCTTCTATTGTTTGGAGCATTTGGAAAGATTGGAACAATGGAATTTCAAGTAAAGAGTTGAATTCTAGTGAAGGGACTTTCTTAAGATCAAAAGGTTGCTACCAAGACTCGTTACCACGCCATACGTAGTCTATATTCTTTATAAGAAAAAACAAAGAAAAAAAACCATCCATCAATACAAGCTCAAATGGTGTTGAAGGTGAAAGAGGTTTAAGAAACATCCATGCAGAAGAGTACAACTCTAATGTGATTCAGATTTACTAGGGAAAATTGTAGCTCCTAGAACATTTATAACCTCATCGTCGATTTCAGAATCAATGTAGCATGTTAGTATAATCTAGTCATTGCTAGTTGCTGTGATGTTATCCATATGTTTAAAGAAGTAACCGACGACAGACCAGGCATATAACCTCAAGGACAGACTTGTTCCTTCTAGGTTACATTCAAAACTTTTTTGCACCTTATAGAAAGGGTTTGGAACTAGGTAGGCACAAAATCAACAACTTGTCTTCTTATCATTAGCCCGCCCGTTGATACACTTCCATTACGCTACAACTCTTACTAATATCCAGAAGGACCACAACATACATACTCACCCCATCAATTAACACATGCATTTGACACATACATACACCATAAGGTTATCTTAATTAACGTTGTATGCCATGCTACTGCACGCCCTACCAGATTCAATAGCAATTCAATGACGCATCCATGTTCTCGGAACACTACACCCAAAAGGAAAAATTATGACTTAATTACATCAGTAAAAAACATGGGTAGACAACTTGCCTGTCATTAACTTCCCAAAAAAGCCTCCATATCACATGAATTTCAAATTCGTATGCGCAGAAAAGAGGCTACCCTTAGGAGGAGGCAATTGTCTTTTTCTTGAGCAGTTGAGCAGGCAGTAGCCTCTCAGTATGGAGGTGGAGGGTACATACCAGGGTATTGACCTGTTTCATGGGGACAAAAAGTAAATCAGCATCAACAATGTAACAGACAAATCGTATTAAATGATGAAGTGTAGTACCTGAATGAGAATATGGAGAAGCATGTGGAGGTGGTGGATATGGTGGAGCAGGATATGCTGAAGGTGGTGGTGGGTACGCAGCTGGATGATAAGCTGACTGATCAGGGGGCGGCGGGTATGGATAGGGTGGGCCTGCCGTGCTAGGTGGATATGGATACGGTGAAGTAGCAGGACAAGGTGGATATCCAGTTGCTGAAGGAGGATAAGCAGTGGATGGTGGTGGTGGATAGGCTGGGGTTGGATATGAATGAGACGCATACGCTGGGGGAGCCGAGTACATAGGCACTTGAGGTTGAGATGATGTTAGGCAGGGAGGAGCAGAGGGAGTAAAGCTTGTATGTGGCTTCTGAAATGAGGCAAAATTACAAGTCACTACAGTTAAATGTCATAATAAAACAGAGAAAGCCATGAATGATGAAACTAGTGATTCAGATTGAACTTACATTGGCGTTGGCATAATGAATTATCAATTTTATTTCCCCTGCATATCTGCAATAAGATTAAATATGTCAAACACTAAATTTTGAAGGTTTGAACAACAGCATTCATCGTGTCTTTATAAATTGAAATTACATAAGTGCATACAAAATCTAAGGTCCTTTCCTGCTGTTCAAGTGGTTAAAGAATGCCAATGATTAAATAGACATATTGCACATGTACAAGTACCCATGAGTCAAGAGGTCAAAGGGAGGCTTGATAAATGGCATATCATTTATTGGATGCAAATGGTAATATGCTTATGCATAGATTCTTAGTCGATGCTTCAGATAGAATCTTCAACAAACTCAATATTCATAATGCTCAAATGTAATATGCTTTTACAAGTATTACACTTCAGAAGTCATTCAAGAGGGTTTGAAGCACACTGAGTGTTCATCTACATAGAAGAATTCAGAGGATACAAATCTGGCAAGACATTAAAAGAGATTTGTTATTTCCTTTTCTAGCTTCATCTATAGTATTTAGCAAGATGCATATTACTTCAACAATTGTTCTTCTATGAGCTCTAGTCATAAACTCGTTTGTAAGAGTACTAAACATTATTTTTTATTGAGCGCAAGTCCGTCCTCCTATGATTCATAATTACCGGCTGAGTAAGCTAAGTTCGGAGTATCATGGGAGAATCATTTATGCAGCAGTTCTGCAAAACATGCTATATAATTGAGCTTACAGGAAGTAGAACATCAAAATCAATGGATTGAAAAGAGATAATGTACTAGATAATAAACATAATCATGATAATCACAACTACATAAAAGTTGATGCAATAGACGGTCACATTTATATAGGTTCTGGCAAAGCGAAGGCACGGGCGTCTGCTAATATATTCTATCGTTCTATCACCTTGTGAGACATGTTCAACCGAAAAGCATATGGGACCCTATTCCATTATACAGACGTGAAGATTTGCTAAACGAGAACCAGTCAATATATTATCTCCCTCCCAGCCGTACACACAACTTTCATTGACTACACATAGAGTTTGATATGTATCTATGAGATTGAGAACTCTTTCTTTCTTTGGTCTTGGGAAAGAAAGAAATTGTTCATGGTATTAAGAATTTCTCAATTCACAAGACACCGAGGGGGGGGGGGGGTGGACATGGAATGTGGACTACCCCCTACATATTTTCTATGTAAAGTTGGAGAAAAGAAACCAGGACAAGTTTTTCCACTCTCAAGAGGGACTCACAAATATTTGAGCTTTTGGCCCCTCACAGGATGTCCTCATGACCTACGTAGACTAACTTTCCATTTAAAAGAATGCTTAAAGTGTAAAAGGGGAATTCAGGTTACATCAGAAACAACCTCATCTGCAGTCAGAAGCTTCATAGGTCACTGGCTCACAGCTCAGTTAATTCTTCATATATTACGCATTACACAATTAAATCACAAGGGACACTACATCCACTTTTAACCATATTCAAAAGTCACAGTCCATCCCATCATAAGTCTCAATTAATAAGAGGAAAAGACAGCAGAAGAACACAAAATCAGAGAAGTGTCTGCTGAGTAACCATAAATATGCTCTCTCCTACAAGATATATCAAAAAACATTCTGTGACCAGCTATGCAGCAAAAGCAAACTCCTTAATGATGACAAACAAATAAGACTATCAATGAACACTGAAATGAACATTGCCCTTGCAGTCTTTAGTATACCTTCATCATAAGAACCAACCACCCTACAAATATAAAAAAGGAAAACACACTCTTATCTACAATGTCCAATGATCCAGCAAACTAGTTTTACATTATGAATAAGATAGTCTTTGTACGCCTATCATTTTACGCCAGTTTTTAAAGTGCTTTACCCTAACTTGTTTGCATATTGCAATTATCAATCATAAAACCATCTTAATGTGCTTTTCTTCAATAAATATCTTACTGCCGTTCTGTAAAATTTGGTTTTGGAGATTTAGGTTAAAATGTTGCCACCATCCCATCAGATACTGCAAACCTAAACCGTCAGAATCTCCATGACACCAACAAATATTTTACCTAGTTTATACAGAAATTCATCATTTCTCAACCATCTTAAATTTATATCCAGTCTTTGCACTGAATTTTACCGGCATTCCCACCGATGAGCTTGGATCCTCCATTTGTTTCTTTGCAATAACCTCATTGGTGGTTGGTGCGATTAAATTCTCCCAAAAAAGGGCCAACTGCTAGCCAGACGCCAGTATAATTTTCAGGATTTCTTATCAGAGTATATCTAGGCTCAAACCTTTTTTTTTTCTTTATTTCTAAACTCAAAAATAGAACTGGTCCTTACTTGACAAGGTTCTCCCAAAATTTAAAAGATCTCTATCAGCGTATTCGATTTCTCCTATGATCTGGATCATACCTCCACAAAGTGCAGGGAAGGCGCTAATCATTCATCGAGTTGTAGACAAGAAAAGGGCAAGGAAAGTTTATAAGATATTCAAAATACCATTCACAGTCACCATAAGTCACGTTCTTAGCTGACTTTTTATGCATTCCACTTGCTACAAATTTGTTTCTCTAGCCCACAACTTAAATGCCCCAGTGAATTAGAAGTTTCCATGCAGTTACATGTCAGCTTGAAACTACCTTTATTCTTTGTCTTATACAATTTGAGATTACAATAAGCATAGGCACATAAAAGATAATTTGATCAAAATCAACAAATGAGCCATAATGCAACTACTGCTGATGGGCTTTGTTTTGGTTGAATGCAAATAATGGTATCAATAATTTATTTTATAATATACTTACTACCAATCCAGAAGTTTAAGATGCAACTATAAAGATCATGGTAGAACATTGCATGCTTCCATATTAAGAATACAAGAACCACGAACATACCGGCCAGTTTTGCTCTGAAGAGGCCAGGCTCTGTCATCATATCCCCGGGAAAGAACATCCTGAATTTGAACTCTAGAAACAACGATGGAAAATAATAAGCAATTTAACTTCAAAAGCTTACAATGCCAAAATCATGACCCAAATAACTGAATTGAAGATGAATTTCAACAAAAATTACTTTCCACTTCCAATGAGATCATCGTACGTGAGAGTATTGCTATTCCATACCACAACATTGATCTCTCTAAGACCCTCAATTAACGTGAAAACAAACTTCTCTTGAAATATTGGGTTTTTTCCTCCATCTGTATATCAAAAATTAATCAAAACCCACTTCATGAAAATCAATTTCTCACATCAAATCAAACATTTTTAAACAACCCATAATTCAAATTCATCCTAAATACAAAACCCAGATCAAATCATGCAAGCAATTGAGAGAAAAATACAATTAAAAATAAATAAATTACCGGTGCAAGTACGAGTACGAAACTTGGTGCTAGCATATTCGAGACAAACATAGGGATCTTGTCTTGAAATCCATTCTGTGTCCTTGAGTTTGTGACATTCAACAACTGTAATCATCAATAGAAGGAAGAAATCAGGGCACAAAATCAAGAAAAACTAATCCCAATTAACTAAATATGAAAAAAATAACATAAAGATTGTTAATTTACCTGTTATCTCGAGAAGGTGACCCTGGATGCCTGAAATCGACATGAATTTTTAGAAAAGGCTCTAAATTTCTTTGTGAGTTGTGAGGTTTATTGACTCATGAGATGACTAATTGTTTGAAGGAAAAAAAAAACAATGATTCTAGAGTGATTGCCACTAAATGGCAATTACTGTAAATGTATAATCTAGACCGTAGATTTTAAAGGTGAGATCTTGACCATTCAATTTATTAACATTAGATAATTATGTTTTAGGGAATGAAATAATCACAAAAATAATAAAAAAAATGCATTTGTTAAGTGACTTTTGGTTTGGAAAAGAGCGGATTAATTGTTTGGAGAAAAAAAGGCATCTGCCATTTTTTTAATGGTGTCTGATTAGATCACCATCTCCGCCAGCTTCATCCTCTAGTGTTCATCATCTCTGTTACTCCGGCGATAATATTAGCTCCGACTCAGGCATCGTCATCGTCGTCTCAAAGATGATGAACTTCCTGAGAAATACTAGAAAACCTATGAACTAATTAACTGAATCATAAAACAATGGAAGACAATGCCAGATACAAAGATTTTAGCAGATGAGTGAGATTTGAGAAGCAAGCAAGTTATCTGGCAGCATGTTTTAATGTTGCCGGATATCGTAATGATGCCGGAGATCGTAATGTTGCCGGAGAACATGGTGATGAAATGATGTGATTCCCTTAATAAATATTGTACAGTACTAGTACAAGACACTGGAAAACTGGAGATTACTCAATTAACCAAACACCCCTTATAGTTTCAGCTTTTTATTATTATTATTATTATTATTATAAATTTGTCCGTAATAAAATATTTCAGAGTTAAATATTATGTTAATAAAATAAATGTTCTAGATCTCACCTTCGAAACCTACGGTTCAGATTAAATTCTTATAGTGATTACCATTCAGTGGAACGAGAACTTTTGAAAAAAAAAAGGGTTGCCTTTTCAAATCATTGTTAGCTTTTGTGTACGGTAACGGTAAGTTCACTAGTCTCTCTTCTATGAAGCGAGTTTCTCAGGTTCTTCTATTTTTCCCTTAAAAAGGTGTTCTTTGTTCTCTTCGTTTTGGATAATGGGAATAACACCCAATCAAAGCATGTAAATTAGAGTAACTTACATAAACAAAAATTTTGTAATTTTTACTGTCGTTTCTTCTCTTCAAATGATGTAATTCAAAATAGAAAATTTATATATATACATTTTACGACCAATTATTAACTAATGTATAAACTTAAAAATACTTTTTTAAAAAAAAGTTATTTACTTATATAATTGACCAGAAATTTGAATTTAAATGAGTCATATGACCTAATGAGTTCATCCAAAGCCTATATAATTAGACAACGTATAACATTACCCAAAATCATCTGAAGTGAGCTGACTCAAACTCGACTTTATAAACCCAATTCAGTCTACCATCAACCACAGATAACCCTAAAAAGTTTTAAATTTTTAGTGACAAATTTGAAAAGAGCTTGCTGACATAAAATAAAATAAATAAATAAAAAATAAATCTTGACACAATAACAAAAATAACCACCAAAGTAAAACCAAAATAAAAGTCCATTTCTCTTCTCAAAATAAATAAACAAATAAAAGACAAAGGTCCATTTCAGACTTAAACAACAAAACAAAACTGCTTCCACGAGATCAGATCGTAAAAGGGAACCAACTCTCATGGCTGTTTTATTCTTTTGCATAGAATATCCAGTTATCCACTTCTTTGAGCGCTTTACTACACTGCCTGCTATTTGCATAGTATCCACTAAAGATGGCTTCGGGCCGTGCTCGTGCCGTGCCTTCGTGCTTTGAAACAGTGTCGTGCCGTGCCGTGCTTATAGTTGTCGTGCTTCGTGTCGTGCCGTGCCTGCCGTTCCAAAAGGTAGGCCAGGTCGTGCCCGTGCTCGTGCTTTTGTCCTGCCGTGCGTGCCGTGCCCATGCTTTTTTCAAATAATATTAAAATTTTCGCCGTGCCATGTCGTGCCGTGCCGTGCTTGATCGTGCTCCACCGTGCTTTCTTTTCAAAATCCAGGCCCAGGCCCAGCCCAGGCCCAGTCATTTGTGCCCGTGCTCGTGCCCGTGCCGTGCTAAAAGCGTGCTCGGTCGTGCCATGCCTCCTGCTAATCGTACCCAATGTCATCTCTAGTATCCACAACAAAGCTGTTAATCGGTTGGCCAGCATTCAGCGTACATTGGAAGCAAAAGGGCATCCATTATCAGAATGTTTGACAAATTATTAACCACACTCGAAAATTCAGTACACGACAGTCACACAACTATTACATTTGGTTGACTTGTGGCGATGGAGAGATCTCCGTAAAATACAGAATTAAAAGCAGACACCCTGAAAAATATAGGTGCAAATTGATCACCATCCTGTTTCCCCCAATATTCAACAAGCTACATAAACAAATGAGATCTTCCAAGCAACCTGTAAATAAAATGAATGGATAGGAACTTTTCAGGAACACAGGACTTGTTGCTGTTGCATGTCAATTTTTATATACAGGTTGCTGATTCAGTGCAAATAAGCAACCAAAGCCCTCTGTTCACTCACTTTCATAGTCTTCATCATCTCCAAAGGTGAATACAGAAGCATCAGCAGCCATGGCCTTAAATTCACTCACCCCTGAGCTGGGAGCCTCTAGACCTGCTCCAGCCCGAGCAGTAGACTCACTTCTAGAGTCACTAATGGAGGATGCTTGTGTTGAACCTTCTTTACCAAGTGAGACCTTTTCAACTTCACGCGTCAAACCTTCCACCTTCTGATCCGAACTTATATTAGCTCCAGAGGGAAGAGCACCTGATTTGGTGGTTTCTGCTGAAGAAGCTGCCTGAGCTTTTCTACTTCTTGAAGTGCCTGATTCGTCACCCTCGTCGTCTGAAAACACATCATCTTTGTCTTGTGGTTCAGTTTGAGGTTGACTTTGAGAGTCTTGGTTAGGTTTTGGAGCAGATGAAGCCTCAGTCGCTGCTGCAGATGGGGCGCCAGTGTTCTCATCTGACTTTTGGACCACAGTTTCAGGTTGAGGTGGTGTGGACGGGCTGCCATCATAATCTACCAGGACAATCTCAACTTGGAATCCAGGGGAAGGCAGCTTCCGCTGCAAAGAATATACAGTCAATTGAGTTGCTAAAAATCTGTACCACACTTCAATAAGAACGAAATGCAAGGAAAGAGATGAGTATATTATATGATACTAGAAATTAGCTGTGCTCTTAATGTATTAGCACACAATTGATTAAATGTGCAGTGTCAGAAGCTGGCATTGTTCAGTAAAATATAATCCCAGGAAGGTTCAACCTACTTTGTCGAATCCGTCCATATCATTGGTGGTGAAGATCTTCCTATTTTCTATCATTGTCGTGTTTAACCAACTGAAAACATAAAAAAACAATAGAAGGCATTAGTTCCCATGCAAACATACAAAAGCAGATGTTTCAAAAGTATATCAGGTCTCATACAAGTAAAAGTCTCCTTGGCGATCATGAAATTGGACTTTAAAGTCGCCTGCTAATTCTGTCAGTCCAGGCTCCCCTGGCAGAGCAAAGACCATTATCCCTTTCCTTGGCGCACTAAACCAGAAATCCTCAGGCTGCAAAGATAAATTTAGTAGCTCAAATCCAAAGGTCAAGTAATATAAAGCAATGTTAGCATGACTACATCCCATTTGAAACCCACCGTCAAGTCCTTGGTTCTTGGATGCTTCTTCGAAGAGAACAGAACACCTGGCCTCAGCAAAAAAGAACGATATTATGACACATAAACAGGAAAGTGCAACATCTAGAAAGCAAGAGTATAACGTTTGATGAAGCTTCAAAAATGAAAATCAATCAAACTTTCATCCTGATGGACGGGTCCACAAAGAGTACAATAGACAGTTCACGTCACTAGTACACAATTATTCATGAAAGATAAGCTAACCACTTAGTACAAGACAATGTCCAGAATCCAGAGAGCTCTCTACATGGCCCAAAAGGTAATAACTGGGGCTTTCAACTTATGCACAGATCAACATTCTAGAGTTGTGTTCAACTTCAGTAATCTATCTGGGAAAAAAAGAAGCGATCTCTATCCTAAAATATTGAGAAGCCTTAACCTCTGATATTAAAACCTCAACTGTGGTGCACATCATAGTCTCATAGATAATATCAATTCAAAAATGCATCCAAAAGCAGCAGATAAACTAGAACCAGCTTATACAAATGACATAAATACAAACACAAAGAGTAACTAAAGCCTGCTCTAGTTACCCAATTGGCATGTAGACGCTCTACTTCTCTAGTGTTAAAGTCCACATCACATATTCAAACAAACAAGAACTTCATCATGGATACAGTGCGATTGTGCAAACAAAGTACACATGAAGTTGAAGAAGGAAATGCTTTCAGAGTTTTAAACCATGAACAGGAAAATGGAAGCAGACGGGTTGCCTGATAAAATAAATAGTTATAATTGGGTAGTCAATTTTATCATTTATAGTACAAGTGTATAAGCATATAGTACAATAAACCTTGGATGATGAGAATGATCACGTCACAAGATATTATTCAAACATTTAGAACATAAATATCCAACACAGAATGTATGTGCATCATACCATTGTGATCAGAGACAGTTATGTGGGGCCTGATCCAGTAAGGACACCGATGAAGTCGAAATCCCCTAAGCATGCACCTTGAGGCAACAAGAAACCTATTAAGTACGAAAAGCACAAAATGTTCTTACAAACATAGCTAAGTACATGTAAAGGACCATACCTACGCCCAGGCTGATTCTCACCATTGAAGTACGTTAAAATTCGTTCAAAATACTTGACATACCTCTGTAAAAATGTTAAGAGAAAGGCATCAAAATACACAAAAGGTAAGACAGCTCTGGAAAAAGAAAAAATAATAAATAAATAAGCAATGTTGATTGTTGAACTGACAATCTGACTAGGCAGAACAAGCGCCTTTCCATCAATGCATCTTTTCTGGTTATAGTAATCAATGGACTCCTCAGCAGTTGGGAAGAACTGTAGGAAAATTGCATAAAAATCAGTTTTCCTCTTGCATAAGTAAGCCAGAAGAAATATTAAGTACAATAAGAATACTCTTTTTGACCCTCCCATGAATCCAAAAGTCCACCAAGTCTCACCTTCAAGTACAATAGAAGACTTGAAATCATTAAACCTGTCCGAGCCATTCCAGCCTTACAATGCACCACCACAACATTCTCGATATCCTCCTTCAACCATGAGTAAGCACTTTGGCAAAATGGTATAATAAGTTGTATAGGAGGGCAGTTGTGGTCATCAAATGGGAAACTAGCAACCTGGGTCAGAAAACAAAACTTGTCATCTATAGGAGGATGCAAATATATATGAGAAATGTAGATTATTCCACATTTATGTGTTGGCAAGCAAGAACACATTAGGTGAGCCCTAAACCTCTCAAATAAGCATGCTTTTATGTTAATCACATTCTTGACTTGTCGGAAATAACAACCAAGTACATACACCATGTGGACAAATTTTTGGCTCAAAAACAGGCAACAAATCAATGAGGTCTGTATATCTATTTTAGACAGAAGTAAGTCTCTGGCCACCTAGTATGTACTCCCTCCGTTCCACCTTTACTTGCCCCCCCCCCTCTCTCTCCACCATGAGCCATCAGCCACCACCAAGAACCCCCACCATATTCCACAATTACGACCACCAAGAACCCCCACCATAACAACCACTAAAAACTCCCCACCGACCTTCACCACCCTAACGCCTTGAAATTCCGACCACTACAGCCCCACCACCTCACCTCCACGGCCCAGTTCAAAAACCCCAGCCACCCACTCAGGTTCTCTCTCCATTTCGCCCTCCACCATCATACACCACCCGCCTGCCACCATCTTCCCCGAAGTCTACCCACCACAACCCGAGCCCAGAACCCACAACAACCCCGAATCTAGAACAAAATTGAAAACCAAAAACATTGGAGATCTAATTTGTAATTTGCCGGCCACCGGCGTAATTTTTCCGGCCACATTTAGGAGAGAGAAAGAGTTGGGGAAAGGAAAAAGGGGTTATTCAACAAACAAAAGGAAAAAAAAGAAAATAAATTAATGAAGGTTAAAGTTAGGGCAAATAAGTCATTTCATTAGCTTTTTTTTACCATTTAAGGTAATGCCCAAGTAAAGAGGGGACACCCCAAAAAGGTATGTGCCCAAGTAAAGGTGGGACAGAGGGAGTACCATTATTAGACAATAGACATAGTTATCCAGTGCAGTCTAACATCAGCTCAATAATACATTTCAAGTAAAGAATTTACAAAGCGTACAACCAACCAGAAAATAGAGATGCTGCTTAGTTGCATTCTGCTAGTAGAAATTTTCTCAAATGGAACCAATGTTCTGAAAACCGGAACGGACGTTGAACCAGTTGCCCTACTGGTTCGACTGGGTGGGCCGGACTCAAAAACTGGATATTGTCACAATTATTGTAAAAATACAAAAATAATTGGGGAACAAAAGGTAAAACCCCAAAACCAATATTTTCTATTAATATGCTTGGGAATAATAAAGGAGACACATTCATGTCTTACAAAGCAATAAAAACAATATAAAAAAAGGACTGAAAATGGAACTAATAAGACAAGATTAAGTAATTTGTGAAGTTCACAAAAAAAAAATGTGGCTGTTTCATGTGTGTGACATGTGAGAGAGAGAAGTGCTGCTGTGTATACCCCATATCTTTGTCCCATATCGAACAATTGAAAGAAATGGATTTCAAAGGTTACAAGTAGTCATGTGACATCTTCATCCCACATTGAACTATTGAAAGCAAGTGACTTTCCAAGTAGTTTATACATAGTCATATGGGATCACCAACTGCATTGGCGTAAAGGTTTTGCTAAGGTGGGCCCACAAGGATTTTTGTAATCATTCCAATCAGCTACAATACAGTTTAAACATTCAAAATACAAATAGGCATAGCTGGTTAGGGTGTCCCGGTTCCCCTTTTTGACCGGTTTGACCAAAACCGTTCGGTTTATAGTAGCTTTTCCTGCTTGTTTGGACCATTCAGTGTGGTGGTTCCCGGTTCAGCAGGCCAAACTGGTCCAGTTGTCAAAACACTAGATGGAACCCAATGGTCACTTTTTTATTTGTGAATTCCTGCTCTCACAATATCATCATCAGAGGGAAAGGGGGGAAATACAAAGAAACATAGCACAAACTAATGAAGCCAAAAATTAATAATTATAATTTCTGAGATAAAGGCACTGAAAGATAGCTCGGGTGGAGGAAGATGATCACAGATATAGTGAAGAAATATAGGCATAGTCTAAGGATTCGGCAAGAATACATGGCTACTGAGGCACTGAGCTGTAATATAGTCATTGAAGATCAAAAAGCAGCATTCTTAACATTAAGAATGAAAAAAACAGAAAAAACATGCAAGAAGAGTATAAACGTAGACAAGGCCCGAAATACAACACCTTTCCTTCAAAAAGTGAGGCATCATACAGTCTCTCAGAACAAAGATTGTAAACTTTGTACTTGCCCTGAAAAGCAAAGGGATGATTTTAAGAGTTAAACAAATGATAATCAGGATCTCATAGAGAAACAGCAGATTAATTACGGATTTATAGTCACACATAGAATGAATAGTCAACACATGAGACATGAACATACAATTTTTAATAGTCAGCACAAGTGGCTCCAACTCTACTTCCCAATCTCTTACATGAAAACGGCTGTAACTGCTTATTATAGACCAACACTTAAGCTTCAAAGCCACAAAGATTAGAATAGGAGACGGCACTTTGTGATTCCAAGGATATGCCATTCAACTTGTATAATTGAGAATTATGCAAATATATTTTACAAAGCATTTGTAAGTCAAGGCATATAAAGGCATAGATTGATGACAACTGAGCAATTATTGTGCATGAGCTCATGTTCGTACATACTGGAGCGAAACATGCGCGTGTTTCGTACTCTTTCAACTGCTTCCACCTGGGTATACTTATGTTCCAGTCATCCCGACATTACTAAAGCAATAAAGAAACAAAATGCTTAAAACTACAAAGTGCTACGAATACATCTTCAGAAACCCTAATGGTTACTATTACGCACACAGATATAAAATTAGAAAAGAAAAAAAATGATAGGAATGCATTTACTTGTTTACTTAGTTTTCAATACCTTTCAAGGTATTTACTTTTCAGGGAATGAGCATTTTTATGGAAAAGTTTACAATATTATTATTATTTTTTTAGATAAGAGAAATTTTTTATTAATCAAATAGTGGAAGAATACAAAATGGAGGATAAGGTATCCTCAAAGAACAACAATAGAGTATCTACAAATCACGCCAATGGCGTTGAATGACCACCAATGGCACCCCCTTGAAGGCACCAGCCGCCTTCGCCCAAAGGGATGCCAAATAGACTATATGTTCCCAAACTAAATCGATACTCTTCCCCGCGTCAGAGAAGATCCTCGAGTTCCTCTCTAACCAAGTGCACCAAAGGATAGCTACACAGGCACACCGCCACAACATCCTACCCTCCTTCCCCCTTCGCATAGCAGAGAACCGCATCTGTAGGAACTATCTTATTTTTTTAAGATAAGAGAAAATTTTATTTATCAAATAATAAAGAATACAAAGAAATGGAGGATAAGGTATCCTCAGTATAAAAAGAAAACTATCTACACATCACGCCAATGGCGTTGAACTAAAGTCAACGGAACACCCTTAAAGGCTCCCGCCGCCTTAGCCCAAAGAGAAGCCAAATAAACTATGTGATCCCAAACGTAATCAATCGTTTTCCCAGTCCCGGAAAAAATCCTGGAATTTCTCTCCAACCAAATACACCATAGTAAAGCCATAAAAGCACAACGCCACAATATTATTACTTATAATAGTGAATTAGAACACAACTCCAAAGTACATGGTTCTGTTAGATGCTTAGACGAACAGTTCACACATCAGTTCCAAAGTCTACCCTCTGCGCTAAAGCTTAGTAAAACCATTCTTACATTGGTGCTTGCAGGAAAAGTGTATGACATCACCAGA
Source organism: Tetragonia tetragonoides (assembly GCA_038025085.1). NCBI lineage: Eukaryota > Viridiplantae > Streptophyta > Magnoliopsida > Caryophyllales > Aizoaceae > Tetragonia > Tetragonia tetragonoides. Next base: position 43,945,472 of record CM076145.1, read on the forward strand.
ATTTACAGCCCGAGGACAAGGAGAGGGCAAACACAAAACTTGGTACTAAAGAAAAATAGAATTTGATTATCATTCAACACCGCTCCAGGACTTAGACAAGACTAAAAAGTATAAATACCTTATGACGACTTTCCAAGAAGGCGATCACTTCCTCCATGTGGTTACGGTAGAAACCCTGCATCACGTAATTCAATTCACTACATTACCAAGAAGCATAGGTAGAGAAAGATACAATTGCACTCAGTGAGTTGAAAAGAACTGCAATTAGAATTTAACGAATCACCTCTACATATCCGAAAAACCCTGAGCTCATATCACCGGCTGGGAATCCCATAGCAATTATGTTCTCAGTGATATATGTTAAATCCAGATCATACCCGTCTTCCTGCGAAGCCATTTTAGCAGAATCAAAATCATTTCTTAAATGAACGCAGAGTACTACTATGTTAGGGAAGAGAACAAAGTTTTTAGAGAACCCCCAAAATATTGGCGATACTCTTGTTCAAATTAAAACCAACTTTATTGTCTAGTGAAACTATTTTGAAGGTATACTTCCAACATCCAACCTGTAAGATTAGCACAGAAAGCGATTTTGGGATGAGATATCAAGTAAGCTACCACAAGGCTGCACAGATTATGCTGCTAGAGGCCTTTCTCCAGCATTCCCATATCTCAGAATGACAGAATTGAGATCCTGAGGCTGGACATACAGATCTTGCATGCTGTTGGAAACCGCAAAATCTTGTAATCCGTGGCATTCAGCACTCAGGCAACAGCTTATAAATCATACATGACTCGGTCATTGTATGTAAACCAAAGGAGATAGTGTCAGAAGTATGATTGTAGTGTCCAGTATGTCGACTATTGTAATACAGTCAGCATATCAAGTACTGACTAGTCCCATAATTATTAGCCTAACTTACATCCTCAGTTCCCCTCCCCTTTGGCTCCTATAACTTTCTTCACTCTTCTATCTTCCACTCCTCGGGTACACACAAAAAGTGTCAGATGGATAGAGAATGTCAAGAAGAATGAGAGATTAGATAACATAGGTATCCAATAGTATACCCATTTCAGACAAACACGAAAGAGTCACTATTGGCCACTTTCCACCTTAGGATTATAACAAAGAAAATCTAAATTGTTCAATTTTTTTAGATAAGAAAAAGAATTTTATTAAGGAATATAGACTACATGAATAAAGCAGTCCTTCAAAGACCCTAACCAAAACGACTCCAAAACCTAAAGGTATAAGCGTATACAATGTCAATGCTTATTCAAAAAACCTATCTTTAACCCCCGCTCATCATAATTTATGCTGGACTTTAAACGCTCAAGTTCTCGGAAATCATTCTTCTTCCTTGAAATAATCTGAGCACCAAGCGGGACTTCCTTTCCCGTGGTATCAACCAACTTTAAACCCAAAGCCTCAACAAGAGAATTTCCGCGCACATCTGCCTCCTCACCGCCCAAAGTATAACCGGAAACCAGCGGAGTTGGAAGCAGACCATCTCCACAATCATCGTCTCCATCTTGTTGCGAAGATCCGGGTTGCTCTATGGGCTGCACTGTCGCCAATGTGCAAACTTCCCAACGTGGCCAACCCTTGGCTCACAGGACAATCCGCCTCCGCCTCGTTGAAAAGAGAAGCGTCCTATAAATCCATAGTTGGAGTATCAGACACAAGTGAAGCCCAATCCTTCCTCGTATTAGCCCACCTAAGGTCAACTAACAACAGACCATTACCTCCCATACTAAGGTCATCAGCATCTGTCATCCCCCTCCTAACTAACATCCCCTTCCGAGCTTACGCCCTCAACTCTACCATCTTCCCTAGAAACAACATGTTCAACTTCCTGATTTGTAGGCAACTCAAAACAACCATTACCCTTGCCTTTAGTGAAACAAGTCTCATCAAACAATCATTATCCCCGTGCAGTTTCACGCCCTACTCAACCTTGAAAAGGCGGAACCCAAAACCTCACAAACCCACCTAGCCATGGTGGCTGGCAACACGACCGCCCGAGTTTGCTTGTGCATAAACAATCTTAAGAAAAATATCTTCCATAGACAATCTTGTGCATTTTATTTTAAATGAAGTGAATGTCAATTCATTCCAAACCAAGAGTATAACAGAAAGAATGTTTGTGCATTGCAGGCGCAAGGCTGCATACATCTAGATTCCCCTTACCAACCGCTATACTGGGTAAATGAAGATATCCAAAGAATTATACACCAAAGAAAAACAGGTTTCAATTGGGACAAGTTGGAGACAGTAATACGCAAACATGATCTCGATATTCTTCAACTTTAAGAAGATGTTGCTTTGAATGGTACTTAAATTACAGTCACCAATTTAAGTGATGGGCAACGGAAAACTCAGCTTTTTTCAACGCCCAGAATCTAGAAGCATCTATTTTCCTTGAAATAGGAGCGCTACTTTAGAAACTGTCACTAAGTATCCATAATAGCAGTTCAGTGGAGACTTTTAGTTCATACCAAACTGAGTACTGAACCCGAAATCGAAAACCAGAGACATTTTTGCCAGAAATCGACCTAACCTAAAAAACAACCTGGACCCATTCCAACCGGCATGGTTGCCACTTGCCAGGTCTAGGCAGCAAGTTACTTTTCCTCTCATGGACCCCTAAAATTCCCAAATTAGCTCTTTTTCTAATCCCTTAACCATTTCCCAAGCTAACCTAATAATTTATAGTTTTAGCAATGTAGTCAAAGAATTATAGGTTTCGATGCATCTTTTGGGGTTTAAACATTTCCTAGTTTTTTGAGAAATGGTGTTATCCCGTTTCTAAATTCCTGTTTCCAGTTCTATGCCACATAGCTCTTAGGATAATATCCATGTGTTTTTGCATCCCATTGCATGAGCTGATCAAAGATGCCAACAAGAAATACCAATACTTACTAGTGTACTTAACTATGAGGTGCCACCATAAGTTGATCAAAGCCACAACACGATGCACAGACAGAGGGACAGAGGTAACTTAAAACATGAAAGAGATTGAAGAAAAGTAATCACCTGATATCTTCGTTTATTTTGGGAGACAGCATGCCGAGCCTTAACCTGCACAGCCCTTACTGCACTCTTAGATGAGTCAACTATACCTTTGGTAAGGTTTCCAATAAAATTAGACTGTGAAGAAGCTCCATCAGTAGCTTGCTCTGGGGTCTGATCCCTCGGGGACAAGCGCAAACCTATTCCACTGGTAAATCGTGCAAAGGTTGACTTTGCAGCGTCCCCAGTTGGCGATTCACCTTGTCCTCCGGCCAACGGCTGTGGAATTTTCAAATTCCTTGCCCATGATGAGATGCCTGATGTTGATTGTTTAGGTGATGCATCATTTGATGGATCAGTTACGCCAGCATTAGCAGGAGCTGTAGGCTGTATATCTGAAGCTGTGGCAGGAGGCGCGGGTGCTGAGTCCGCAGATTCCGAATTCATTCTATCCTCCATGTTTTCTCGTTCTTAGAAGCTCAGAAAACATACAGAGCTGCTTCTACAATGTACAATGAACCTCAACTGCACTGCATTTGGAGAAAGGAGTAAAATATAAGACAAGCAATGGGGAAGAATTGCTCATCCTCAGCAGTAAAAAAACATATTCAACTAGTACAACCACTTACAAGAAGCTCCAAGTCCAACAGAGAGTCTGAGAACTAACCCATCCCAAATGCTCAATAAATAACAAATAAATCCAAACATAAATTAAACAAAAGGCATTTGACAGCAATAATTGTCAATTCTACTCTCAAAATCACTCAAATAACATCCACAATTCCACATACAACCAATCCCACTATCTTATTCCGTCAATAAATAAATAAAAAACTTCCATTATCAATCTCTTGCTTCTCTTCTCTTTCTTGTCTACTTTATTTAGTCTCCTCACATTCTTCTAACATGTAACAATTAACTAGCTCTAGGCTCTTCTTTCTATTTGAATTCTTATAAATGAACCATGTTTCAAAACATAGAACTTGATCATAAAACAAGTGAACAAAATCCAAGTGCCAAAATAACCAAAACCTCCCACTTTTTATTGCAACAATCAATACAAGCAAATCACAGACTCAGCTCACAACTAATAATCACAACTATTAATGTAGGGCTTCATGATAAAACACCCATTTTCCCCATTTCCTGAAGTAAAACAATAAACTGAGCAAAAACAACAATTGAAACTCATGTCATTTCATCAGCCTGAGTGTAATCCCTAGAATTCCGATTATGAAAAACAACAATTAAGATCGAATTAAATCAAATTCAACCGCAAAAATTACACGGAGAAATTCAAAACAGCGAATGACATAATATTCACAAATCAGATCTAATTATTAATGGGTAATATGAGTATATACCTTTAATTCAATTGCAAGTCCTGAAGAAAATAAAACACGACGGAAATGAGAGAGATTGAACGAGAGAGTGAGCGCTGAGCGAAGTTTGAGGAGAGAGAGAGAGAGAGAGGGCCGATTTGAGAACGGGGATGGTTTTTGGTTTTGGATGATTACGAGGAGAAAGCCAATGGTCTAATTTTCTTTTTCCTTCTTATTTTTTTTGGTTTAGAATGGTTCTAATTTTTTTTGTGTGTGATTTTCTCAAATATACATCATTCACAAACTAATTCCCAAATTAGCTTCGGTTCAAAACTATTTCCCCACATATACACCACGTAGGATCGGATCGAATTTATTTTTTTTTTATAGCGAAAGGCAAACCACAGCGGCTTTGCCTTTGGCTAAAAAAAAATTTCGCTTCCAGGCCACAGTCAGATCACTAACTTTTTTTTTTAGCGAAAGGCAAAGCCACTGTGGGCCACAGCGGCTTTGCCAATTTTTTTTTTTTAGCGAAAGGCAAAGTCGCTGTGGGCGACAGCTGCTTAGGTAAGTCGCTGTGGGCCACAGCGGCTTTGCCTTTCGCTAAAAAAAAAAATTAAATTTACTTCCAGGCCACAGTTCGATCCTACGTGGTATATATGTGGGGAAATAGTTTTGAACCGAAGCTAATTTGGGAATTAGTTTGTGAATGATGTATATTTGAGGAAATCACACTTGTTTTTTTGGCAACCTAATCTTTAATACATAAGTAGAACCTTAATTCAACGAGCAAAAAAAAGAAAGAAAGTAGAACCTTAATTCACAGGAATACAAAAGCTATGTATAAGCTAGCTTTTTGGGCGTTGAAGCCCTTGAAGGTTTGAGGTCCAATGAGTCCGGTTAGGTTGTGTTTGTTTGTTAGCTCGAGGTTGATTTTCTTTCGATTTTAAAACACAAAGAAATTATATGTGAAAAAATGGCATAATCGTGTCATATTCGAGTTAGACAGATTCATATTTCACTCGGTAGTTTTGGGTTAGGTTTTTATTATTATGTGTCACAAAATGACAACCTTAGATAAGAATTGTTGTGGGACAAGTATAGTCGCATAAGTGGATAACGTCCCGCATTAAATCTCACAAGTCGCGTTTATGGAGTATGAATATATAGATGGGTTGTTACTTGTTAGGTAGTGAGGAATGTTAGAAGTATTACTTGTTGTCATGACGTCACAGAGACACAGATAATATTGATTTTTAAAGGTTGAGGTACAAGGTAATATTGATTTTGTATAAGACGATCTTATGTAATTTTTGATGAAATGGGCTTTAAATGAAACCATAATCATAAATTCACAACTTAATACTCATTATAAATGACCCATACATTGTATAAGTTGGTCAACACTTGCTGTTATACTATAGTATTATATCGTACCGAGTATAATATTGTGTTTGAGTCTTTTTTGATCAGGAGTTTGCTTCTTGATTGATAGGTAATTTGTGTGTGGGGCCTGTGTGGTTTGCAACGTGGTGATTGAGAGAAACCATATTGACGGATAGAGAAACAAAGAGATAGAATAAATAAAAAGTTGTATGACCTATGATGTGGGGTCTGGTGATATGGAATTATGGATTATGTAACCAAAAAAGAGTGACAAATTGAGTCTTGAGGAAGGGGTTAAAGAAAGAAGAAGAAAAAAAAAAAAATTAGTAAGTCGGTGAAGACTGTAGTGATTTACCCAGAAACCCATACAACAGCAATGTCGAAAAGGCGAAAATCAACAAAGAGAAGATGGAAGAAAAAGCATCGAAAAATGATGTTCATTGATTATGATGATGAGAGAGTTGACAATGTTGTTATGGTCGAGTTTCGAATGCATGTGACCTCAAGCTTAAAACGGCAATCAAATATTTTTCAGGTGTTGCTAGGGTGGACAGGATGTTAACAAAATTTATCATAGTGTTGTTGAGATAAATGACGTTGCACTCATAGATTGCATAAAAGCATAAACAAAGAGAGATGTTGCCATCACTAAGATCATAGACGTAAATCATATTATTTTTTAATTTGTTAAATTTAATTATTATTATTATTATAGTTACTTTATTAAGCCTGAATTACATGAGGGGTGTGTTTCCTTCTTCGGGTTAACTGTGATAAACAAGGTGCGGAATCTGCTGCTGATGAGCAGGCATCAAAATTAGTGGGGGATGGGGTTGATGTTGTGAAACAAATGTGAGTTAATTTTCTTTTTATTTAAAATTATTTTTCTGTAAGGCATGTATCAAAATCTTGTGGTTTAGCATGTAGGTTGTTTTAAAGAGTTTTTTTGGTTTTTCTGATTGTTGTTTGATTTTTCTTTTTGAAGGGTTTGAGAAGAAGGATTAAAGATTGGGTTATGGGGTTTTCTTGTGGGGCTGCTATGATGAGTTTAGGGTTGAGGAATAATGAGAATTTTGTGAGATGGGTTGATAAATGTAGGGCTAGTGTTCCAAATGGTTTGGTTATTGCTAAGAGAAGAAAGGGTAGAGGATGGATATGAAGTAGACATGAGAAAATGCATTATTTTGTTACTTTTAACTTTTTGATGTTTTACATGATCAATATCTAGTGGCTTTGCAATTTTGGCTGTTGGGATTCTTAATTTTGATAGGTTGACAATATTTCATTATTTTTATTTTCTGTTGTTTTTGGAAAGATGAGATGTATTGCATTGGTATGACAATGTAATAATTTAGGGCTAGTGTTCCAAAATGGTTTTGGTTATTGCTAAGAAGAGAAGAAAGGGTAGAGGATGGATATCGAGATGGGATGTTGGGATGGCTTTATGTTGCGGTGGAATTTGTGTTGGAGAATGAGATTGTTTGCGTGGGAGGAAGAGCTTAGAGATAATTCAGTCGACTTACTTAGTTGTGTACAAATGTGTACAAATTAATCCTGGCATGGCAGATTTATTTCATTGGAAACTTAGTAAGGATGGAGATTTTAGCGTGAAGTCCATGAGATTTGAAATAGTCAAGCGTGAGGGGGTATTGTTAATGAATCAGTCAGAGGTGCATGGTGAAGAGTAGCGCCCCCGAAAGTTGAAATTCTTTGCTTAGGAAGATTGAAGACAAAGGAAAGATTGGCTAAGCTGGGATTTGTTTGTGTGGTGAATTTGATGTGTGAGTTATGTGAGTGCGAAGAGGAGAATAATGACCATATCCTTTATTCATTGCAGCTTTACTAGAAAGTTGTGGGAGAAGTGGTTGGGAATTTGGGGTTTCAACTAGTGTGCTCCAAGGAATATGGAAAGCTTTTTTGTGCAAGGGTGCTCTCTCACGTATAATTCCCATTTTGGCAAGGTGAATGTAACATTCTTGTATGTGTTAGTTTGGTCAGTTTGGTTAGAAAGAAATAGGAGACTCTTTGAGAAGCGTAAAACTGATTGCAAGGAGTTGTTTGATTTGCTTTTGCTGCGTTTGGGTGGTGGGTTAAAGATTGGGACGACTCGTTCCCGTACACTCCCACTGAAGTTTGCCAAATCCCTAGTTGTTTGAAATTATCAGTACATCATAGTAATGCAAAGAATGCAAAAGATTAGGAGCCTCCTCCAAGGGGATTTCTAAAGTGGAATTGATGCATCACTCGTGTCGAACAAAGCTGCCATAGGAGGTGTTTTACGTGATTGAAATGGGAAATTCAAATGCTTGTTCTCGTGTCGTGTGCCGCTTGACGGGATCAACACAATTGAGATAGCGGCCATAGCAAGAGCCTTGTTTGAGTCAATGTCCAGGGAGTGGGTGTTTCTCCTTGAGTCTGATTCTCTCAATGTGGTCCAGTGGTGCAAAGCCAATGCAAATGGTCCATGGAGTGCTTGATTTGAGCTAAATTATGTTAGACGCATGCTGGGGTGGTGGTTGAAAGTAATCATAGTCTACCGCTCTAGGAGTTCTAATTTCATTGCTGATGGGCTTGCAAAGCAGGGGATTCACATAGAGGTAGATTTTGTTGCTTGGTTTTTGGGCTCCATCACGTTGTACTAATGGTCTTTGCGAGGGCCTGCATTGTTGGTGGGTAGTTCTAGTAGCCATATTTCGTTGGTATGTCAAGAGGGTTATGGTAGCGGGCTTTTTATGCTTTGGAGTATTGCTTTAGTAAATTCTCTATTCTTTTAGACATGAGAAATTGCATTATTTTGTTGTTTGTTAACCTTTTGATATTTTACTTGATCAATATCTAGTGACTTAGCAATTTTGGTTGTTGGGATTCTTGACTTTGCTAGGTTGACATGATTTCATTTGTTTTGTTTTTTAGAAAGATGAGTATATGCCTTGCATTGAAATTTGTTGCTGAATGTTGCAGGAGTGACTATTGTAAGTCATTTAATCGTGATGTGGCAAAGAATTCTGAAGGGGAGTGGACTAACCCTTACCTTGCTCATTACGGTGCTATAGTCAGAATACTTCGGGGCTCAAAAGACACAGAGCAATTCGTTGCTACTATTTTAGAAACTCATACCACATCAATGCTGAAAAGCCAAAAATCAACAAAAAGAAGATGGAAGAAAAAGCATCGAAAAATGATGATCTTTGATGATGATGAGAGAGTGGACAATGTTGTTATGGTCGAGCTTCAAAGACACATTGATTGCGAAATATGCGACGTCAAGCTTAAATCCATAATCAAACATTTCCCAGGTGTTGCTAGGGTGGACCTAGAGGAAGATAACAAGGCTTGTCATAGTGTTGTTGAGATAAATGACGTTGAACTCATAGATTGCATAAAAAAATGGTATTTAAATGGAGGGTTAATTGGCTGTACTTAAAACAATTATTTGATTATAATGGGTTAAATTATGTTATATTGGGTTAAGTTAGGTTAAGGAAGCTCATGAATAAGATTTGAACACCTTTACATGGAGTTCGCGAATGATGGGAGACAACATGTATGCAACCTTGTGGATGATAAAATATGTTCGACAATACAATTTGGTTTTGTTTCATTAAGGATATGTTTCTCATCTGTTTTACATTACCAAAATACCCGACCTAAATTGTTTTAATTTGTAATGGATTTTGGGATACTTTGAGCCCATTATTAGTAATGGAGTGGAATTACAAACTTGTATTACTATTAATTTTCAAGAATATGAAAAAATTTCTTGTTTTGAACCTTTTAATTGTGTTCCTTAATATGTTTGAGGATTAAAACAAGAAACAGGAAACCGAATCTCCTTCTCCACCTACATCTCCATCCCATCCTCCTGAGTATGTTAAAAGGGATAGACGAGAGTAAAGGGATGTGGTCAGCAGAAACCCCGAAATCCAGACCACAACAATGGCGAAAAGAAAATCATCAAAAAACAAAGGGAACAGAAAGCGAAAAATGCCCATTATTCAATCTCGTTCTCATTCTACTCCAAATGCTCTTAAATTTTCCAATCTGTCTAAAGAGATGCAAAAGTTAAAGATAAAAAAACAAACAAAAAGGATGCAAAAGTCAATAACACCAACCCAAAAACCACACAAAAACTAAAAAACAAAACCCGAGTTCCACAAAAATATTTACTTTCAATCCTATCTGTTGATCCACAAAAACCATTGGTTTTGGAGATGTAAATGAGGAGGATATTTGACATGATGTAAGTAGAGAAATAATCGAGACGTAAGAGTTAGCGTTAGAGAGTTAAGTCTAATTTTCAATAGTTCCATATACATTCCGAAACTAAGCTTTTAATTCCACAATTGTGTATCGTAACGATAGATATATTGAGAAAAAAAATTCCAACATCCATGTGTTTATTTATGATCTTTTAAGAGAAAAAGAATGGTATTTAAAATGGATGGTCAATTGGCTGTACTTAAAACAATTATTTGATTATAATGGGTTAAATTATGTTGTCTTGGGTTGCAGCCTTGTGGGTGTCAAAATAGGTTCGACAGTACGGTTTGATTTTGTTTCAATAAGTATATGTTTATCATCCGTTTTACCACCTTGTAGGTTATTAAAACACCCGACGAAAAATGTTTTAAGATTAATATCAATCACTTCGCGACCCACCTTTCTCATGACAGGGGCTCCCGATGATCCACGGTCTAACCCATCACATGAAAACAACCGAATCTTTCCCTCATAACCACTAAAAAAACTGAAAAGAAGTGGATTTGCACTCGTTATATATCATTTGGCAAAAGTGAACCAAAGAACATTGAAGAAGTCTTTATCATCCAAAATGTTGTCTGATATCTTCATATCATAATGGGGGCAACAAATACAAAAAGTATCCTCCCTAGGACCAATTTGTCCCTCCATTAGTTCAAGAGTTACCACATTACCTAAATCACCCTTAGCCATGAGTATGCAAAAATCGTTGCTCTTGCTAAGGTACACAGCCGTACACAAAAATCGTTGTCGAATCAAAAGCTTTAAATTCACACGTCACTATTATAATGGGATCATTTTTCTGTGCGAAGTTAAAGATATCATGACAAGTAAAGATCAAACTAAACTCAAGCGGTACATGCTATATCATCTTTAGGGCCCAACACTACCATCATTGTACCACCATAGTGAGAGGCATAAGCATCACTCCATTCACCTTCCATGCTCTTTTCTACTTGTGAAATGAATGAGTTATCATAATTCTTCCTGAAAAATTCAAGAACACAAATAAAGATAATGTTTAAAATAACAAATTCGAGTTCAAAAAAAAGCACGTGTTAATATTTAGACTCCGGTTTTTAATCACTTAAGATTCAACGTCACACTAAATGATACTCCATATATGTATATCCATAGGCTTGCAACCACCACCACCATCTGCCATTGATGAACCACCCAAGAAAACCACCAAAGATTGGAAGAGAGAGATGACAATTACATATTCACAGCTTGGCAGTGAAATTGAAGAGAAGGTAAGACTCAAAAGTGTAAGACTCAAAAGTGTATACTTTGTTGAGCTTGACTTCCTTTATTATTTTGTTTGAGTGGTCTAGGCTTAATTTGGTAATCAGTGATACTTTTAATTAGTTTCTCCCATTCTTAGCAAAAGCAGAGAATCAATTTGTGAATTCTTTTGGGTGAAAAAGTTTGTGATATATGGTGGTACCAATATCCTAAAACAGACAATGGTTCAACTACAGAATTTTGAAAAATGATTTCGAACTTCACTAAAGTTGTGATGTCAAGCCATTTAGTCTGTACTGTAGGAGTCTGATCAGTATTTCAGCATTCGTGATTACTAGTCGATTTCTGCTTAATTATTCTCAGATGTATGCAGCTGAACCAAGAAATTTCCTATTATTGAAGTTTGTACCTTAGCGAAGTACTACAATATCACGACTAAACTAACCAACCTTCCAGCACTCTATCATTACTAATTTATCATGATGGGAAGCTAGTGCCATAGCAATAATAACCTGAAGCACAAACAACCTGTTGATGGTGCACACTAAAGAAATAAGAGTCTTATAAGAAGGTGAAGTTAGATTCACTATCAAGGAAAGAAACTCTGAGGTAAAGTGGATGCAACTAGAAATTGGGTTCAACCACAGAATTTTGAACAAATGATTCTTAAAACAGACAATGGTTCAACCACAGAATTTTGAACAAATGATTCTGAACTTCACTAAAGTTGTGATGTGGAGCGATTAACCTGTATGAGTGTGATCACTGATCAGCATTTAGCATCTGTAAAGACTGGTAAGTTTCGTATACAAGTATGGTTTTCTCATCATTATCAGTGTCTGCTTAATTATTCTCATATGCATGCAGCTCAACCCAGAAATTTCCTATTACTGAACTTTCTAGCTTGGCAAAGTACTAGAATATCACCACTTAACTAACAATCCTACCAGCACTCTTTCATCACTAACTTCATCATGATGTGATGGAAGAAAGCTTGTTTTTGAATACTGGTTCAGTTTATCAACTTGCCTGTTAATGAATATTGGTTCAGTACATGTTTATCAACTTGCTTGATATGCTCACTACTACAAAAAAAGGCTATTGCGGCGCTCTAAAAATGTTGTATTTGCACCCAAAAACGCTGCCTGAACATTAATGCAGCGTTTTGTGGAGTGTTGCCTTTACTGGCGTTGCCTTAGCTTAATGCAACGTTTTTCCTCAAAATATGCGACACTTTGGTGAAGCGCTGCAACATGTTTGTATATGCAGCGTTTTTTTTTTGAAATGAAATGCAGCGTTTTTGCCGAATAAAGGTAGCGTTTTCTGCTAATTGCATCAAAACAAGAGCAACGAGTCATACAATGAAAGGCAACGTTTTCTTTGGTTTTTTCCGCCAAAAATCTTCCGCGGTTTTAGATAATAATTGGGTTTCTATTGTTTCATCAGCACTTGTATAACAAAGAATTAACAACCGACATACAAAGACCATATATTTCTCTGTCAATAAACCATATATTTCTCTATAAAAGCAATGTCACAACTACTGAAATATTCATCCATTACAAGACCAGATCATTCGTACATAATATAAATATTCTATCGGTCTAAACATTTGTTCGTTGCTGACAACATATCATATTAACTATAATTCCGTACAACTTGCCCAAAAACAAAAATCTCCATGATTCAGCACCAAAATATCCATTCGTTGTACATTCTTATGCACCAGCAACTACTAAACAAAATGCAACCTGCAGTGACAAAGCATGGGCATTATTTAGCATACAAAAACATCCTTTTATCAACAAGGAAGAAAAAAAGCAATTTTGCAAGCTAGTAACAAAATGCTCAAATAACTCCCAACACTATATTGCAAATCCAACATAAACAAAAGATTGTAAAATTAAGGAGTGATCAAAAGAAAAGACAGACAATGATATATAGCCCCTTACTGGCGGATTAGTCCACCAATGGCATTGTAAACCTCCTCTTAATCATATGGAGATATAAAGAGAAAATATTCTTAAATTGACAATGATAGATCCTCTGAGAGAAACTTAAAAACAGAATAGTCTGTAAGAGCAACCAGTAGGTGGAACAAGAAAAGCAATGGGATTCTAGGAAACTAAAAGGCAAGACAACACACAGCACACAGTTCACATGGCTTCACACCATTGCCTTTTCCAATTGCCAAAACAACATTACACAATACAATAACAATCAAAAATCAAACTTAGAACAAAGTTCCCCAACATATCGCAAGTCACAAGTGTTGCCTCTCCCTCCATTTCCATGTAAATGGCTGAAAACATGACATAGGAATTAAAATTATTTACTTACCTCAAGTTTAACCGCCTCAATTCATGTTAAAAATTGTTGAGTAACCTCAGGTGGAAGCTTCGATATAAATTTTCGAAGTATATCATCAGCCATAGTCTCCCTCTGATTCTCAATATCTTTTTTCATGTTTTCTAGCTCAGCCATTTTTTTTGCATGTTCAGCTTCTAGATCTGCCTTCTTTTTGTCATAGTCAGCCTGAAGCTCATGTCGCATATCAAGTATCTCTGTTTTTTCGACCTCAAGATCAGCTCGAATTGATTCCATGACTTCCTCAGGCACCACATACAATTTATCACAACTACCAGATGCTTTCTTCAGCACTTTGTTTGTCACACCCCTACCATAAAGTCTACGACAACCACCATACTCCTTCTGCATAACAGCTAAAAAAGGATATGTAGGACCACTTCCATCTTCTGGAGGCTTATAATTCTTCATAGCTTCCTGTATTTGGGAGAAAATAAATCATCTACTTTGCTAGTAATATATGTTGGAATCTTTAATGATAATATAATTAAGATATTTTCCTTGGTAATATATCAACTTACAATCTTTTTAGCTGTATCGTCATATGGTTCAACATACACATTACCCTCTTTCCTTTTACGAGTGCGCTCAAACATCTGTGTAAGAGTAGGTGGCTCCTTCTGTGGATCTTCACTCTTCTATGCAAATACAAAACATAAACATACTAAGGACATTTCATGCATACACAGAAAAGAAATAACCAGCACAAAAGCCATTTTAGAACGGCACACAAAAGATGCAGCACACTTGGAAAATAACCATCTCTTACCAATTCCTCACGAACCCTAGCAAAACTTTTCGGACCAGCAGTGTGCATGTTTTTTTGCAACTTACGGCGTGCCTTATTGTCTGAACATCGCTTCTGCACATATTGTTTCATGACAAGTCGTTGCATGCTTGTTAGATAGTGAAAAGATGAGTGTAATTAAGAAGTCGAATTCATCAATAATATCTTCTCTTCTTTCTTGTTCCAGATTTCCAACAACTTTAAGAAATCCTCATCAGGAATCCGTTTAGGTCGATTCTTCCATCTACCCTTGTTATCATTATATTTGTAATAATGTTTTTTCTTAAATCGACACTTGTATGTTCTCCATGCAGCTCCAATAGCTTTCAACACCAAATCTTTACCCTATTCAGGTACAATGTATTTCCTCTATGATATACATGTATGTTAGAAATAAAAGAAAAAGATAGAATTAATTTAGCCCATCAACATCAAATATATTTAAAACATACCAGAACGTACTCCCAAATCCTCTCTTTATTGGGTACGTAGTGCCAAGACTTGTAAATCAACGGTGCATAATCGTAATCACGAGCTATGCTGCCTAAAAATCGAGAAAGTTCACCAACAATGTCATCTTCCTCTGTCACTGGTCCAATAGATTGTGCATACTCATTCAGTATAATTGGTTTACGCTTTTCAAAAGGTCATTGATGCACACGGTGCAACATGCTTGGTCCCCTTGTTTTCTTCTTAGAAATACCTACATTCCAACACCTCAATACACCTCATAAGAGTTGTTACAAAGCTAACATAATCATAACAGATATTCAGTACATTCATCAAAATATATATGTACCTTCTTTTCCCACTTCATTCCCTTCAGGTGCCTCAAGTTCTTTCTCAAGTTGTACAGGTTCACTGTCTTCACCTTCATCATCAAATTCGTGGTTTAAGTCCATACTTTCATCATCACTATCATCTTCATCCATCCCATGGATGACATCTCTATCTAGAATATTTTCTATTCCTTCTGTTAGTTCAAAATCTTTTGTTTTAGAAGCATTTGACTCAAAACATTCACCAATCATATCTGTGCAAACAGTAAAAAGATTAATATCCTCACAAAACATTAATTTTAAAAAAATAAATTTTATTTTAGTAAGAATTATGTATACCTCTAGCTCTCCCAGAATCATCACGAAGTCCAGTGGACTGGTTATAAGCAAAAAGTTTACGCCTTATTGTGTCATGTGACTCAAAACTTATAGGTGTTGACCTTTCTCGCAACATTTCCTTTTGTGGTTGTGATTGTTTCTTTTTAGCTAACAACAACTCAACCATACTCAATGTTGCCCCATCTTTACCATGAACTTGTTGGGACTGTTCCTTTGAGAGCCTTCCAAGTTGATCAATCACTCTTGCTCCTTGTTGTTGCTGATTAGTTAATTGAGTCATATATCTCTTCATGGACATTGGTGCAATATATTGATGTTGGCCATTTCCTTGTGTGACCTGCAGGTACACTAGGTTAAAATGGAATATGCTCATCTATTTGTCCATATATTTATAGTGATACTAATGCTTTTAGATATATCTAATGGAAGAGTTGAACAAATGCTAAAAACAGAAATATTACATTTATATTACCTTTGTTTGAACTCTCACGCTCGTGGCAGTTTGTTCCTCATCATCTTCACTATTAACTTCAACATCAGGAACATACTCAGGATCTTTGTCATTACAAGGAATGTTCATTTTCTTTTTACCTTTTTTGCTTTTCTGATTTTCCACCAAACTTGTCATTGAGTTGCCAATGTTTGATATTCCTGACTTCAGCAATTGTTCCTTGTTCTCTTGAATTCTTAAGGGTCGTAGTCTTTCATAAGAATTCACATTTTGTTGCGTGTCTCCTTGCTTGCTTGACTTTACCATTTGTAGCCTATGAACTATATATAAAAAAGTTCACTAACCTGCAAAATAAATCATGAGGGAAAAAACACAACAGTATGAAAGCTAATGCACTAACTAACAAAGATTAAAAACGACACTTAGGCATATCACCAACAAAACACACAAGAAATATCTGAGTACATTGATAATATTTCAAACACTACTAAGTATATGTAAATCATGGATAAGTATCATGTTCTTCATCTGCATGCATCCAATCCCATAGAGTATCATCACAATCAGAGAGATCATCAGCTTGGTCATCAAGTTCTTGAAGATCAACCAAGCTTGTATTTGCATCGAAAACTATGGGAGCTATGTCTTCTCCGGACAAGGTAATATCCTCATCACCAACTTGTGGCAAGGGACTGTGCCCACTATCACGAGGTTCACTCCAGTAAGAGTTTCCATTATTTGCACCAAGGTCTTCTTCAAAGTCATACAGATCTCTCGGCACCCTATTCATAACATAATGCAAACCAGGAACAATAGGGTCCGCCACATAAAAAACCTGCTGCACTTGTGAAGGCAAAACAAATGGATCATCCATGGAGCAAAACTTGTTCATATTGACACAACTAAGCCCATAGTCGTCTTTCTCTTCTTGGTACCACTCGCATCGGAACAAAACAACCAAAAACTTAGATGAATAGTTCAGCTCAATTATTTCCAACACTGCACCGTAATAAGTGACATCACCAACAACTGGATTTTTATCCTTAGAACTTGCAAAGCTAGGAGTTGAAGCTGTTAGAGTAAGTCCACTATTCTGAGTCTTACATCTAAGGTCGCGAGATTTAGTATAAAACCTATACCCATTAACATAATACCCAGTGTCTCTCCTTGCTGAAGCACTAGGACCCTTGGCCAACCAAAATATATGATCTGGGACATCATTATTCACTGTTTTAGCTTTCAACCAAGTTGCAAATTTGTTGCTGTGATTTTGTGCTTTCACCCATCTACTCCTTTTAGGTTGGCTGCTGATATAAACCTGATGTTCACTCCATAATCAATCAATACAAAATGAAAACAACAATTATTATAATTACAACAAGTTAATAATGTCAGAACGTACGTATTGAGAAGGGTGTAACGAGCTGACTTACTTGATATACTCCTCAACCTCCTTGCTATCGGAATTGAACAACGCATACCTGTGTGCTTGTTCACTCAAAATAGGGTCTAAAGTGAATAATTTGCCTTTCCTTTGCTTTTTTCCTCCTAAAGGATGGCCAACATTTTCAAAAATAACCACATCTGAATCATTTGCTTCACTTGATACTACATCATCACAATCCTTTGAACCTTTATTAAGCATTGTCTTGACTCCTTCATTCATATACCATGAGAAAAAAACCAAGCACTCCTCGATCAAATACCCCTCTGCTATAGACCCCTCTGGACGACTTCGATTGCGCACATTGGACTTTAATTTACATAAATATCTTTCCATGAAAAACATCCATCGATATTGTACTGGCCCACCAAGTGTAACTTGATCCACTAAATGCACAGGCAAGTGCACCATAATATCAAAAAATGCTGGTACGAAAATCTTCTCAAACTCACACAATGTTTCAACAATTTCAGATTTCATTTGTTCCAGGTCGTCTACCTTCACTACCTTGCTGCATAACTTTCGAAAGAAAGCACCTAACTTGATCAAAGGGATTGCCACATGCTTGGGTAGTGATTTTCTCACAGCTACTTGAAGCAAATAATGTAGTATCACATGAGCATCATGACTTTCATAACCAAAGATTTTTCTTTCAGAAGAATGCACACACCGAGCAATATTTGATGCACATCCAGAAGGTAATTTTGTCTCCTTTAAAACACGACAGAAAATATCTTTCTCTTTTGAAGACATAGAAAAACATGCCTTTTGATAAAAAACATGCTTACCATCATCTGAAATTTCAGGTTGAAGTTGTTCTTTTATGCCCATTTTCAAAAGATCAAATCGAGCTTTTGCATGATCTTTTGACTTTTCCTTCATCTCCAGCAAAGTCCCTAACAGATTATCACTAATGATTTTTTCTATGTGCATCACATCAAGATTATACGGACATAAATTATATTGCCAATACGGCAATTCATAGAATATAGACCTCTTTTTCCAGGGGCAATCACTATCATTCTTTTTTTTTTCTGTTTTTTTCCAAACTCATTCACAAAACTAGACAACTCATGGTAAGCATCAACCCCCGATAAAGGTTCTGGAGCGGCCCTCAGCTCAAACTCACCATTAAATGAGTTCTTGTTACATCGCCAAGGGTGATTTGGATCTAAGAATCTCCTATGATCCATATAGCATGTCTTCCTACTATATTTCAAGTAGAAAGAGCTGGTTTCATGATTACAACAAATACATGCAAATTTTTCCTTCGTTTTCCAACCAGACAACATTGATAATGCTGAAAAATCACTAATAGTCCAAGTTAAGGTGGCATACATTTGGAATGTTTGATTTCTAAATTTATCATATGTCTCCAAACCAACATCCCAAAGGTCTCTCAATTCCTCAATTAGAGGCTGCAAGTAAACATCAATGTTATTGCCTAGAGACTCTGGCCCGGGAATAAGTAAGGACAACATAAAGTATTCTGGCTTCAAAGACATCCATGGTGGCAAATTATAATTGATTAGCACCACAGGCCACGTGCTATGGGATATACTCATTGTTCGAAATGGATTAAATTCATCACTAGTCAAGCCTAACCTCACATTTCTAGGTTCCTTGGCAAACTTGGGATACAAAGAATCAAACTCCTTCCATGCTAACCCATCAGTAGCATGACGTAAACTACCATCCTTTGGGTAGTCTGCATGCCATGTCATATATTTAGCCATTTCTGAACACATAAACAATCGTTGGAGTCTAGGTTTTAGAGGAAAATGCCACAAAACCTTAGCCGGAATCTGAGAATTTTTTTTAGAAGGTTGATTGCCCATCTGTCCTTGTTCCTTTTGTTTCCACTTAGATGTATGACAAACATGGCATTCATTGTCAATGCTCATGCTCTTTCCAGTACAACATACAATCATTAGGACATGCATATATTTTTTTATAATCAAGCCCCAAGTCTCTTATGACATTTTTAGCTTCATTAAAATTACTCGGAAGCTTTGCCTCTGGAATCACTTCTTTGAAAAGAATTAGGAGATCATTAAATGCCACATTACTAAGTCCATGAAGCGTCTTGTAAAGAAACAATCGGATAACAAAAGATAGTTTAGAGAAATTCTTACACCCCGGAAACAACTCTTGTTTACCCTCCTCCACCAACCTATAAAACTTTTTGGCTTCCTCGTTTGGACCTTCTTGTACCCTACTAGTTTCCTCTAGTGTATATCTAAATCTATCATGTAATAATTCATCAATATTATCATGCATGTATGGCATTTCCTCATCAGAAGCAACAGAGCTCATTGATGACAAATCCTCTCCATGAGAAGTCCACACATAATAGTTTTCTACGAATCCATTTGCCTTTAAGTGATCAAACATCTCATTTCTACGATACCAATAACGATTTATACATTGTTTGCATGGATATTTGATTTGACCCCCCCGAGCTACCTTAGCAAATGAAGCATTCAGAAAATCAATCACTCCATTCTCATATTCTGACAACCGTCTAGGTAAATACATCCAATTTCTGTCGGCCCCCATCACTATTCACTGAAATAGACACAGACGGCTAGGAAATTATTAACAACAAAACCAAAACCTAGAACTGTAACCAATAAAAGATGTCGTGTGTAAAGAGACATGCAAAGTTATGGGAAGCAATAGTCAATGCACTCTTAGGTGACCTTATGGGACAACTTGTTGTGTACTTTATGCCAGGGAACTTATAATTTAATTTATTAGTGTTCAGACAAACATTATTGCACAACATCTACCTACTGACTTGTCTCTGTCTCTAACATGAGAAACACAACTAATTTAGCCATACATCTTGTATATATTACATCCCTTTGTCTCCCTTTTTTTTGTGTCTATCTCTCTCATCTCTCCCTTTTCCCCCATTTTCACCATAGCCATATTACCCCCTGAAATCCCAAGGAGCAAGGGGCAAATTTGTCCTCCCATTCACAGGGAACAAGAGAGTGTAATGTACACTGGCTAGTGTATGGGTAGCCCTTTCCTGAGAAACATGTTAGGTGTATTCAAAGAGTAGTACAATTTGGGCTTTATTTAACTAAGGATCAGTAGATGCCCCTTCAACTCTTGCTTTTCTATCCAGAAAATGAAAAAAAAAATGCACTTTAACATGAAGCACACAAGAACACAAATAGTACTCTTATACATACATACGAAATTGTGAAGCAGTAGCTCCTAATTTACTTCTTAAGGTGTCACATATTACTCATATGGAAGTCTTCATTTGCATAATAAGCACCATACCCACCAGAAAATGGTAAGAAAAAACAACAATGTGCACATTAGAGGCTCTCATGCCCATAACTCTGAGTAAGAAAGAAGCATGCAAGTTTAAAGACCAAGCAACAAATAAAATCCGCAACATCATTAGAACATTAAGCTTATTGGCAGCTATATAGATATATACTATCATACCACTTTAACTTTTATAAATAAGAAGTACTCATTCAATCATGGGTGCACATAAGAAGTCACATAAAATATGACTACGCTACTTAAACGTATTAAACTAATCACTTAGCCTAACAAGTTTTAATATGCAATCATGGATATTATATATAATTACTTCTACCACCACCAAATCAATCATGGCTTCACAAACCTATAAATCATTCCTGGTAACAGCACCATAAAAAGTTTTCTCTCTTCTATCTTGTATCAATGTGTAAAGGACCTGTAACTTCATTTCTTATGGAAAGTACCTTCTTTCATATACTTCTTTCTCTCTCCTCCTTCCCTGGAAGACCCTCATGAACCATTTCTCACATAGATTATAGAATGATAACCACTAAGATTTTGCAACCAAAAAAATTGCAAATTTGAAGGTCACGTATACAGCCCACACATTAAAGCTATACATAAGTTGTACATAAATTCAGTAAACCACTGAAATTAGGTTTTCTGATTATGCAAGCAAACAAATTAAAAATTAAAAAACTTTTTAAAACATATCTACATAATTAGTTACTAGTTTCTACAATCCAATTCCACGGTAACAATAAGATCGAAAAAAGTGTTGTGCTTAAACCCCAAATAACTGGTTCTAGTAGCAAGAGAGTGAAACCAAATATAGAACAAAGAAACCCAGATAATCGTTTGACAGCAAAATGATGAGAAAAGGAAAGAATTAGTGAATAGGGTGTGTAATTTACCGAAGATTTCAGTAGACCGATTTCCTTTAAAGTCAATGGCGCCGTTGGTGGGTTCTCGCAGCTATGTGTCCCAAAACTTGATTGAAACGATTTGAAGGAAGAGAGAATTGCAGCAACAACACTTACTTAGCACCCATTACTTAATCGCAACAACAATTTTGAGTGAGAATATGGTTTGAGGAAAGAGGGAAGAGAGAGAAAGTAGGAGAAGGGGAGAGAATACGACTGACCCAGACTCTCAGTAACCCTACCAACTTTACTAATTCTTTTTTTTCACTCGGGCGCTCAAATGAAATTGGAGTCCCAATTTTTTCAATCACCCGCTTCAATTTCATTTTGACCCGCCCCCGTGTCATAACAATGGTAACGTTTATAATCTAGAAACTGCAGCACTCAAATAAAGTGTTGTATTTTACAACATTTAAATGCAACGCTTTATTTCAACGTTGCAATATGTGTACAAATTTAGCAGCGTTTAGAAAAAAGTGCTGCACTTGGCTATTTTAAGCAGCGTTTAATTGACAACGTTGCTATTGCCACTGTCCTGCTCATAAATGCAGCAGTTTGTAAAAGTGCTGCATTCAAAATGCTGCTTTAGGTCTTTTTTGTAGTAGTGGCTACTGCTACTTATTTAGTAGAATATGGATGGAGTAGTAGTATCTTTCTTTCGCAGTTCAAAAATTAGTGTCTTGTCTTCTCACATTTGCAACTCATATTCAATTACTAGTATACTTTGTTGAGCTTGACTTTATTATTTTGTTTGAGTGGTCTAGGCTTTGATAATCTGTGAAATTACTTTCTCCTAATTCTGAACAAAAGCAGAGAATCAATCTGTCAAATCTTTTGGGTGAAAAAGTTTGTGATATATGGTGTGGTACAATAGTTTATCCTAAAACAGACTGTTTGAACTACAAAATTTGAACGAATGATTACGAACTTCACTAAAGTTGTGATGTCAAGCGATTAGCTTGTATGAGTGTGATCAGCATTTAGCATCTGTAAAGACTGGTCAGTTTTGTATACAAGTATGGTCTCTTCATCATTGTTAGTTTCTGCTTAATTATTGTTCAGATGTATGCATCTCGACGTAGAAATTTCCTATTACTGAACTTTCTAGCTTAGCAAAGTATTACAATATCACGACTTAACTAACAAACCTACCAGCACTCTATCATTACTAACTTTAACATGATGGGAAGCTAGTGCCTTAGCAATAATGACCTGAAGCACGAACACCTGTTTGATGGCGCGCACAAATGAAGTAAGAGTCTTATAAGAAGGTGAAGTTAAATTCATTATCAAGGAAAGAAACTCTGAGGCAAAGTAGATGCAACTAGAAATTGTTTTTTAATGCGAGGTGGGCTTATCAGGGCTATTCAGAGGCAAAATGGATGCAAGGATTTCTCCAAGGCAAAATTCCAGCTAAAGATACTTTGACTGCAGAGGAGATAGCTATAAGAGCAGGACCCAACACCCAAGCTGATTCAAAGATTTCACAGAGCAATGTTATCATCCCCTTTTTTTCTTTTTTCCTTTTTTTTTTAAGGGCCTATCTTATTTATTCCTTTAGGGGACTCTGCACAAATCATCTTGGAATTGTGACATAACTAAGAAGAACAATAAACTACTACTACTACAAGAGAAAAGTTTCTTTTTAGGACCAAGAAGCATATTTTAATTTGACCAAGTGAAGCTTAGATCAAGAGCAACCATTAAATTGTTTCGCATACTTGACGTGGGATCCTCCATGGCGCACCTACGCTCCAACAAGGTACAAAATCCTCTATCGGTGATGGGTCCACAACACTATTCTGGCTGCATAACTAGGTTGAGGATGGTCCTCTTGCGGATAAAGCCCTTGGCCCAATAGATGATGGTCTTCTCGTCTGCACGGTGGTTGATTTATGGGGACTTGCAGGATGGGATTGGGCTCGATTCATGGACCTGCTTCCTCCTGAATCCCTGAGCCATATTGCCTCTCACTCTGTCAATTATGCTTATGGCCCAGATCAGTTCTATTGGAGAGGCTCGAGGTCGGGCCAATTCACTATTGGCTCAGCTTGTGATATCATTCGTGAATCTGGGAATGACCTTGCAGGAAAGAAGTGGAAAGATGTTTGGCGTATGAGCGCGCCTCAAAAGTGTAGAGCTTTCTTATGGTTAGCATTACATAACAGCTTTTTGTGTAATGCTAACAGGGTTAAACGCAACCTCGCCATGGTTGCAGCGTGCACAGACTTCGGGGAGAGTGAAGAAACATGCCTTCATGTACTGCGCGATTGTCCAAGGGCGAAAGAAGTATGGGCTTTACTCGACCCTCCCTTTCAATTTGGTGAGTTCTTCAACTCAAATCTGGATTCTTGGATTACTATGAACTTGGCTGGTCCTTGTGACGCTTGGACCTCGTCTTTTGCTATGGCATGTTGGTGGATCTGGAAGTGGAGGAAAGCACATGCTTTTGGCCACCCCAACGACATCCCACATTATCGCGTAGGCTTCATTACTAAACGCTTACGAGACTATGTTAATGTTGTTCATGTCAAGACGAAGCTAGTCCATGGATCCAAACGCAAGCGGGAAGAAGCACTCGTTAGCTGGGAGTCACCCCCAGATGGGTGGTACAAACTCAATACAGATGGTGCTGCTCGTGGCAACCCAGGTGTTGCTGGAGGGGGTGGGATCATTCGTTTCTCACTAGGCACTTTTGTACAAGCTTTTTCCTTCAAATGTGGTACCTGCTCCTCCATCAAGGCGGAAATTCTTGCTGCTTTGAAAGGCCTCATCGTTGCGAAGGACCTGGGCATTACTCAACTTGTCTTAGAAGTCGACTCCGAGGTCGTCCTCCTTGCGCTTAGAGAAGATCCCAAGCCTTGGAACCCAAACTATTTTCTCCTTCTCCAGTGTCGTGCACTACTGGTGGATAGCTCTTGGGTGGTTTGCATTCGACATGTGTATCGTGAAGCCAACTTTGTAAATGGGCGGGTCAAAATGGACCGACCCACTTAATATTTCGGTATTAAAAAATTCTTTTTAATTTTTAAACGGGACGGCCTGACCCGTGCCCGACCGCCCATCCACAAACATGGCTGACCCAACCCGACCCGTTGCCCAGGTCTAATCCCAACACCAATAACTTCCAAACATGTGTCAAAGTAGAGTCCATAAAAGAGTGTGAGGTTCTTTCTCGGAAGAGATGAGGTTGGTGATGAAAGTTTCACAAGTTTGGTCGAGGAGGTGGCGAAAAGTACTCTGGTGGTGGATGTGGTGAGAAGCAGAGACTTGACGGGATGTTGAGCAACTTTGTTTGAAGAAGAAGAAATGGATAGAGTTAGTTGATGGTATCGTAGTAGTATACTAACAGGAAATGTGTTGATGATTTAGATTTATGAATGGTTGAAACTTGAAAATGTGGATGGATACATGAAATCCTAGCTATGTGGTTAGAGTTCTCTTTATATACTCTATATATGGTGCTAATGTTAATTATTGTAAGGAAATTGGATGGATTTACGTACATTGATTTCTGATGGTTTGTTTATGATCTGATTTCTGAGAATGAATGAATATGAATGACGATACATACCAAGGTTTAATTTTAGCTATGTTGTTGTTGTTGTTGTTGTTGTTGTTGTTGTTGTTATTATAAGTCATTCAAATAATGTTTGTTGCATCAAAGATGACAAAAGCGAACACATAGTGGCAGCTAGCAGCAACACCAATACCAATACGGCAAACCATTATTGTTGTCAAACTTAGTATTTCTTGCTTGGGCTTCTGCTTCTAAGCCAGCCCACCCTTCTGGGCCTACAACCTTCTGTTTTTCCAGTAGGCCTCTGATCTTGAGTCCTTCCACATTTCCCCGATGTTCCAAATCTTCGGAGTATATGTGTATATCAAACGTAAAAACCATAAAATTTAACACCATAAGTATATCAATTTGTAATTGATTATCAAACGTAACCTTGTGTAGTGTAGGCATCGATGCAAATCGGAGGAGTATTTTTTAGGGATGACCAGACCACCTTCCTATTGAATTGGCAATTTAGGCAATTTAGCTTAAAGGGCTCAAGTGAACCTGTGGTTAAATAAAAAGGAAATTCAGTTTCGTTAGTTTGTTGCCAAATCATGCATGTACCGTAAGAATTATACACATAAGGAACACTTGTAAAATTTTCAGGCATACACGTGTGATGCAGTGATAATAGGCACAAGTAAACTTTTTTTTTGGGGTCCCGGATTGACCAAACAAGTTTCGGGTTTAAAAGGTTATTTGGTGTCACACCCATCCATTTTCCATGTTTGCCGTCAACAATAATGTACGAGGACCAAAAAACACAATTGGGTTAGCAAAATGTCTCTTATGAAGGCGTCTCAACATGAGGCCGCCTTTTTAACCAAGCATGATATTAGCATGATGTTATGTTTGTTTGAGACGTCTCACGTTGAAGCCGTCTCATATGAGTTTTTATATTAGGCTAGGGTCAGAATTCTATTTCGGATCAGCTTTCGAGGCTTTGACGTGTCTAATCCTTAGCGAAACAACTGGCAAAACCAATCAAAACAATTTTCCTTAGGCACCTTTACGGCTTTACCCCTAGTAGTTGTACAAAACCTAATCAAACTAAAAAAAAAAAGAAGTAATGATAAAATAATCGCAAAAAATTATTTAAGATGGTCTCACCATGAGACGACAATTACATCAAAAAGGGTTAATTTTGGACCAAAAAATATTTTATTATGTTAAACACTTTTTTTCATCACTAAAAATATTTTTGATCATCAAAATAAGAGTGCGTTTTTTAGAGCTTACACGTTCAAATCAGTTCAGTTCAGGTGTTAAGTGGTGCTGAGTTCAGAATCATATTTTTTGTCTCACATATCAAGTTGTGTTAAATTCAATTCAGTGATGTCCAGTTCAGTAGTGTTAAATTCAATTCTAAAAACGCACCCTGAGTGGGAAAAAAGCACACCGTAAAAGTGTTACTTCTTAAGACAAAAAGTGCTACTTGTCCGACAAACCTGAAAAATCGGAGTTTTTACGAACCACTTGACCTACACAAATATAATTATATTTGCACCATCATCACTTTTTATTTATTTTTTACTGGCCCCTTAATAAGAGGTTATTGGAGATCTACAGTAGTGAGAGGGAGGAGTTTATAAAAGAAGACTTGTGCATTGATTATGATGCTCAAATAAGAACCCACTTATTCACAGCGAAAAAATAAAAGACTAAAAGTGTTACTTCTTACGACAAAACGTGTTACTTTTCCAAAAAAAATTGGAAAACTGGAGTTGTTACAAATGACTTGGTAAACAAGTTTCAATGTATAAGTATTAGGGGTGAGCATAAGCAAATTATCCACTCCGATTTTGGGAAGCGGAGTGGAATAGCGGATATCCGCTTTTTCGGATTAGCAAAATACCGATCCGTATCCGCTCCGTTTTAAAGCGGATATCCGCTTTTCCGGATCAGCAAAATATCGGTCCGTATCCGCTCCGTTTTAAAGCAGATACCCGCTTTTCCGGATATCCGGTTTAAACGGAGCAGGTTAGTGGATATCCGTATCCGTTTTGAGTTTTTTTGTCTTTTCTCCTATTTTCATTTACTTTTTGAATTGAGTAACTAGTAAACTACTAAGTTGTATCGAATCTGACCCAAATAGCCTCCAAATTTATAAAAGTACCAATTTCAAATCTTCAAATTTGATAAACCTAATATAAAGTTAACAATATAACATAGTTTAATACAATCATGACCGATTATCCAATTGTACTATTAAAGTCCACATTTTTCATGTTAACACTACAAAAAATAAGATCAAATATGGCATTTTGTATGAATCAAATAGGGCGTTTTGAACTTGCCTTTTCTGTTCCTATCAAATAGGGCACTTTTCTCTTGCCCTCTTTATTCCTATCAAATAGGGCATTTCAAAAAAAATTGTCCTTCTACTTAATTGTCCAATATCTAATAGGGCATTTTTTAAAAAAATTGCCCTTCTACTCAATTGTCCAATATCTAATAGGGCATTTTCTAAAATAATGCCCTTTTGATTACTTAATTTCACTAATGCAAAAAAAAAAAGTTAAAAAAAAACAATAAAACGTATCACATAGGATCGCCATTTTTCCAAATCATAACCCCACATTCCTGTAAATTGTAAATGTAACCCTCCACCTTGATTGATGAAAACCCAATAAAGAAAAGTGGGAGGACAGAGAAAATAATGACTTGATAGCTTAGAATCTGAGATTGACTTGATGAAGAAAATGACAATGAGGATATGTGAAACAGAGAGTAAAGTGTGGAACAAAGAGCGGAGAGAGAAAGAATGAGGATGAAGGTGGAGAAGAGGAGAGAGAAAATGAGAGTTTCTTGGTGCCAGCAAAATGGATTACATTAGTTAGAGTACTACTATCCCACATCGACGGATTGAGGAAGAAATTAGATTCTAAACTTCTTATAAGTAAGTCGCTTGGTTCCAACTTAGTTCTTGATAACCTCGTCGGCCCACTATCGGCTGGCAATTATCGGTGCAATAACTTAGCTTGATACTCAAGCTGATGGTTTAAGATGCCTTAAACAATCTTTTTATAATCTTGGCCGTTTATTGTTGAAGTTGTGTTTTACGATGAATAAGAGAAGGCTATTTATAAATGCTCTGTTTGTTAGTGTTAAGAAGGGCGTTTATAATTGTCCTTCTTTATAAAATAGCGCCCTATTTGTAAGTATCAAAGAGGGTAATTATAAAATGCCTTATTTGAGTAAAAATAAGGAGGGTAATTGAAAATGTCCTATTTAAATAAAAATAAGGAGGGCAATTAAAAATATTCTATTTGTTCCTTATCAAATAGGGCGATTTTTAAAAAATGCCTCAATAACCTAAGACAACGCGATAAATAGGGCATCTTAAGGGCATTATTTTAAAAAACGCCCTCTTAACCTAATCGGGCGTTTTTTGACCAAATAGGGCGTTTTAAAACGCCTTATTTGAATTGAAATGTTGTAGTGTAACTACAACAACATAACAAAAATAATCTAGCTCTGAACTTGATTATACGGCTGTAAAACTGGAATTTTTTAAAATTTTTTAGGGTTCCAAACTTCTAATTCATACACACATAATTGATTATACTGTTATAAAACTGAAATTTTTAAATTTTTTAAAAAAGCGGAGTGGATACGGATATCCACATTTCTTAGAAGGTCAATCCATATCCGCTCCTATTTGGGTCAAAAAAATGCGGAGTGGATATCCACTCTTCCGGATAAAAAACGGACCGAATCCGGTTCGGATCACCAGATCAGAATAAGTATGCTCACCCCTAATAAGTATGCAAGTCTCTGGAAGCGTACGCTCTACCCACTAACATTAAAAGGTCAAGTTTTTTTTTTTTCCCCCTTTTTTCTTGTATAATGCCACAGAACCTAATTTTTTTTGCATACCCATCTCATGGAATTAAAAAATACAGCCATATTACCAATTAAGGAGGCACACATAGTATAAAGAGCTTCGAAAATCAATATTTTCATTCAAGCATTTAATCAAATACATGATAGGTGAAATCAATTTCCTCAAATAATAAAACGCTACAAATTAATCAGGCTACAATTTTACTTATAGGCATGACTGCATGAGGGAGTAATTTATTCCCATATTATCCTTAACTTAGGCTGTTTAACTACAAAACTTTGAATTTTGTACTATTATATTCAGCTAGTTAAAAAGAATTTAAGAAGAAAATTAAGTTCAAGCACAAAATTGAATTTTGAGCTACATTTTATAGTTATTCAATTTGAGTTAAGGGTAAAATAGGAACAAAAGATTACAGATTGACCGTAAAGAGACTTAGGTGGTAATATTTAGTTTTTTTTTTTATTATTAGGTGTTCCTGTGCAAAAAAAAAAAAAAAATTATAATAAGTATTTTTTCACAAAATGTTAATATTATTAGATGTTTCTTTACAATTTTCCATATATTTGATTGTAGATCTTGGAGCTCAGACTGCAGAATTTACTCGATTGAATCTTTTGACTTTTGAGGTATATCAAAATTGCCTTTAAAACTATGGGTAAACTCAACCTTCAAAGGGACAAAAATGAAAACAAAACAGAAAAACAATCGCGTGGCTTGTAACATACATGTTTTGTGGCACGGGCAAAAGACTAGCTAGTTAAGCTATTACATCGCTGATGCAATGTTCTCAAGACAGGTATGCGGACTTGGTGAGGCTCGAAAGGTTAATTTAGTTAAAATACCAAAGTGTAACTCTCTGGGTTTGAGCTTAATTTAGTTAAAATACAAAAATTGAAACTCTCTGGGTTTTCACTAAAAGATAGATAAATAGGAATAGCTGGTTACAATCATAGCAAATAGTCGTTCAAGCAATTAGAGCAAGCTCCTCCATTCCCAGTGCAGCTGAAGCTGTGCACAGACAGAGCACACACAATAAACACAGCATAAACTTAAATTGCTAGGGCTGTAAGCTCCCAGCTTTGCATGTATGAAGCTCAGTGACAAACTGTTGGAGTATCCCTCCTACATGGAGGAAGAGCCCAATTAATTTGGGTTATATTTGCTTACCATATGGGTTATCCATATGATGTTTAAGTGAAGGGCAATTTCGTATATTCACTCACAAGTGGTTTCCCTTATAAGCCAAAAGGTTAGAAGGGCTGAGTGCAAGAGAGAGAAAGCCTAGACACTCAAAAAAAAAAATCAGGAGAAAAGTCTAGAAGAGAAGAGGAGAGAGAGAAGAGGAGCCACCCACGAATTTTGGTGCTGGCAGCCCAGAAATCCGCCCCGATCGACGACCAAACGAACTCCGATCATCGCGAGATTTTAGCACGTTGTTCCTGACATCCCCCTCTTCAAATCCAACGGTCAGAATTTCATTTGGAGCTCTCTAAGTCAGTTTTCTAAATTCAGCTCTTATTTTATACGAAATTGTATCTCCACTCTTTTGGGTGATGATTTGGGAGACTTATTGTGCCAAGGTTGATCCTTGATGATTGTGAATACCTCTAGTTGATCTAGAGAAGAACTATTGTTGTACCCACTTGTTAATTTGTTGATTAGTGGAGGTTTTGGCACCGTTTGTTAACGGTCCCGTGGTTTTTTCCCCACATCGGGATTTCCACGTAAATTCTTGCGTCTCCTTGTTTATTTACTGTTTTTTGGGCTGATTTATAGTTCCATTTGCTGCTGTCATTTTAGTTCAATATTGTTTGGTTGCTTGAATTGGTTATTGCTCATCTTTGCATCACAACCGGGAAAAAAGTCTTTGTTGCTTCCGCTTGTGTATTTGTGTGCTTTCCCCAACACAAACTGACAAACCCCCTTTTACATATATAATTTAAAAGCTTCAGGAGACAAACCTGGCAGCATGCATTGTCTAATTCGGACACTGCAACAAAGTTGTTATGAAAATTAAGAAGTTGATAACTAATAATTCAATTGCAGGCTGAGAGAACTTAAAAATAGAATGCAGCAATAAGCAGACCTTTTGTAACTGCATTGTGATTGGCTCTAAAGATGATAAAAATCTTGGTTTACCGGCTTCTTTAGCATTCCGCATCTAACAAATTAAATGCAATAAACTTAAATAACACAGGTTGGCATAACTCACTTAAAGTACTAAATGATGGGACTTTACGTACTCTGATACGTCTGTAAATCAACTCTAATTGGCGTTCAGCTACTCTTTCAGTTGGTGGTAGCTTCCGAGAATAAGGAGAATTGAGTAGTTTCAATGGTCGCGTCCGCTCACGACGAAAATGAAGAAAATCGGGTGTCGATCGTCGCATCCACTTAAGACGAAAATGATGAAAATCGAGCACTGCAACATAAAGTGCTCTGTTATTGCAAGTAACATCAGTGTCACAGGAATGCTTGTGCCAACACAACAGGAGCCAGTGAAGGCACAGCACAAGCTCCCAGCTCTGCATGTATAAGGCTCTATGACAAATTGACAACCCCCTTTTATAATTTTTTTATTTTTTTTTATTGCATAAATTAAAAGCTTCAGGAGACAAACCTCGAATCCTGCTTCCGGGAAACTGCAACAAAGTAGCTATATGATTAAGATGTTGATAACAATAATTCAATTGCTGGCTGAGAGAACTTAAAAAAAGAATACAGCTATAAACAGACCTCTTGCAACTGCTTTCTGAGTCGCTCTACAGATGACATAACTATAACTCCCCCCTCCACTGCCGTAGGTTTACTGGCTTCTTTAGTTTTCTGCGCGCTTGCAACAAATTCACAAGAACAATTGTCATCAAACATGATATGAGACCCAAATGCATACTAGATACAATTGCTTCATTGTTTCCCAGCTGCTATATCTTACATATAGACAATCCCATACTTCCCCACCCCAATGCTAATGCTATCCATGTATGGCTAACAATACATCAACTGAATTCATTCCACTGTTCACTATAATGACACTTCAATGCGTAGTTATAGCGTATGTAGTTATGAATCTAGAAAGTATTGAAATTGAAATGGATAAGTCCACACTACTTAAGCAGTGCCCCTAATGTCAATTCCTTGCATAATGTGAAGGACCTCAAAAACTTTCATATAGCTTGTTCAACCAGCACTCAATGGCAATAAACACAAATAGGAAATTGAGTGAATAGAAAACATGCATCTACATACTAGGAAAAGAAATCTAGCAACGGAAGAGTGAAGATAACACATACCAATGTCCCAACAGGGCATGCAATGGTAGGGTTCTGTCCACCCTTCCTTTTCTCACCCGCTTGGTTGGATATAATAGCATTGTCCTTATTATCAGATGTCCCGTTGTGCTGATCTCCAGAACACCTTAAAAGGCGGAGACGGGTATCTGTTTTCTTGTCCTGCTGGTAGGAATTAGCATCCTCTTTATCACCCCCCTCACCATGTTGGTGTGTGGAGGAGCGTCTTTTAAGACGAGTTTCCTCTAGTGTCTGCATAAACCAAGTTCACAACAACCACATTTTGAGACATGACAGAAGGCTTTGTATTAGTTAGATAGAGACTTTAAGCATGTGATCGATGCGAAAGCAAAACTTTCTCCATCTCACGAAAATGCCACCCTTTATTCCTAATCTCTCTATTCTCCCACCCTACATACGGCCCTACCCCCATCTTGTTTTCTTTTGTTGTTTTTCCCTGCTTGAATGCCAACTATTATCACTAAGACAATTTGAACAAATGGGATACACACAATTAGACAATTTGGTCTAATCTGTGAACATCGATCCATAGAGTAGAACTTATATAGTCAAAGAACACAAATTTATAAATGGAAAATCAAACAGGAAAACATAATAGCAAATCAAATAGTATACACATACCTCAGTCCCAACAGGGCTCTTCTTGCTCTTGTTCTTTCGCTTAGTCATCCTTTCTGCAATATATTCAAACAAAATTTCATTAAATAGAAAATACATCCATAATTTAAAACGACTACAAGCTCTTTTTGAGTTTTTTTTTTTTGAGTGATTAAAAGCTTATTATTAGCCGGTTCTTTTTCTGGGCAAAAAATAAAATATGAAACACAATGCAAAATCTCCATAGCAAGTCAATTAAACCAACCAACTTAGAAACACGACGAAAAACACTGAGCTTCTTATATTCAATTTTTCTTAGCAAAATTTGTCCTTTTACTTTATATCAAATTCTCCTGAAGCTGACTGTGGCTCAATTAATTAAGCCTGACCATGCATGATGCATCAAATAAACAATTATTGTAGTCTTAGCAAACGAAACATAAGGAAATTAACGATGAATGAAATTTACAACAATAGAGTAAATTAAACATGTACTCATATTCATTACTACATATGATCTGTAAAGATGAAAGAGAGAGTCTAACCTTCTTACAGAGGCAATGGATCGGAGAGGGTTGGGGAAACCGGGGGAACTGGTGGGGTTTTGGACTTTGGAGCAACTTATATATCACTGGAACTATTATTTTTAATTTTTTTTTTTATGGTGACTCTAGAAGTGCTACAACTAGGGTAAAAAATAAATAAATAACAAATAAATAAAAATTAATACTCCATAATTAAGGCATGCAAAAATTAATACTCAGTAAAGATGGCTTCGGGCCGAGATGGCCCAAAAGAGCACGTGCAATACAAGGCAAGATTGAGTGGAAATGAAATCTCATATCGGTGTACGGTAGTAGAATCAATTGAGTTGTAGGGGAGAAGAGTTTACTTGGGGGAGGGTCTTCAAATAATGGAATGAGACCAGTTACCCTAGAAAGCTATTGGATACGTCCTAGGGTTCTATACTATCTTAGAGTGAATTGTGCAATTTGGATTTTTTTAACTAGATGTAAAGGATCATAATTACATAGCTCTGGCCTCTGGGCACATTCAAACTTGAACTACAAATCGTCATTGGTTAGAGGTACGGTTGCAATTCCTAGCCTTGGCTAGCAATGGGATTATACTGTAGGTCGTTGTAGGAACCCAGGGGAAATGAGTTTTGTCACATCTGTTCATATGCTGCTTATTGGTTTAGACAAATAAATTTGAAGACAGAATTGGTATGTATAGATCACAAAGACAAGACAAGTAACCAAAGTGAACTACAGACTATGATTAATTGAAACTATTTACAGAAGCGGCACATCCTTAAAGCCAATGTGCAATGTCTTTAACATAGTTTCGATCCGGATCATGAAATTAGTAAAATTATGTACAAATCACCCCCACCAAGCAGAGATACACATATGCATGGTGAGCAATAGAGTTCCCCTGACGGTTTGAACCCGACATAAAGAAAATCTCTTCCTCCTTTCTCACTGCTGCAATTTCATGTCCTTAAGCACTGATGAACTTTGCATTAAGCTTTGCTGGAGATCTCTTCAGCGATTTGATACTCAATGGACTGTTCTTGCTCTGTTAAATCAAACACAGAAGATATCAGTTATGTCACTTAACTAGTGAAGACTGAAGATAAACAGTACAGGAACCGAAACATCATTAGACAAGAGTACTTACCGCACTGCAAGTGCCTTCTCTGGCGTTGCAAACAGGATAGTTATGAGGGCAGCAGCTGGAGTGGTCAGCACAGCAGACAGCAGACTCCATTGGGCAACAACCCCAGGCAAAGCAGTACTTACCCCACTTGTAGACACAACAGCAGGTGGTCTGAGCAGCACACGAGTAGTACTTGTCACAAGTCACTTCTGGTGCTGGTGGGGGAGATGGAGGAGTGGGACCTGGCTTTGGGGGGTTCTCACTGGTCTTGATTGGGTATGAAGCCTCCACTGCAATACCACATTTGCCAGTTTTTGTGTTGTTCAAGTTTCGCTCCATCTTTATGTACCCGTTCTCACCCCAGTCAGGGCCCCATGAGTTCCTCACAATCCAATAGTCGACACCTTCCTCAGTCGTTCCATAACCAACAGCTGCCACACCATGATCGAGTTCTGTTCCACAGCTAGCAGTGAAAACACCCTGTATGTGATATGTATACAGGTCAGCCTTCAGAGTACTTTGCATATTCAAGAAACAGTTTGTAGGTCCTTTCCCTTTTCCCTATCTTTGTCAAAGTGAAAGAAGAAACAACTGTAACTAGAAATAAGACCATGAGTACATACCGATTCGTAAAGTTGGAAGAACCGACCACCAGCTTCAATGGCAACACTCACAGGCTGGTGAGCAACTGCCTTCTGCAACGCCTTCTCATCGTTGGTTGGAACATCTTCATATCCATCAATTGACACAACCTTAGCATTCTTCTGCAAGGAGCAAAGATAGCAGAGTTAAGAATAGGATGTAAAAACTCAATGTCGTAACAGATACATGGAGCTAGGCTACTAAATACCCACCCGATACTGATCACAGGTCCCATCCACGCCAGTGTAAGGATAGTCCTTTTCAGTGTCAAGGCCACCATTCTTGATGATGAAATCGAAGGCATAATCCATAAGACCACCATCACATCCAGAATTGTATGTTTTATCACAATCAACAAGCTCTTGTTCCGACAATGATATAAGTTCACCGGTAACAATTTGGTTAATTCCTTCCACAGCAACGATTGTAGAGAATGCCCAACAGCTCCCTTCATTCAATCAAAAAGAGAAAATGTTGAGCACTAAGTTCTGACTGTCAGTAATAACCCAATCTTAACTTCAAAATCAAGAATAAAAGTATTTCTTTCTGATAAAAGATAAAAAATTGCACATCCTGACCATGAGAAAACAAATCAAACTTCCCTAACTCCTATGCATTGATGAGGGAAATACTGATAACCATCATTAGTACTGCACACTAGTAGAGTTGCTAAATATGCTTTCAATGAGGTGCCAACTGATATCAGTGATATGATGCAACATATTATATGTTCTTTTTTCATTTGCAACAAAAATTTTCAAATGCTGAATTTAAAATGAAAAGCTTTACTCCAACAAGACTACACCACATGTCCATATCATGTGTGATTTCAAAGACTTGTGTAGATATATCCACATAATCATAAAGTGATGGCTTATAGAATACATACCATCATATTCAAATTCCAGACTACCTTAAGGATAGTGACAGAAAATAACAGGGCATTGAATGCTTTCAGTTTCCCCCAGAAAGAAAAAAAAAAAAAAAAAAAAAGAAAAGAAGTGGGGAACCCAAATTGGGCCAATTCACATATAAAGCTAAAGAATAGAAAACACCAAGACGCGAAAAGTGAAGCTTAGATAATTCCAATGGGGCCAGTTTTACTGTCCCAATCACCATCTACGTTCCATACCCAAAAAAAAAAAAAAAGAAAAAGAAGAAAAAAAAAAAAGAAAAAGAAAAGAAAGTTCTCACACTATTTAAATGCAACTGCAGTTTTTCATTTGCAATAACCCATTGAAAAGGGATGGAGACTGGAGAGTGGAGCCAACCAAGCTGTCCAAATCCCCAACATACCCATACACCAAAATGGTCAATGGACCACATCCAAGTGATTGGGATATGTCTCACTCTCACTCCTTCACAAATGGAGAATGAGTACAACACAGGTTACATACCCAAATGAGACCCTAAACATTACCTACTCAGCTAAACTTTGATTACTAGCTGGAGACTCAAAATGTGAATATGTATCCATCAATTGATTAAGATCCCATCCAACTTCCAAGACATCATTTTGCACCCTTCATATGCTTACCATGTAATACGGGATTCTAGAAAACGGTGTATTGGACGGGATCCAAATCCCTAATTGAATCCATACAACAGCTATTACGAAACCAAAGGCGCTTTTAAGTTATTGACACACACGAAACGAAGGTCGTCACTCTACAAGCATAGCTACTTTCAGCGCATGACTCAAAGTTCACAACCATATATTATGTACTTCTTCTTCAGATTTTAATTTTTTTATTCTTATTTTGACAGGTTCAAGGTTTTAAATTAAAATCTCAAAAGCTGTAACCTTTTTCCATTTCTTCCGTTTCAAGGTCATCCAAAACACCAATAAATCTCAATTCAACTATTCACCTAATCTTCAACCATACAAACACAAACACTCCCTTCCACAAAAAAAGCAGAGAACAAGAAAACTGCAAGATTAAGCATCTAATTTCAACAAGTCAACACGAAATCCAACTCAATTGGACGTGGCCATTTACTCACAGCACATGAAAAAAGTATCACCCCTCTTCTGAAATAAAATAAAAATCAATTTACCAATAACAGGACAAGACAAATCCCTAACTTCTCCACTGATCAAATCACTTTAACAATCAAAATCATGACAATACATCATAAACGCAAATCATCAACCGAATTTAAAAATAATAGGAGTACTATAATACATAAATAAATATCTTAACTTTTTCACCAACCAAAAGCTAATCAAATTAGCTAACATATCATCAAAATCATAATACTTAGCTCATAAACGCAATTGATAAAAAATTAATCAAAACGAAACCCTACTTTTTCACTAACCACAACCTAATCAAATCTCTTAACATATATGATAAAAAAAAAGTTCGCTTATCAAAATTATAATACATAGCTCACAAACGCAATTGATAAATTATAAAAAATAATCAAAGTCCCTAACTTTTCCACTAACCAAAACCTAATCAAATTACTAAATCAAAATCCCTAACTTTTCAGTTTTCACTAACCAAAACCTAATTTGATATATCAAAATCACAATACTTTAGCTCATAAACGCACTTAATGATAAAATTAATCAAAACCTTAACTTTTCACCTAACAAAATCACTCAAAAAATCAAAATCAAAAATCAAAACACTTCATTCACGATCACAAAATAATAATCAATAAACAAATTTGGAAGAAAAATTACCACATTGCCCCTGGTCTTTCACGGCAGAAACAGCCCCTTTCTCTCTCCAATCAACAGATTCCGGCAACGCCTCACCATCCTTAACCGCATAACGATCGCTCTTTCCCTTCAACAAAGCCGGTTTTCTCTTGGCACCGAGAAACTTGGATCGAAACTCATCGTTAGTCAAATCAGCAAACTTATTAAGCCCCAACTTAAACGTATTACTCTCATCAGCGTTATGTTGATCAACAAATTTCAAATTATCTTTAAAGATCTCGAATCTTTTTTCCTTTTCTCCTAAAGCATTGTAGTTTTTGCGGTGTTTGACTAGCCATGATTCATAGATCCTCAACATCTCGGGTTCTGACCTTGATGATGATGATTTGATGTCATGTTTGAGATCGTAGCTGATGATGGACATATCGAGGGCTGAGGAGAGAGAGAGGGTGATGAGAACAAAGAGGAGAGAGAAAAAGGGTTTTGCCATGGACGCCATTGTTGGAGAGAAAAAGAAGAGGAGAGAGAAAAAGAGGAGATGGATTTTGAGGAGGTGAGGGATGAGGTTTATATAGAGGGAGTCAGGGAGAGTATGAGTAGGAGAGGGAAGTGGTTTGAGTTTGATTTAATATAATAATAATAATATGACAAGTGGATTGGACTGAGCGGTGGAAATATAGATATGTGATGGGGGCTTTGTATTGTGGATTACTGGATGGGCCTATGGGATAGATAATAGATTAGTGTATGGGCTTATCTTTACCGTTGGTTCTGTTTTGATTTCCCATTACAAATTGTGGAGATTCTCCAACTTTTTTTTTTCTTTTTTTTTTTGGCTAGTCAAACAGGGTGCAAAAGATGGTGTAAGTGAATGGCGATCGAAGCATTCTTGTTACGTCATGTTCATACTCGTGTTCAATAATGAATATATCATACTTAGCATGTCTTACTTAGTCCACCGTAGACCAAGACACGATAGTGCATAGTGTTGGGACATGGATTTAGTCTCTTAGTCCACCATAGACCAAGTCCACACAAGTTTTTGTATATCATACTAATTGAACAATCAACGCGAGTTCTTGTCCCATTAACATAGCACCAACAAGAGCCTAGTATAGTTCCTAAAAGTCAGTATACACAAGACATGGAGAGATAGGAATTCGAACACATGACTTCCACTCTTTATAGGTTGTTTCCAGCTTGTTGGGGGAGTGATAATGGCTACCATGAGTGTGTGTTTTTTTTTTAAATTGGTTGGTTTATTGAGGTACGTGATCTAATTGTGTTCTGAATCTGATTGGAACGTGTTTGTTTCGGATTATCATTGAGATGGTTACCTGTCTATACCACGTTACTATGTTAGTGATGAGATTACACTAGGTGAAATGAATCCAATTAGACAATGTCAGGATAAGAAGAGTTTTTCACCTAAAAAACATGAAAGATAGTACTCCAATAACATGAAGGAGATGGTTGATGCTAATTTTACTATTAAGGTCTTTATGGTTTAATCGAAGTCTTTTTAAAAAACGTGTTAGATGGAACGAAAGGTCATTTCAGTACAATTTATATATAGTGGGGAAGGAGGATTCGAACTTGGATCTAATGTATCCAGAACCTCAAATTTTAACCACAACGCTAATACATAGTTTTGTTTTTTTTTTGTTTTTTTTTGATAGGAAAAGCTAATACATAGTTGATACTCGTATTATAATTCAAACTTTGATATTTGGGAAATTATTTAGACTAACTTATTATTTGTTATTTAGAAAAAGACAATAGGGGAGAA
Organism: Tetragonia tetragonoides; assembly: GCA_038025085.1. Lineage (NCBI taxonomy): Eukaryota > Viridiplantae > Streptophyta > Magnoliopsida > Caryophyllales > Aizoaceae > Tetragonia > Tetragonia tetragonoides. The sequence goes on from CM076145.1 coordinate 43,985,163, forward strand.
AGAAAGAGAGAGAATTGAGATTGAATGAAAATACCCCTTCCGTAATTAAAATCTTTTTCAATGTGCTAACAATATAGATGTATCTAGATTTGACAATGAGTATACAGACTTGGGAGAGATATTTGCTTACTCATCGGGTAGTCTATTCGGATAATGTGTAAATTGGTGATTGGATAAGTTTTGATATTTTACCTTTTATGTTAAAAATAAATTATTTGAGTCCCAAATCCCAATACACAAGCTTATGTTCATTGTCCACATCACTCGAGTAGACTACTCAGTGGGTATATAAAGCATTCTGCACAGACTTGTTAGCTTAGACTAGATCCTTACCAAACGAAAATTAAGTTTTAAGAATTTTTATTACAAACAACAATCATATCCATAGTGCCTCTATTTCCAAACCAAAACTTTGCTTGATTCGAGATTCACAATACAATTTCTCTTGAAGCTGTTCCAAGTGTAGCGTATATATAGAATGGCGTCATCAATGAATCTGAGATGGGTTAACCGATAAAGACGCTATTGCACATGATATGATATCACCCATTTGAATGGAATCTTCCTCCTAATTAGGGTTGTGGACACAAATCACAAAACGTGATCAAGTTAGCATACAATATCCGCAATTAAAATAAGAAAAATTATTTTCCCTCAAAAAAAAAAAAAGAATTATTATTTAAAGTTGATGAGAAATAAGATTCCCATTTTATTCTACTCTTAAATAATAGAGATGGAACCTCTTACATGAAAAGACAAATTACTCTATTTCACACAAGTTTTTTTTTTTTTTTTTTTCTCTCTCTTTTTTTTAGTGAATTTCACACTTTGAGTTTTGAGTCCAATAATTTAGCTCCAATTCCAACCAATAGTATCTCAAGAATCTTATTATAGCCAATTAATAAAGCCCAAGTGGTGGTTTGGTTGACAAAAATAAATAAAATAGAAATTCGCACAACGGTTTGCATCCCAAGATGGAGGAATTCGCATTTTATTGTAATTAATATGTTTTGACACTTCCAACAACAAAAAAATGAAAAATACAATCATTTTTCATAAACTCTTCTCTTTTAAAAGGTTTCTTTTAAAATTAAAAATAAATCGAACATGAGATTTTTATTAAAATTTATTTTTTATATATATATATTGAGAAGGGGAATAATTGAAATTGACGATCTCCTAGAAACATAGAAGCTTAGAAAACAAGTTAACTAGTAAGCAAGATGATTACGCAATTGTTCAGTAGCTATTAGAATATCTATATTGCTTCATCAAGTCTTCGACCAAAATAAATCAAAGAAAGCATCTTCTAAAATAAAGTAATCCACAATGATTATTGAGTATCCATAACAGCCGGCCATAAAAAGGAAAAAAACAAAAGAAAAAAAGAATGTAGTATTTATTTTTTTTAGGGGAAAAACAAAATTATCTTATGTGCACACATTCTACTGTGTACTCAATGGTAATATGGTATTAGTTTTATCCCCGTGCTTCGCACGAACTCGTTTTATAAGCTTAAAATATTAGCCAAGTTAATTATGCTAAAGTCTTGTAATTTGTATTACAAAACAAATTATAACTAAAACGGTGTACCTACATTTAGGGGTGTTCATTTACGGGTATCCGAAAATCGCATATCCGAAATTTCGGATACCAAATTTTGTTATCCGAACCCGAATTTCGAATTCGGATAGTCGGATATCCGTTATCCGAAAAATATTAAAATTTTTTTATTTTTTATCTTATTTTGTGCCTAATATTTTGAAAATGTGAGCCAAATATTTCGGATATTCGAATAGTTTCGGATAATTTTCGGATATTTCGGATAATTTTGAGTTTTTCGGATATCTGTTTTTCGGGTATCCGAAATTTCGGATATCCGCTTTTTCGGATAATTTCAGTTTGGGTTTTCGAATCGGATGCTCGGATTCAGATATTTTTGAACAGCTCTACCTACATTGGAGTATATAGCATACATGTGAAATAGGTTTTATTCATTTTGTGATAGGTGGGTACATTGATCCTGAATTATGTAATACTTTCTCCAACTTTAGAGTTGTTTTTGGAGAGTGTTGAATAATGTCATTTTAGCAATAATGACCCTATGGCTGATAGTTTAATAGAGAAATTTTAATGTTAGTTGAATATGGAAAGTCATTGTACATTTGTACGAAAGCAAATGCTTCATATATCAATTTGGAATTTGGATCAATCAAGCTATTCATTTCTCTAATATCATCAACAAAAACGCCTCAACACTCATTGTTTAATTGTAATTAAAACACACCAATTGACTGAAGGTAATAAATGGCTAATAATAATAAACTTACCACCTAAGGGAAACTGTAAAGATTGAACCAATAAATTTCGACACCTATTTTATAAAAGCACAAAAAAGGTTATGCCACCGTATTCAGAGAAAATGTTAATTTTTTTATGTCAAATATTAAATTTTATTTAAAGAGTGATTAAGATCAATTATTATTTATTTTCATTGATTAAATTTGATTAATCATCTGTTGAATTTCTTAAATTAATGCTATAAATTTTGTGATCCATGTGGTGGTTTTTGGCCACCTTGTGTGGCGTCTTATATCTCAAACCTATATGAACACAGTTCGCTTACACGGTATACTATGTTGCCCACACTAAAGAGACTAAATTTTATATTATATTCGACCTGTTACATTATAGGGCTAAATATCGGACATATGTATATTATTTTGAAGTATTTTTCGATTCTAATCCAATGAAATAAGAGTTATAATTTTTAAAATTGTGTAACAAAAGTTATTTTATTTTATAAATTGAAAAATGTGATGATATATTGTAATAAATGTGCCAAGTAATGATCATCATTAATTCATGACACACTTGGATGAGATGCTTACTTGGCAGCTTACTTGTCATCCTCACTCGAATACGTGTCGCCTACGTGTCGTTACCACACGAATAAGGACTCAGTTATATGTATATACTAGATTTCATGCCCGTGCGATGCACGAGTTCTTGTTTATCATGCACACTCTGTTATTAGAACAAACATGATAAAAAAAATTTCAATATATAAATTTGAATAATAGGAGTAGCAAAGAACAATAATAATCTTTTTATAAAAAAAAAATATTTAACATAGAAATTACATTTTTACTGAATTTATAAATTTTTTTAGGATAATAAATATAATAATTATGTTACTTATTTCTTATTAAAATAAAATAAAACTATTTTTAGTTTCTTTTTAATCACACATACATTTATGGCTATTTATTACTTATTCAATGCTTGGTGAGAACTCAATTTTATATATATACTAGATTTCGTGCCCGTGCGATACACGGGTTCCTGTTTTCATACTCTGTTATTAGAATCAAAATAATAATAAAAATTTAATCATATTAATATATAAAGTTGAAAAATAGGAGAATCAGGGAATAATAATAATCTTTTTATCAGCAAAAAAACACATTTAACAAAAAAAAAACATTTTTAGTGAATATATAATATATATTTTTTAGGATAATAAATATAATACTTATGTTACTTTTTTTATTAATAAAATAAAAGTATTTTGGATTTCTTTTTAATCACCCATGCATTTATGACTATTTATTACCTATTCAATGTCACCTTGGTGAGAACTCAATTATACATATATATACTAGATTTTATGCCCGTGTGATGTACGGGTTCTTGTTTATCATGTAGCAAATAACAATAATAATATTTTTATCAACAATAAAAACACTTTTAACAAAGAAATTACATTTTTAGTGAATGTATAATTTTTTTTTGGGATATTAAATACAATACTTATGTTACTTATTTCTCATTAACATAAAACATAATTATTTTTAAATTCTTTTTAGTCAGCCATGCATTTATGGCTATTTATTATCTATTCAATGCTTGGTGAGAACTCAATTTTACATATATATATACTAGATTTCATGCCCATGCAATGCACGGGTTCTTGTTTATCATCCTTAGTTATTAGAATAAATATAATATTTTTTTTAATCAAATCAATATACAATATAAAGTTTAATAATAAGAGTAGCAAGTAACAATAACAATCTTTTTATCAACAACAAAAAAAAAAAAAACACATTTAACAAATAAATTACAATTTTAGTGAATGTGTAATATATAAATTTTAGGATAATAAATATAACACTTATGTTACTTATTTTTTATTAAAATTAAATAAAATTATATTTAATTTCTTTTTAATCATCATGCATTTATGGCTATTTATTACCTATTCAATGCTTGGTGAGAACTCAAATTACATAAAATGTTTTAATCATATCAATATATAAAGTTGAATAATAGGAGTAGCAATGAATAATAATAATTTTTTTATTAAAAAAAAAACATATTTAACAAAGAAATTACATTTTTAGTGAATTTATAAAAAAAAATTTAGAATAATAAATATAATACTTATGTTACTTATTTCTTATTAAAAGTAAAATAAAACTATTTTTAGCTTATTTTTAATTACCCATGCATTTATGGCTATTTATTACTTATTTAATGCTTGGTGAGAACTCAATTTTACATATATATATTGATATAATATTTTTTTTAATCAAATAAATATACAATATAAAGTTTAATAATAAGAGTAGCAAGGAACAATAACAATCTTTTTATCAACAAAAAAAAATTAACAAAGAAATTACAATTTTAGTGAATGTGTAATATATTTTTTTTAGGATAATAAATATAATACTTATGTTACTTATTTTTTATTAAAATAAAATAAAACTATTTTTAATTTCTTTTTAATCATCATGTATTTATGAATATTTATTACCTATTCAATGCTTGGTGAGAACTCAATCCGTGCGATGCACGAGTTCTTGTTTATCATGCACACTCTGTTATTAGAAGAAATATGATAAAATATTTTAATCATATCAATATATAAAGTTGAATAATAAGAGTAACAAAGAACAAAAATAATCTTTTTATCAAAAAATATATATTTAACAAAGAAATTACATTTTTAATGAATTTTTTAAAAAAATTAGAATAACAAATATAATACTTATGTTACTTATTTCTTATTAAAAGCAAAATAAAACTAATTTTAGCTTCTTTTTAATCACTCATGCATTTATGGCTATTTATTACTTATTCAATGCTTGGGTGCTCGTGCGATGCACGGGTTATTGTTTTCATACTCTGTTATTAGAATCAAAATAATAATAAAAATTTAATCATATCAAATATATAAAGTTGAATAATAGGAGTAGCAAAGGAATAATAATAATCTTTTTATCAGCAAAAAAACACATTTAACAAAAAAAAAATACATTTTTAGTGAAATATATACTTTTTTAGAATAATAAATATAATACTTATGTTACTTTTTTTATTAAAATAAAATAAAAGTATTTTTGATTTCTTTTTAAGCACCCATGCATTTATGACTATTTATTACCTATTCAATGCCACCTTGGTGAGAACTCAACTATACCTGTATATATTGATATTGATAAATATAATATTTATGTTATTTATTTTTTATTAAAGTAAAATATTTTTAACTTCTTTTTAATCACCTATGTATTTATGACTATTTATTACCTATTCAATGCTTGGTGAGAACTCAATTTTACATATATACTAGATTTCGTGCCTCGTGCGATGCACGGGTTAGTTCTTGTTTATCATCCTTAGTTATTAGAATAAATATAATATTTTTTTAATCAAATTAATATACAATATAAAGTTTAATAATAAGAGTAACAAGGAACAATAATAATCTTTGTATCAACAAAAAAAAAAAAAAAAAACACATTTAACAAAGAAATTACAATTTTAGTGAATGTGTAATATAATTTTTTTTAGGATAAAAAATATAATACTTATGTTACTTATTTTTTATTAAAATAAAATAAAAATATTTTTAATTTCTTTTTAATCATCATGTATCTATGGCTATTTATTACCTATTCAATGCTTGGTGAGAATTCAATCCGTGCGATGCACGACTTCTTGTTTATCATGCACTCTGTTATTAGAAAAAATATGATAAAATATTTTAATCATATCAATTTATAAAGTTGAATAATAGGAGTAGCAAAGAACATTAATAATCTTTTTATCAAAAAAAAAACATATTTAACAAAGAAATTACATTTTTAGTGAATTTTTAATAAGTTTTGAATAATAAATATAATACTTATGTTACTTATTTCTTATTAAAATAAAATAAAATTATTTTTAGTTTCTTTTTAATCACCCATGCATTTATGGCTATTTATTACTTATTTAATGCTTGTTGAGAACTCAACTTTACATATATATATTGATATGGATATTGAAAAACATATCTAACAAAGAAATTACGTTTTTAGTGAATTTATAGTTTTTTTTAGGATAATAAATATAATAATTATGTTACTTATTTCTTATTAAAATAAAATAAAAATTATTTTTAGTTTTTTTTTAATCACCCATGCATTTATGGTTATTTATTACTTATTAAATGCTTGGTGAGAACTCAATATATATATATATCGATATTGCACGTTCATCGAATTAGACCGGGCAAGTATCTAATTTAATATAGCCCTAGAAGATAAGATTCGCAATTATCGTAACCCCCCCCCCCCCCCCTCGCAAAAAGTCGTTAATACTTGATACTGTATCTCTATGGTAGGACTTAAGAGCTACAATGAGTTTCAATTTGAAACTTCCTTTGTAACTTTTGTAAGGCTTAAAAGTGCCTGTATTAGTAATGTTAAACTTCGTATAAGTGGATGAGTTAGAACTATTAGACCTTTATGAGGTGTTTAAGACAATTTGTTCAGCTTAATTAAGTGGGTATGTTCTTTTTCACTTATTGAATTTTACCCAATCAATAGATGTCAGTGGTAGAAACTTACCCAATCGGTGATAATTAGTGTCAGAATTTTATCAACTACTGTGAATCAGTGAAAAAGGACACATCTCTTATCACACAATCATTCGTAGGTTCTTAGTTCTTACCAAATCAATAGAAATCAGTGGCATGATCTTACCCATTTAGTGAGAATCGGTGGTAGAACCTTACCGAATCAGCACTAATGTGTACTATGATGACAATCTCTCTATCTCTCTCCTAAAAGTAGTTTATGGCTTAAACCAAAAATTTGCCATTCACCGCAGGCGATGCTAATATGGTAATGTCCACCTAGGCTAAGCTGATCGTGATTGTCATTCCCCTCGAAAACAAAAAACAAAAAGGAGTACGAAGTATGCTAAAGTTTGGGCGAAAAAGTGTACGGAGTATGCTAATAATAATAATAATAATAATAATAATAATAATATGTTACTCATAATCAAATTATATAGTTCGTGTATATATATGTGTGTTATAGTTTAGTAATCATTAGAAATTTAGAATGGATGTTACTCCATCCTGGCATGCATCAATCTTGGCAATTCAACTTGATCCTAAGTTTGTAATTCAACCCTTGCAAATTGCAATCATCATTAATTATTATATACTCCGTATTTAGCTAGCTAAGGCAAGTTCAACGATTATAACTTGTAACTTGTGAGCTAACTAACATTGTTAAGAGAACGAATTGAAGTACTCCGTAAGTCCGTATATATACATATCAAGAAATACTCCAAATCAACTTTATAATTAAACACTGTAATACAAATTCAACACCACGATCTATACATATATAATCCATTACACACTTCACTAAAGTTTGACCTGCTGCCTGATCAAACCAAGCATGCACGATGCACAGCACAACACATACCACACACCAAGAATTTAACTTCAACACACACTCATATTTTGACTCGATCTTATTCATGCACTCATATAGTATATTATGTGTCACAAAAACATATAATATATAAAAATATATGTATATAATTAATTAATTAGTTTCAGCATTCGTCGTAGCAGAAGCAAGCGAAGCCATTGTCGTCCTCGTGACAAGACCCGGATTTACTATCCTCAGCCAAACAATGTGCATTACAGTTATCGCTGGATAAACATATCCCTGAAAATGTCGTGCTGTACCTTGAGCACACACCAGCTGCCACTGGATCAACTTCTGCATATACCAGTATGTTTATAAGGATCCCAAAAGGGGACAAAAAGGGTAAGATATATATCAAAAGCTAGTGATGTACTAGTATATAGAAATAATGCTCATATCTGGAAATTAAATCTCGGAAGAGGAGAGCAACATCACATACATAAAACAAGTCAAGTGATCGAGGGCCCAGTTTAAAACTAACCACTAATAAGAGAAGTAGTCCACTTGACTTATATATGTTGATGTTTCTCACTCAATTATTCCGATGTAGAACATTAGGTGCTCAATTGCTCAATCAGTTTAACATTGGATGATAATTAATCTAACTGCCAAACTGCTTAATTTACCTATGTGTGATATGAACTACAAAAGTTTTTCATAAGTTAGGTATATTCAAGGTGCGTTCTTTACATTTGAATTTACCAAAATTACTAAATTGATCGAACTGAATTGTATTCAACGCCACTGAACTGGACATCACTGAATTGAATTGAACACAACTTGATATGTGAGACAAAAAGTATAAATCTAAACTCAACACCATTGAATTAGAAATAACTAAATTGACACCTGGGTTGAACTAAACTTACCGTGTAAGTTTTAGAAAACGCAAGTAAATATGTGGGGCCTAGAAATCAACATTGTGCATGTTTCCGTATTAATTACTCCTATTACGAAGTACAAATAAAATCACAAAAAGAGGGGATCGGACCGGGGGGCGCTAGAGTATGCAAATGCACAAGTTTAATGGTTTGTGTTTGTACAATATTTGCACCCAAAAAAAAGAGTTTATATTGATACTAATATTCAAGTTGAGCAAACAATATAATTAATGACATAATGATGGATTAATATTCGAACTCATTCCTTAAAAAGGCTCACCTTGGTTCACAATCAAGAAGGATATGAGAAGGATTGCAAAAAGGGTAACAAAAGAACGAGGTTTAGCCATGCTTAATTTCTAATGGAGATTGTATAATAAATAACCTTTTGTATAAATGACCTTTTAAGTTTGCTGTTTTTGTGGTGAAAAGAGGCTAGGAGCTACAAGTATTTATAGTACATTTTGGTCCACTTTCTCTTACAGATGGTCAATCAAACATGGAGTAAAATGTATACTTTATTAAGTAACAACGCAATGAGCCTCGGATATACTCTACCGATCTCAATCAAAATTCTTCAAAGAAAAGGATGTTATTAATAAGTATGGCCACCAATGTAACTTCCAGTAACAAATATCATTATGCTACGTGGCTTGATATTCAACAGCTTCAACATCTACCACTTCATTCTTTCTTTCTTATATATTTGAAAATTTTTATTTTATAAATTTCTCTTAGTTCTGTTGAATTCTTATTATCTATAAATATATTGACAAAATGGCCGCGGGTCATATCGATCTAGAAAAGGTTCTTATCGATCCTAAATATAAAAGAGCAAGTCTTGTGTGATATCAATATATAACTTACAAAAAAAATGGAGTTATTATTTAGAAATGTAGGGGTCACTTAATGTGAGCAGTGACCCTTGTTTTATTGAAAAGTGATCATTGTCTCATCAAAAGTTACGAAAAGAGAATTTTTTGTGAATATAAAATATAATTCATTGGAACTCGAACATTTCATTCTCATAAAGAACGAGTATGTATTTTGGAGAAAGTCGCTCATAAGGTAAAAGAATTACCTAATGGATAGATAAAACATTGTCCGTAAATCATATAGCACCTTATTAATAATTCTTTCTCAGACTTCAACATTTTCTACCCTTTGAATTTATATATGTGGTCCTCACTTTGGATAGTAAGGACATTTTTTTTCTATCAAAAGGATGGGTTGAATCTTCATTCTGCTGGCTTTTGGATATGCACAATAAGTTTTTGAACCTTTCTTTATTTCTTTCATATACCCATATTGTTGACCAGCTTGCATTGACCTTTCAATAACGTGTTCTAACTTCACCAATTCCGTAACCATGAAACAAGCTAGGGAATTAGTTCTTTATTATTACTGTATGTCTGTATCATAATCTTTCAATAATGATCTGATCTTATCTTCAACGAACGTTGTTGTTACTTTATCTTGGTAATTAATAACCACACTATCTACCATCATACCATTGATCTCAAATCTTATAAGCTAATAAGTTCCTTAATAAGTAATACGTACTTAACGCTACTATAACTAAGGTAAATGATAACTTAACTAAGGTAAATGATGATAACTTAATTAAATTTGAACTTCAATAATAAGCTTCTGTAAGAAGTTCACTATCTTTTAATGTAGTATTTGCCTCTTCTGCCGGCATAATTATAACATCACTGATGGCCAATCAAATGAAGACAACAGTGCACAAGCCAATATCCTTAACAAACACAGAAGATCACATCATCATATCACATAAAAAATTGATTTACAGATTTTGCAGAAAAGACTTGCATTAATTTAGAGAAGATAAATCAACATGTGAATGTGAATCAACCTGTATAATCAACTTGAATTGGGTATGTAGTATGTTCTTGTCCTTGTTGTGCTATGTATTGTGCCACGATTGTTCCTCTAATAAGTGCCTCCATCAATCCAACTCTCACCGTGCTACAAACTACAATATCTCATCATGAAAAGGGCTCAAAATAATTTTGATTTGATTTGGGTTCTACAAAGTAGTAAAGTACTTATCACAATCACAATATGAGTGATTCGGCACTTCCATCCATTAATCAATATATGTTCAGAGTTCGAATCATGAGCATACCCGGTATAACTATATGAATATAATTAATCTTAACCAAAGGATTTACGGAAAGCATATGAACCCCCCCCCCCCCCCCCCAAAAAAAAAAAAAAAAACAATCACAATATTTATGGAGTATGTTGTGAAACAACTAAAGTAATAGAGATCGAGTAGAGAGTAAATGGGAGAAAGAGGTGACTGTATTAGTCACACATGAGGGATATATATAGTACGAGAGTGGCTAGGATTTTGCTTGAACCCTAGTATAAGATAGGTAAGTATCTAGCTACAGTATCTCTACAATATATTGTACATCAACATATAATATATTTCATAACAATCCCCCTTGGATGTACATCACTAGAGAATATGCCTCGTTAAAACCTTACTAGGAAAATCCAGTGGGACAAAACCTAGTAAAGGAAAAAGAGTACATTATTCTTCAATACGCGTGAGATGCTGCCTCATTAAAAACCTTGCCTGGAAAATCCAGTGGGACAAAACCATGGCTAAGGGAAAAAGAGTGCAGCGCGTATTTTCTCCCCCTCATGACAATATCCGTCTAGATCTTCAAGTTGATTCAATTGTGATCTTCAGTAGGAAATGTCTTCGTAATGGATAAGAAACTTCAGTGTAGCATTCCTGCATGTTTAGAAAATATGCTTCCAACATATTTCATATTTCCCCTGAATATGGTGTACACAGTAGATACCTTTCATTCATATCAATATCATTCAAAGCAATTGTTTATCCAACAAATAAAGTGAGACATTAAAATGAAATTCACTAAATTTCATAATATCCTTGTTATGCTGCCTCGTTAAAAACCTTGTTAGGTAAAACCCAATGGGATAAAAAACCTCAACGAAGGGAAAAAGAGTGCAGCCTCTACTTCACCAAAACCTTTGCTAGGAAAACCAGATGGGAAAAACCTACGCAATAGGAGGAAAACGTGAAGTGTGTAAAGTGTCATCCTTTAATAGCAATTTCACAATATATGAGCAATTTCCACAATTTCAAACCATATAACATAAACCTTCTTCGGAAGGTCTTTAGTAATACAGATATAAACCTTCTACCCGAGGTCAATATCTTTCACCGCTCATATTTTTCATATCATCATGAAATATTTGTAATTTGAAAATGAGAGTAAATATTCTATGGTTCTTTAGGACCATAAGAATGACCTATTTTATAACCATGGTTCTTCATGACCATAACAATCTCAATATTTAAAATCACCAATAAGTTATCATTAATGTGATCTTCACATCAACTCTCTACCTTTGAGAATTTTCTAATGATTTTGTGATTAATAATCTCACATGCTCAAATTTCTGATAACCAATTCATTCAAAACTCTCTTAAAGAGGTTTTGTATCTTGCATCACGTCATATCCAAATCATGAATGCTTTGCAACAATATACCATGTCTCATTGTCATTGATTCATGGACCTTTGTAACTTTAAATATTCGAGGTTCATATAATTTCAATATAAGCTCTTCGGGAGCTTCTCACTTATTCAAAGATCCATGTCTGCCATTATACATATCCAACAAGGCATTTTAGAGTCTTCAGGGACTATATCTTCAATCCTTCTGGGATCGATATACCATAGGAGTAAACATCTCCTTTTATAGGTTTCCGCCTATAAAATATGTATTAACTTACACAACTACATTTCAATGAAAATATGTGTGCATGCATTATGATCATGAGATGAAATTAATAAATTAGTAAATCTTAAATAAATAGAAATAAGATATAAAATATAGTGACATGTATGATGTATGACTTATAATCTATATGCACACAATGTATGACTCGATAATGTAAATTGTACAGTTTAGATATCAAATCCATAATTTAATTAGACTGCAGGTCCATGAGCTCATTTCAAATTCCAATATGTCGACATTTGGATGGACTTTACATATATGATCCCCATTCATATGTCTATCGCATCTTGCATATGCATATCGGTTCCTTCATATACCGGTATCAGAATAGTAATCGTTGAAATCTCATTATCAACTTATTTATCCATCAGTACTGGTAAATGATATCTGAATATCTTCTATAGGAGATACCTTTTCCTTTTTCTTATAGGCCATCTATTTGTGATTCAGATATCCATACCTCTTCAGGGGTATTTATAAGCTATAAAGCTTGTTTATATTTTCTAACTCTTAATGAATATCAACCAAACTGCATGATCTTGCCATTTTTGTATAATAAACTTTCATTAGGAATCGATTTCCAATTAATTTGAATGAAAGTAAACTCGATATATATACTACACTTCATGTGTATCAATCCTAACATAACTGGCAAGATAACTCAATTCTTACAACTTGTATCTCTACAACCAATTTGTGCCACAATATGCCTCCCAAAGGGTCATAGTTGTGCGACAATCAAATCATAAAGTTTCAGCTTGAATATATACAGGTTTGTAATAAAGCTGGTATATATGTATATGTATATGAACCTCAAATTTATATCATATTCTGAACTTCTGGTTCAGATGGGGATCAACATTGTACATACTTAATGCATGTCTTTGTTTTCTTCAGCTTTTCTCTATTATTCTCCCCCTAAGCTGGAAAAACTATCTCTCACGAACAGTTATAAATGGGCATTTCATTATATTGAAATTCAGCTTAGATCCACCACATTCCCATCTTCTCTCGATGAGTTTCACTTTATTAGTTCTCTGGAGGAGAATAATAATTTTAGGGAGTAATGTAATTTGCAGTTGGTTATCTCTGTGCTCATATAATTTGCCCCATACAAGAGATCAAATATTGATAAAAACACTCAAAATGCAACACACTACAAAACGAACTTGCATAATGCATGCAACCCATCTTTTAAGTGATCTTCCGGCCACTTAATCTTAATTTGTACAAGTTGCTATCAATATCTCTTGTCTCTTTTCAAATCAAACTAATTTATTGTTCGCAACTAAATATATACTCCATCTCGTTGTCAGTCTTGCCTTTAAACATCATAGTAATAACACACGAGAGAGTATGAGCACATTATCATATATTCATTTAAGAGAAACTTCAGGTTCTCGGAACGGGTATCTTCATACCCGAATGGCCTAAACTGTCACATCAACAAAATATTTCACATAACTAACTTCTGGTTAGTTTTTGCTCAATAATAATCAACTTTGACGTAGTCATTTACACGTGATTCTGGCCAGATGTATGATGTGACAAAGACATAACTTATGTCTCTTTTCTATTGGCAAGACATCTCATTTTCAGGGGAGATACAGTTCATTCTCTTCTACAGCTTGTTCACAACTTGTTCATATAAATCTCCATGGATATATCTATCTATTGCATGGATTTTCTTTAAATAAGTACAAGTCCATTGTCATAGCACAAGGTCATTAATATAATCAACCCTTTTTCTTTCTTACAAAAAGTATATGGCATTGTTTATCTCATATTTGAATGCGATTACAATTCACATTCTATCTCCCCCTTTTCCGTACATTCATAGTAGGAAAAAAATTATTTAAATAAACACAATCAACATACTATCCCATCAATAATTACATAGGGGTACAAGCTTCCGGCTTGTAAGTGTAAATAAATACACGCATTTTTCCACTTGACTTTGAACTTCAGGCCAAAGACTTATTTTTTCATTGTATTATTTAGATTGACCTTGCAACTTTAGAGGATTTCTGGCCCCAAGTTATAAAAATTATTGTCTCAAGTGGATGCGATATCAATCCATAATCATGAACTTCAGGGATGATAATTGTACCATAAAGTAATTTCTCCTTTTATTTAATCGGAGATACATATACCCCTTTTGTGATATTCGGGATCACTATCAATAATTGATTTGTTCACGTCAATCTCCATGAACATTTATTTCTAAATCAACTTTGGACGACAAGTAAAAGGATCGTTTTGTCCTTGTAACAATTTACTGGAATTCTCATTTTTATGGGACTTTTGGCTCAAAATTCCATGAACTACTGGTTTATGTGTTCAATACAATATCAATATAATCATGAGTTTCAGGTCATGATTGTGACATCATCCAATTTCTATCTCATTGGAGATACCTTTTTGTGATAGACAAAATCACTATAAATAATTGCTGTCATACATACGAATAGGTCATGAAGACAATAACTTGTATTATCTCATTATTGTTTCTTTATCATTTCCATATAAAGCATACATGAATTTATGGTAAATGCACTTATCTTCGGGATAAGTGTATTGGATAATTAATTCCCACGGCAATCCATCAGCTAAATAAAATCTTTACACTCCGATGAATAAGAGATTATCATAGATATAACAGTCATATATTCTCTAAACAATGAATCATAGAACCCAACAGTATATTGATAAAAGTTAAAATGCATGAATGCATCATGCACTGTAATATGCCAAAGGGGTAAATTTAAATAGATTTAATCCATACGATGACAATATTTCTCATTGTCAAGTTCTTGTATCTGCAGGGTTATGTCAATAGAACAATAAAGCATGCATTATATTATGAAATGCAATCACTACGGGGTTTTGGCCTACTTTGACAGTGTGCCCTCCAATATTTGTTATCCAGTAGTAACATCAAACAACATATATTTGAGAATTGGAGGAACACAAATACAACATATGTCCCAGACCTGGTAAATATATAATATATGTACAAATATAAGCATGATCATATACGCACGCAAATCAACATATATATGGGTTCCTTCTGTAAAATTTATAATCATGCTTACGAAAGTCATAAACCATGTACAAAGCACAACTAAATTATCTTATTTCTCATATTTCTGGACCATTCAATGATAATTCACTACTGAGCATGATTGATAAAGGGGGGAAGCCAAATTTTCATATTGTAATAAAGCAATGTGGAATTAACAGTTTTGGATGAATACATATCTACGTCTGAGACATGAGTTTGATTGACCCTCCATCCATGAGTCAAATTTCTTTACATGCTCTGATACTCGTACAGGGTAGCGCATCCAAATACTGTAAACTTGTTAATGATAAAAACATTTGCCTAACATTCACAAATAGTCAAATATAGCTATAAAATATAGATTTTGCACGAAAAACAGGGTGCATCTACCAGAACCAAATTAAGGGAGCCGACAGATTACTACGAGAGTTGAGTAGAAAAACAACCCGTAGAGCATTACTTGATGTAATCTTAGATAAAATAACGATCGGTGGTTGCACCAATTACGTGTAGTCCCAACAACCAAAAACACATATTAACCATGATTAAAACACCAAGCGTACTCTATCAATCGAGATCTGAAAAATAAACAATTAGCTAGGGTTAGAGACTGGTATTGATAACGTGTTGTGAAACAACTAAAGTAATAGAGAGTAGAGAGTAAATGGGAGAGAGAGGTGATTGTATTATTCACATATAAGGGATATATATAGTATGAGAGTGGCTAGGATTTTGCTTGAACCCTAATATAAAATAGATAAGTATCTAGCTACAGTATCTCTACAATATATTATACATCTACATATAATATATTTCATAAGAGAGTACTTATTATTAAGCCATTTTATTTTGAAGAGCAAAAAAAAAAAAGCCATTTTATTTTACTCCTTTAACTCTGATAGTTGTCACAAATCACAATAGGCCCATTTTCAATGGGCCATGTACAGTACAGTGGACCAACCCAAGTAAAAATTCAGCAAACCAATACTCTACTTCCCTTTATGAATCCACTCTCTCCCAAGTCCCACCGACGCTATAAAAATCTCTCTCCCCCTCCTTTTTATTTTGTGGCCAGTAGGTGTACGGAACAAACGATAGGTGTACAATTGGCCCAATGGGCGTACTTTGTTTGTCACATGCAACACGTGTCTTGATAAAGTACCCTGTGGGCCTGTGGCATGAGGCTAAGTTGGTCACATGAAATCTGCTGAGAAGGTTGGTCTTTATTTAAGCCAAGCCCAGCCTTCACATTTGTATGGGCCACACCCGTGCGCGCGGGCATTTCACATTTTTCAATTTTTTGTTTTTTTTGGGTGTTCGGTGGGCTGAAATGGAAGAGAGCTAGTTACTCCGTTGCTAGTGAACAGTGGGCCCATAGTGAGTCAAAACTTCCATTATGATAATGTCCTACACCACCGACACCCTTATTCCAATTCAATCGTCCTACTGGTTGATATTTCAAATTTTCAAAAAAACTCGGTCTTAAAGTGAGACATTTTTTTATAGTTAGTTTTTTTATATTTTCGATCGAGTATAAAATGATCTGATAATAGTATTTTATGGCTTTACAATAACATAACACTTTATTTACTTAAACATTGCAAAGCGCATTAGAAAGATGATAGGATCACTAGTATGACATCTGTGTGATGCATCGTATTTCAAGTATTTTCATTTATTTTTCTAAACTTTGGTTTCATATTCAGTCTCATAAATTTTCATTCCCTCCAAAGCGATTATGGCATATATATCGTTGCAAGAGAAATTTATGTAACATAAGTCATGTGTGTTAATAAGAAATAAGCTATTCCCAATAGATTTTATAGCGCAAAGCACAATGATAATATGTAACTTGACAATAAATAACAAACACCTATAAATTATGAGTTATTTCGTTTTAATCAAATCAAATAAAATAACGCAGCGAAAGTGTCTAGATCGCGGCCATTCACTTGCTTAAGCAAAAAACTGCAAGTATTAATGGTTATTAGATTCATCATCACAAGTTCACACATCACTCTGAAGTGAGAAGTCAGTACTATAAAACCATACTTGCATAGCACTCCTTAAAAATGTCGAAGTGATGGGTAGGGAATGATTCAATCAGTTACTCTCAAATGTCTATTGAAATGCAATGTTCCCTATTTTCACAAGTACAATATGATTATTCTACTACAAGTCTTTCACCTCACGTGATTTTCTTCCGACCAGAGCAGATAAACTCGTCTTGGGAAGTTAAAATGACTGCTTTATAAACAAATGCTGGCAGCTCATGTCATGAGTTGGCAACCATGGACTAGCAGAGAGACGTACAGAATTTCTCAAGGATGGGGATCACGAAACAACACATACAGATTAATTTACGTAATTTTGCTACTGCATTTCAGTTTACGTTTTTCCTTTCTTTAAATTTTAAATTGTAGGTAATAAGATAGTCTTATAGTGAGATGTCTATTGCAGTTTGAATAGAAAATGTTACTTTTTGATTAATTAATAAGTGTTAGTCACTAATCTTAAACTCTTTTGGTGATCAGGAAAAAAGAGTTGCGAATGTTATATTTTGAAATGAAAATTGTTACTTTCACCGTTCTTACATACCGTGAAACGAACTTACACAAAATCGATTGTTAATTTGGTTCCTGCTACTCTGCTAGAGGTCAATGATCCTTAATGAGTAGCAAACAGAACGAGAAAAATACTGGAAGTAGCTAGTCTGATCTGATTGGGGGTATTCTATACATACAAATCTTGTATGAGGCCGCCTCAAGGTGAGAGTACCTTTATATACAAACATATGACGTCGACATGACATCATGCTTGTATAAGAGTACCTCACATTAAGACCTCCTCATACACGATTTTGTGTTTTTTATAATCAGTAGTAATAATAACTAATAAGTGCTGATCCGCGCTACAAACACTCGGCATGTTAAGGGAGAATTGCCAGGGAGGCCGTTGAATACTCTATCAACCCTATGACGTAAACAATTTTAATGCAAACAACAGGACATTGTAATACTAATCTAGTAAATTGTTTTAACATTATCCATTCTGTTCATACAATTTGGGTTGACTATTAGAATTTAATACACATACATAATGCACAATCTTCAAAGGGATCTGGAAGGATTTAAGAAACTGTGGAGAAGGAAATCCACATGACTTACAAGTCACAACTAATACAAATCCGGGCTTCAGAATTTGACCTACTAATTGTTTATAGTTAATTTACCAACTCACTTTAGAGATAGGGACACATAAACTAAATCCGTTGGAAAATGCCAAGCAAAACATATGGTGAGAGAAGTTAGAAGATTTATTATCAGCTCTCAACAAAACCAAAAGGAGGTCTGAATTCATATTTGCTGAAGAAATCAGTCTCTCATCTCTCACCTAAACCAAAAGTTGGTGTGGTTATGTACTTAGGATTAAACATAACATAGTACTAGTTCCACCCCAAAGTCTTGTATAAAGTCGCATCAAGGTGCGGTTACCTCTATATACAAGCATGATATTTACATGACATTATGCTTATGCTTGTACGAGAGGCCTCACCTTAAGGCCGCCTCATACAAGATTTTGTGCTTCCCCCAAAACTTCTGTTTTTTTTTTTTTTATCAACCCCCAAAAACTTTTTAAGACTAATTCATATCAGTAAATTTATTTTTTATTTTCAAATCAACGTTATCCGAAGGTAGAACTTTCAGATTTGTTTAATCACCACAAGATTAGAGAGTAAAACAAACTTAAATCCTAACAGAACCTTCTTATATTATCTCATTGAAATGAGAGAAGAATTTAAGACCCAACAAGTTGAGATTTGATATTTTGGAGTAATGTGCATTGCACCCACAGAATCAATTTACCACCACAGTCATTTTATGACATCCAATGATCCAATGTTGTTCCTTGGGGTGTGTCAAACTGTCAATTATCCACATCCAGCAAGTTTGAACTTTTAACCATTGCTCGTCAATTTATTATTATTATTATTATTATTATTATTATTATTATTATTATTATTTTTTTGAGAATCGCTTGTCAATTATCAATATCATCCAAAAGAAAAAAAAAAAGTAGCAAATGGAAACCAAATAATGGGACATTTATAGGATGCAAATTTTACTGCATACCATACATCCGTACAACGGTCCCTCTTCTTTTTGGACCACTGCACTCTCAAATTCACCATTTCCAAATTCAAACCAAACCAAAACCCATTAACAATTTACACAAATACTCAACTATACTATACTAGTTGTAACTACATCTTTATAAGTAATTCCTTTTTTACTATATCATCATCTTCAATCTTTTGAAGACGAATGAAATTGGTAATAACGAACTCACAATTTGATTCCCCTTCCCTTCACCTCTGTACAAAACTCAAATCTCCCAACTTTTTGATCCCCAGTCTTGACAACAAAATGTGCAATTGAGTCTCTCTCCTCAACCAAATTCTCCCTACACAAAAACTCCTCACTAAACACCTTTTCAACTTCCCTCCCAAAATCATGCACAAACACATGCGTTTCCTTTCTCTCTCCTCTCTTACTCCGCCCCATTACAGCCGCGCTAAATATCGCCGCCATTCGACCCGGTGTTTCCCCTGAGTAACCTCTAGGACCGTCAATGAGGATCAAATCCCATGGAATCTCATACAAATGATTCGGCAGATCGTTGATTGCGAGTTTACAATCGGAAAACAAAAGGTTTTGTACTGGCCGGCATTCCCCTTTACGCTCCTCCCTAGAGTGGCGTATTAGCTCCTTTGATTTGCTCACCTGAATCAATGGCGGATCCAGAACTCGTATAATTTAATTAAAAAAAAACAATTAATTATAGAAAAAAAATAGAAATATGATTGTGTTAATTTGTTACCGTGGTGGTGTACTGGACGTCGTAGCCCTCGAAAGTGGTGAAGTTGCGCTCGAATTTCTCGACGAGGTACTGATTCTCGTCGAGGAAGACAGTACGGCCGCCATGGTCAGGGTGGTTAAGAGCGAGCCAGAGGAGGGTTTCATGAGTGAGGCCGAAGATTAAGAAATTACACGGCGGAGGACAGTGGCGGAGAGCGGTGGCGACGGCGGAGAGTTCGCCGGAGGTCATGCGATCAGGGGCAGAGGAGTTGGCGGAGGCGGTGGCGTAATGGAGGAGAGCGGCGGAGATGGGGTGAGGGACGGTGGTTGTGACGGCGGAGGTGGTGGATAGAGGTGGTGAAGGAAGAGAGTGGTGTTTGAGGAGGGTGATGAGGAGAGTGAAAGTGGAGAGAGAGAGGAAAATGAGGAGGTAGAGACGGTGGGGATAGAATGATGGTGGTTGTTTGTAGAGAGATGGGTGGAGAACTATGAGTTTTGCTGTGGGTTTCATTTTTATTTTTATTTTTTTGGAATTTGATTTTTTTGAGTTTGGTGTTTGATTTATTGTCTGTCGGTTCGCTTTCTGTGTCACTGATGAAGTGAGGAGAGAGAGAGTGAGGAGGGAGAGAGAGAGAGAAATTGCGGAGAAGATTTGGGGGGCGCTGATAATAACGAATCCCAAGAGAGGGAAGGAGGTGAGAGACAAGGGGTTTAAATGCGGGTGCGTTTGTGAGATTTGGTTGGGGCCAATGTGGGTCGGGTCTTGGATACTCTTTTTATTATGACTTGAATCACTTCATCATCTAATTTTGATTACTCAGATTTTTGATTCAATTTAAATTGTTTGTCACTCTATGATGATGATAAAAAGAAAATTTAAGGAGATGTATGCAGTCAAAAATCAAAATGTGGAGTGGTGATAATTTGATAATGTCAAATGATGCATCATCTATCTTGGAGGTTATTAAACATGGTAATTAATGATGCATGCTATATCGGCTAGATGCTCTTTTTGCCGATTTGGTTTAATAAAATTTTCTAATTATCAAAAAAAAAGGTAATTAATTGGTAGGTGTGCATAAATTTGGTGCATTTTGGAAAATAAAGATTGACAAGTGGGAAGGATTCTAAAGAAAAGTTTATTGTAAAATGGGATAACATGGGAAAAGGCTACATGTACACTAAGTGTATGTAACTAGATATACACAAAGTATCTGAACCTTACACTTGGCAAGCTACTTGAATATTGGGTGAATCTCATTAAATGTGGCTAAGAATCTTTTTCAAATGAAATTTCAAACTGATTTTGAAATTTTGGATTTGAAATTCAAGTGAAAAAACCAAAAATATTTAATACTAACAAATTATAATTAATATTATTTTTAGATATTAGAAACTAATTGAATCAGATGACTCTCCTCTCCCCCCTTACATTTTTCCGGCGACCTTGCAGCGGCATTCATGAAGCCTCACTGTCTCACCCGCCCCCCTCTCTCTCCCTCTCCAACCGGCAACCAACTCAACCCCTTCAATTTTTTTTGCCGGTAACATTAAAACGATGAACTTATTTTCTGACGAAAATTAGAAATTTGCAAAATCAGTGAAATATAGAATTTCCTAGTTGATTTAGACACCCACAAATATTCATGCTACAATCTGTCGAGATAGAACAAAGAAATCTTTTTTTTTTTTTTTCGGGTTACATCATTTTTTCCGGCGAGTTGCGGTAAAGGATTAATTTCGAAGGGGTGTGATTTTGCTACCAAAGTCCTCACTAACATGAAATCCAAGTACTAACTAATTTTGCAATCAATAATGTATTTTGCTACCAGGGACTTTACTAATGTAAATACAAGTACAAACTAAATTTGTCATATAGTTGTTACATTCAATTCTGATAGCAAAATAACAGAAATTAACATCCACCAACATAATTTTGCTACCAACAATGACATTTAAAAGTTTACAATTGAAAATGGTTTTGCTACCAATATATACACTAATCACCTACATTGACAATCGTACGAAAAATAATTTTTCGACAAAAACGAAAATAACTTTTCAATAAACACGAAATTTTCTCATACTTATTTCGAATGGACTTTGCTATTCGCCGGAAAAATAATCGGAAAAAATGAAATAAGATTTGTCGGAAAATATGGGCGGAAAAGAATTACCGTATGAAATAATTAATAGTCGATAACAAATGGGCTCCTTTTCATTTTAATGGACGTCGTCGGAAAGTAATCAGAGAAGTTGGAAGATGATAGGAAACAATGGAACTCATTTAATTATTTTGTTTCTATTTTCTCTCTCATGTTTTTTTTGGCCATTCACATTCCCTTTCCCACTTTTTTTTTGGCTCCAAATCTGATATTTTTTTCCCCTTCCATTGTCCCTTTTATTTTCCCTCCACAAGTTGAAAAAAAGATTCTTAATTATAGACATGTGGATGATTGAGATTATTTGTGTATATATCTCCACATACACTTATTGTATATGTATCATGGTCCGATAACACGTGAAACAAAATTGGATTTAAGACATTATAATGTGGAACAAAACTTTCTTGTAGAATAGAATATAGATGGAGAGAACAAAAATAATATGACCTAAATGTTATTTGGCAACATTGATGCACCCATAAGGCCATAACTATAAGTCGAGTTTGCAACTCTCTTGGCTCATTAAGCTAATATGCCATAATTCTGGACGTTGTATTTTTATTTTTGTAGCAAATATTTTACTAGGGGTGAGCGGAATATTCGGGTATTCTGTATCGAAATCGAAATTGGTTTGAAACCAGTGATTTCGGAACCGGTCTAATCAATTTTAATTTTGGTTCCCAAGAAAAGGAACCGATACCAACCAATTTCAATTCCGATTCTTGACTTTTGACGGCATATGAAAATAGGATTGTTATATAAAATTAAAAAAACAAATACCAGTACACTAATAAGATTGAAAGGCTCAATAAAATGTAACAAAAACAAGTTAAGTGCTTTTCAAGTGTAAGTTAATCAGCAGTGGAATGAATTCATACTACAATTAGGAGGTGCCAATTGTTGTTGTTTTCTTTATTTATTAAATATAAAGTTATTTGATGTTAAAACAAAATACTAAATTCAAATTTTAATATGGACTTGGGAACACAGGAATTGATGGGTAATCGGTGGATCCAATTTCAATTTCTAAGAATTAGGAATCGGTGCAACCAATTCTAATATCAATTCTTAAGAATTAGAAACCAGTGAATCCAATTACAATTGCGGATAGTGCAATACTCTGTGGATACCCGGTTGAACTCACCCCTAGATTTAACCTTATTTATTTATTTATTACCATTGTCTAAATATGAAAACTAAAAACGGGAGCTTTGTTGTATTTTTGTATGGTTGCTTTGACTAGTGGTCCAGTGCGATTTCATTTTTTTTTGGTTTTAGTCTTTTAGAGTCCAACTTACTGTGACATGTGAAAAAGATTTGTATAGTACTGTACTTCCTATCAGAAAAAGTAGAATATCTTACCAAAAGAAAAATAGAATAATTAACTGGTTTTTTTATGGAAAAAAAAAGATTTGCACAAAAGCTTATATGAGACGGCCTTACATAATGTGAGGCGGCCCATACAAACATGATATTGGACCTTATACTTAACTATAGAGGCCATCTCATATCAAGATGGTATCTTAAGAGAAATATTATTCTTTTTTGCAGAAAAATTATTCAGTTAGATAATCCTATTTGTGTTAGGAACGTGGATCGGTTTTTTCTTCTTCTCACATGGGGAAAATAGAATATACTTTTTTTTTTCATTGTAACAATGCTCTATTTCCTTCATTGATGAATTTATACCATTTTAACACAGATTTTACATCGTGTTTGCTAGTAGAAATATATCTAGCTGAATTTTTTTCCATGGAAAATGGTGAGCATTTTATACCAGGCCATCATCTAATGAGTGTCAAGGTAATACCCTCGGATCAAAAAGTACAAAAATAAGTGGCATACTAGTACGGTGTTCATAATGCTCTAAAGGTGAGAATAATGACAATGTTAAATCACTATATCCAACGAATTTAGGTGTCTTACTCTATGCTTAAAATTTTCGAAGGTTTCTTTTTCACCTTTAACTTATCTTAGTAGTCCCATTATTTGAGGTGCCTATAAATCAGTACAGAAAAATAGTCACTATAGTCGATGGTGGACAGTGGACACCATTAGTTGTGAACCAATTGCAACTTTCTTTTTACATTTTTCTTTTTTAAAAGTTTGCCAAAATGTACAACAAAAGATAATTTGGGAGAGAACTGGACGGTTTGTTTGGGAAATGACAAGCATTTTCTCCGAAATAACCGGGCGGGACACTCCTCCTTTGATTTGGGTTGGACTTGGTCCATCCTTTTTTTTTTGTCACGGCACTGCTTTGCATGCCCCTTGAAATATGAAAATTGAGAACGATAAAAATTTCAAGTGAGGTAAGAGATAGAGAACTGCGTTTTATTCTCTTGTGTTTTGCAAACTATACGTGCGCACTTTATTGTAATGCATCACTAAATTGACCCTATTACTATTTTTAAGAATTACAAACTTATTTAAAACAGTATTATTATGATTTTTGGTGAGATTGAGAGTCACTTTTTAGTAAAATAAGAATCAAGACTCATAATATGTGACAACTATATTTATAAATAGTGACTCGATTTTTTTTATGAGTTGGTCATATACAAAACTTACTCCATAATTGTCCACACAAACCTTGTTATGAAAATATTTACAAAATCAAAAATAAAAATGAAACAAAGGCCATAGAGACTAGAGTATACTGTGTAGTGTGTACCAGTGAAGACCCGACCTTATTTATATCTTTTTTAAGCTAGAAAATCAATATCATGTACTCATGTTGCTAGCATTATGAGCAAGTCAAACAAAATTTCTCCAACAACGGTCCATTCCTATGAAGCCACCTTTCTTTAATCTTAGCCATTTGTCATTTTAATCGAAGCAAAAGCAAGTACTTTAACCCTGTTTTTTCTTAACTAAACAAGAATCATTGAACAGGATTATGCGAGCTTAATGCGAAGACATGCACGACATAATCATGTCTTGACAGCAAAGTTGAAATAAAAGAAATGGCAAAAAATTAAGACTTTTGCAATTGTTTGTACTGAAATGGATTATTAAAATATCAGTTTTAAACTTTTTTTGAGGCCAATTAAAGAACCAAGCTTTTCCCAAGCACTATGTCTATGTTGTTCGTTTTTTCCCAAAGGTACTCATCATAGTGCGTCGTTTGAATTCGCATTGAGTTTTGCTAAAAGTGTCTCAATTATTGAATTATGATGATGGATGTACCTCAGGCTCTAACCTCTTCACTAGCCGTATGCCGTATCCTTCAGATTTTGTACTCCTCTCTGATATAGGACTATATAATAGAGGAAATTAAATATGTAAAATATTTATTATTTAGGAAACTGAATCGGTTTAGGTTTTGGATTCTGTATATCTCTTTATATATATGATACGTCAGGCTCCCAGTTAGGGTGAGCCATTATCTGCAATATTTTTTTCATATGGTATCAGAGCAGAGATCTTGAGCCTCTCTGTTAAAAACCCTACAATTTAGAAAAGAAAAAAAAAAAAAAAAAAAAGCAAAGCAAAGCAAAATCTTTTTTTTTTTTTTTCCTTTTCTATCGTGAACCATGTCGACTCCTTTTCCTGCTTCATCAAACCCATGCGTTTCATCATCATCGTTTTCATTGCCTCAAACTTCCACCTCTTCGCCGCTCATCACCGATCCCATAACACCACCACCCATCACTACTCCGATCGCCTCTAGCCATACGATCTCCTCCTCTCACCAGATCGGCTCCACTCCAATGTCGGCGACCTCACCAATTCCGTTCTCACTTGAACGGCTGTCATCTTCGTCCGTGGTCACGAATTCCGCTCCACCGGGTTTTATATTTCCTCCTCCACCGACCTTCGGCCTGACTCAGCCACCGATGACCACCGCGCTGTCCTGGCCCCTGTCTCAGCCCACCGTAACCTAGCAGTTCTATTATCCACGAACGTTTGCTAGTGGGTCTACTTCTCACGGGCTACAGCATCTCGATTTGGGCCCGCATGACCCGAGTCCGTCTTATGGTGGAGGGGCGGCCTATTTTCAAGGCCCTTTTGCTCCCAACGTCACTAATTTGGTGACTACTCGACTTGGCTCCGTCGATGATTTTTTGCCTTGGCAAACTCAATTCCGTTCGCTTTTGACATCACAACGTCTTCTTGGCTTCATTGATGGTACTATCCCTCCTCCTCAACAGGTTATTTTTGATCAATTTGGTTTAGCTCATGAAAATCCTAGTTACACTTCTTGGCTTCAAACTGATCAACATATACGTACTTGGTTGCTTGCTACTATCACTAGTAATGTGTTGATTGATGTTCATAACTTGCCTCATTCCTTTCAACTATGGCCTCGCCTTGCAAATAAATTTAACAATGCTAGTCGGGCTAGGTCCACTGAATTGAAACGATCTTTGACTACTTTAAAGAAAGGGGATACTGAGGTTATGGATGATTATTTACGTCGGATTAAAATTATTGCTGATCGACTTGCTTCTATTAATAATCCGGCGTCTGATGGTGAGTTAGTTGAGAATACAATTTTTGGTCTTGATCGTGCTTATCATCCGTTTATCAATTCTATATCTCAATTTTTGGACACAATCAACTTTGATGATCTTGGTAATCGCCTGCTTCTTCATGAGACTATTCTAAAAAAAAATGGAAGCTAGTGACGTTGCGAAGGTTACTCACCAAGCTTTCGCCTCTACCGTTGTCCCTAGCACCGGTGGTGCTTCGTCCTCTTCTAAGGGCGCGCCATCACAATCTGGGCAGCGCAGCAAGCAACAATACTGGAACCAAGGCAACCGTCGGAATAATAACCACCAAAACAACCGCGTGGGGCGCGGTAATCAGGGTAGTGGTCAGCACAATCGAGGGCAATCCCGGTCTTCCTCCACTGGGCAACAACACCGTACTAACCAGAGTGCAGTGGGTAATGTCTCTTCGTCCTCTAGTTCCTTGCGTAGTATTTTACCTACTCCTACTAATGTTTCATGTGCAGGTAATTTATCCTCTTCGGGAGCTAATGCCTCTAACCCACATATTGTCTGTCAAATATGCTTTTCTCCTGGCCATGGAGGGGCCAATTGTCCTGACCGTTATGCAGGGACTTCTTCCACTCCTGCTTACGCTGCAATGGATGTAGGGAATATGACCGATCCCGCATGGTATGCTGATTCTGCAGCTGCTTCTCATATGACCCCGTTAGAAGGTATAATTTCTCCGTTAAAACCTTACACTGGATTGAATCGTGTTCAAGTTGGTAATGGTAATTTATTGTCCATTAAAGGTGTTGGTCAAACAGCATTAAAGACCTCTGCCAGGCCTCTTCTCTTAAAATCTGTTTATCATGTTTCTCAATTGAAACATAACTTACTTTCTGTGAAGCGTCTGTGTGTTGATAATGCTTGTCATGTGAAGTTTAATGAGTCTGATGTTTCTATTAAGGACAATAAGACGGGGACAGTTCTTCTGCGTGGCAATAGTTCGAGTGGTGTCTATCCCATTGGGTCCTCTGTTGCTGTTGTCGAGTCAACCCCTGCGTTCGTAGCTACTAGAGAGTTCGGGGATCTATGGCATCGTCGTCTAGGTCATACTAGTAATAGGACTATTGATAAATTAAGGAGTGCAAAACTTTTACCTTCTGTTTCAAAGTTTGGTGACAATTGTGTCTCTTGTCGGATTGGGAAATCTCACCGTTTACCGTTTACTGCTGCGGATCATTGTTATGATTCTCCCTTATATTTGATACATTCTGATGTTTGGCAATCACCTGTTTTATCTAATTTGGGTTATAAATATTATGTCTCGTTTATTGATGATTTTTCTCGATTTAGGTGGATTTACCCCATGAAGCGAAAATCCGAAGTTTTTGGTCATTTTTTGAATTTTCAAAAATTGGTTGAAAATTTATTTAATTGTCGTATTAAAATGTATCAAAGTGACGGTGGTCGTGAATTTGATAATAGTCCCCTTAAACAACATTTATTGGATTGTGGTATTTATTTTCGGAAATCGTGTCCTGACACACAAGCTCAAAATGGAGTTGTCGAACGGAAACATCGGCATCTTATTGAGATGGTTCGCACCTCCCTCATTGAGGCTCGCATGCCAGCTCAATTTTGGGTTGACGCTGCTTATACGACAACTTATATTGTTAATCGCCTTCCTTCTCCTGTCTTAGGCGGTGTCTCGCCGTTTGAAAATTTGTTTCATAAACCTCCCGACTATGATTTTCTTCGAGTCTTTGGTTGTGAGTGTTTTCCTAATTTTTCTGCACAACCTTCGAATAAATTGCATCCTCGATCCCGTCAATGTGTTTTTTTGGGCTATGCGCCTCATTATAAAGGTTATCGTTGTTTTGACCCTTTGTCTGGTAAAGTATTTGTGAGTCGTCATGTTCGTTTTCATGAATCTAAGTTCCCATATCCTGATCTTGTTGTCAATGCTCCTCCCTCTCTTAAGTCCTATGATGCTGATCCCCTGACTCTCGCTGCCCCATGGTCCTTACCCGTTACTCAGGAATTGTTGGCCGTTGACACGGCTCCTTCGTCGCCCCCTGTCTGCATGCTGCCACCAGTAGTCGTATCTCCCGTTGTGTCTGCGTCTGTCCCCGATTTGTCTCCGTCTTCCCAGGTCAGGTCTCCACTTGTGTGTGATGAGGTTCCTGTAGCCACCGTACAGCCCCCTGTTGTGTCTACTCGTAATGACACACCCCCTATGGTGTCATCATCTCTCACCCCTGTCTCATCCCCTAGCGACTTTGTCTCAAGCCCAGCTTGTGTTTTCATGTCTCCTGTGTCTCATCAGCCCCCGGCCAGAGTTGTGTCCAGTCCGTCTTCTGTGCGTGTCTCTCCTGCTCCGAGTCCTCTTGTTTGTTCTCCTTCCCCTGTTATGCTCGCTGAGTCACCCTCCCCTACTCATGAGCTATCTAGCTCTCCACTCAGGAGTTCCACATCTCTGTCACCTGTTCCTGCGTCGTGTCCACCTCCCGTGGTTTCCACGCAAGCAACATATATGCACACACGTTCTAAATCTGGTATTGTCAAACCTCGTGTCTTGATGTCTCTTAGTTCTGTGTCTAAAATTGTGGAACCTCGTAATTTTAAAGAAGCTATGACAGATGACAGATGGAAACAGGCTATGGCAGAGGAATTTAATGCATTTATTACGACCAATACTTGGGACTTGGTACCTTTTGACAGAACAAAGAATTTGGTTTGGTGTAAGTGGGTTTACAAAACTAAATATAACTCTGACGGGATTGTTGAGAGGTTGAAAGCACGTTTGGTTGCATGTGGGAATGGTCAGAAGCCTGGCATTGATTTCCATGAGACTTTTAGCCCTGTTGTTAAACCTGCCACTATTAGAATTGTTCTTTCCCTTGCTTTAACATGTGATTGGACAATCCGTCAACTAGACGTTAAGAATGCTTTTTTACATGGGTATTTGCAAGAGGAGGTCTATATGACCCAAGCCCCTGGTTTTGTTGATCCTCAATTCCCTAGTCATGTGTGTCGGCTCAAGAAGTCCTTATATGGTCTTAAACAGGCACCTCGGGCTTGGTTTCAACGTTTTAGCAGTTTTCTTTTGTCTCATGGATTTATTTGCAGCGTGTCTGATTCCTCCATGTTTATCTGTCGTTCGGGTCCTTCTGTTATTATTTTGCTTCTTTATGTCGACGATATAATACTAACAGGAAGTGACCCCACTCTCGTTCACAATCTCATTACATTATTTTCCACCACATTTGCCATGAAGGATCTTGGAGATCTTCACTATTTCCTTGGTATTCAGGTAGTGCGTACTCCCTTAGGCATTTCCCTAACCCAAAAGAAATATGTTCAGGACTTGTTGACCAAGTTTCACTTACATACGGTTAAATCTGTGCGCACCCCTCTAGTATCTCGTACGGCATTATCTCTTGCAGATGGAGAATTACTTGCAGATCCTTCTACGTATCGGAGTATGGTAGGTGCTTTGCAATATGTAACTATGACGAGGCCTGATATTGCTTTTGCTGTCAATCTGGTTTGTCAATTTATACATGCTCCTCGTACTACTCACATGCGTGCTGTTCAGCGCATTTTCAGATATTTGCAGGGCACTAGTGACCATGGCTTGTTTTTCCGCAAGTCTACTTCTCCAAGTCTTGTGGTGGCGTATTCTGATGCAGATTGGGCAGGATGTCCAGACAGTTCTCGTTCCACGACTGGGTATGCTATATTTCTTGGAAATAATCTTGTTTCCTGGGGTAGTAAGAAACAACCTACAGTTTCCAAATCCTCTACTGAAGCAGAGTATCGGGCAATTGCGTATGCGGTTGCTGACACTACTTGGGTTCGTCAGCTTCTTGCTGAGATTGGTCTTGTTCTTCATCAACCGGTTCGTCTTCTGTGTGACAACATCAGTGCTACATACTTAACGGCGAATCCTGTTCTTCATGATCGTTCCAAGCATGTCAAGGTAGATTATCCTTTTGTTCGTGAGCGTGTTGCTCATAGTGATCTGGTAGTTCGCTATATTCCTACAAGATTTCAGCTTGCCGATATTTTGACCAAGGCCCTTCCGTCTTCGCAGTTCCATTTTCTTAAGTCCAATCTGTTCGTGCGTCCCCCCGATCAGCTTGAGGGAGCGTAATAGAGGAAATTAAATATGTAAAATATTTATTATTTAGGAAACTGAATCGGTTTAGGTTTTGGATTCTGTATATCTCTCTCTATATATGATACGTCAGGCTCCCAGTTAGGGTGAGCCATTATCTGCAATATTTTCTCATACTATAGAATATAGTTTAGGAGTACGCGGTACACTTGTTAATCGAACCCTTTATTGGTCGAAGGTAAGTGCGGTTTCATTTAATTATTACACAAATTAAGTTCATGCTAAAATTTCAACCGATGAAAGTTCATTGTTAATTCAACTGCACCGAAAATTGGTGTTATTTCACCAAATTTCCCTTTTTATTTGGCAATGACTTAGAGCATATCAGGGACTAAACGACTTCGGGTGTCGATTATTGAATTGTTACTCTCGTTTAGGCCTTGTCGATTTCGGGTTCTCCCTCCTTGCTAAACGACTTAAGCTCGGCTATCCTCTCAACATCGTCATCTTCACCACCTTACTTAATGGCCTTATTCATACTAATCAATGACCTCAAGCTGTTAAACTCTTGGACCAAATTGTCAACCTAGGCTTACAACCTACCATAGTTACCTTCGGTGTTATGATCAAAGTTCTTTGCAGCACTGGCAACAATGCTGGTGCTCTTCATTTGCTCAGGAAAATGGAATCTTGCCATTGTCAGCCAAATGTTGTCATTTACAACACTATTATCGACAGCCTGTGTAAAGACAACTGCTTGCCTCACGCTCTCGAGTTGTTTTCCGACATGAAAATAAAGGGCATTTCACCCAATGTCGTTACTTATAACACCTTACTTCGAGGGCTTTGCAGTGTGGGGCGTTGGGAAGATGTTGAGCCAATGTTGTCTGAGATGTTGAACAAAGGCATATCTCCTGGCATTGTCACCTATAGTACCATGATTGACATGCACTATAAAGAGGGGAAGGTTGATGAAGCAAGAGCCATACTTGAGTTCATGATTAAGAGGGGTGACACTCCAGATATCATTACCTACAATGCCCTGCTGGATGGATATTGCTTGTGTGGCAGAATGGATGAGGCATCAGTGCTAATAGATTTGATGGTAGAAAAGGGTTGCAAGCCTGATGTTGTGACTTTCAGCACCTTGATCAATGGATATTGCAAGGATAAAAACATTGATAGAGCCGTCAACTTGCTTGAACAAATGACTGTTGAAGGACTGACCCCTAATATTATTACCTATAATACTCTCATAGATGGCTTGTGCAAGAACAACAGACTTGAATCTGCACGCCAACTTTTCAAGGAAATGGAAGCTCGTGGACTGCATCCAGATGTTGTCACATATGCTTCATTGCTTGATGGTCTTTGTAAAAATGCACAAGTTGACGAAGCAATATCAATGCTAAAGCAAATGGAGAATAAGGGAGTAGTCCCTGATATTTCCATCTTCAATATCCTAATCAACGCAGTGTCATGGTTGTTACGAATTATTTATTTTTGGGAAAGATATAAGTTATTTTTTCCTATATGTTATATTATATATTAGGCTCGGATATAAGTTATATAGTATATAATATAATATAGTATAGTAGAGTATATTATAGTATATAGCATAAGATAATATATACTATATTATATTATATATTATATATAACTATATATGAGACTAATATATGAAAAGGGCAAGTCTTGTATGAAACCAATTTACAGAAAAATGGGGTCACTTTTTAGAAATAAATGGGGACATTTGAAGCATTGTTTTATCAATTAAATTAGTTTAGTAGTCGTGCGATGCACGGTATTTTTTGAAAAAATATAGTTGATCTGAAACTAATAGTGATGTTTGTCTTTTGATACCAACTTTAATATTTAAATGTGATCAACAGGTCGAGTATCTTATTCTTATGGAATACTTGAAAACAAAACTAACCATGTAGGCTTTGTATTGCAACTAAACTTACATTTTAGCAAATTAATGGTTAAAGTATTATTTTATCAATTGAATTAGCATATATAATGGTGAAAAAGAAGGGAATACACAATTCGGAGTTTTCACTGAAAATTAATCAAATTAAACTCTTATTATCTTTTTGTGATCTATTTTGACCCCAATTGACCAAATTGGTATATTTTAAAAATACAATGCGTCACTAAGGTATATTAAAAACCACATAAGTACAGTTTCACTTACAAATTCGGAATCTAAATGAATCTTAAATATAGCATTGTTTTTTTTTGGGCATTTTTTGAGTCCTTTTCGTCTTTCACATGTTTTGGGCTATTTCCTTCTATTTTTCTTTTTCCCTCCCGTTGACTTCAATTCACCAATGCCCCAACTATCTTTTATGACTTCCAACACCGGTTAAAATGTATTTGATGATGTTGTTTGTTATTTATTTGAAGTTATTTTTGTCCAATGAGTGGGATTGTAGCGGAGGTCAACGATCTCACTGATCCAGTAACGTTTTCCCGCCAACTCAAAACATCAAATACATTTTGACCCTATATACCCTATTCCTACTCTAATTTCGCTGACAGCCATTTGTTTCTTAGATATTAGTTATATATATCGATCACAAACAAAAATAAAAGGGTAGTGCTAACTGTTAAATATCACACCCCAATTTAAATAATACCACACCCTAATTTTGAAAATTTACCAATATGACCTTAGTTAAGAAGAAAA
Organism: Tetragonia tetragonoides; assembly: GCA_038025085.1. NCBI lineage: Eukaryota > Viridiplantae > Streptophyta > Magnoliopsida > Caryophyllales > Aizoaceae > Tetragonia > Tetragonia tetragonoides. The sequence continues at coordinate 44,018,976 of CM076145.1, forward strand.
GTACTGTGTGTAAAAAAAATAAAATATTGCAAAGCTAACTTCCCTGAAGGGTAACTTAACGTTGCATAACTTACTTCCCCTGGACCCCACCCACATACCCTTTTTTTTTTTGCTCATCAGTCATCCATCACCCATGCTCATTACTATTATAATGGGGTTCCTATAATTGGGGGCAACGAGGAAATAAAGCTCTATATAGAACCTACACAAAAAGGTTGCCTAGGATGTTATTTGTTAAACTGCACATGCAATTTGTTTTGGCTTCCAAGTGTTTTGGAACGCAATTTGTTTGTATGACACTCTTGGTGTGGGACTCATTACACTTTAAACTACTGATTTTTTATAACTTGGCATCACGTCTCTCTCATTTTTGTTCTCACGTCACAAGCTCACACAAACGTTACGAAAACTTGGATTATTGATGTATATATTTCAACTTGGGATTATTTTTGTTTAATTGGGCAAACTTCGAATTATTTTAATCAAATTTTCCAACAAAATATTATTTTAATCATGCAAGTACTTATTGTCAAACCAGTTCTAAGAATCAATTATTTGGGGTGCGTACTAATTGTGATATATATATATATATATATATATATATATATATATATATATATAGTGTAATGATCTAACTAACAAAATTAAATAATGAATGATCATGGCTATTATAAATGGTTCAAAAATCAAAAGATGGTCATATATAGTACACGAACCTGACTATAATGGTTATCAAGGCCATGGCAAAATGAACATCAAGTTAAGAAAACTAAAAGAAATTGCCTGGATATGTCTCTATTATTTCTATTTTTTTTCCCCAAGATATGTTCTTGCAGAATGTATAAAATCTCAGAAGTTGGAGACAGGCTCTGTAATATGCGTATAATAATACTACAATTTTTTAAGAGCATTCCAGCAAAAGCTGATTCTGAATTGTGATTTGTGTTACTGTTTTATTTTGTTGAATAGTGCTTCGTTTACCTTTATCCAGATACGAATACTGTCAGATCTCTGGGGATCATACTCGATCCATATTCCATATTACAGTTTGAAATCCGATTTATACAGTTTGGATCACAAAGTTATTGTCTGACTATATATCTCCTGCGCCCACTTCAAGCGCAAGGGTGTGCAGGGCAGACCCACATACAGAGTTATGGGGTCAGTTGATCCCATACTTTTAAAATTTTTGTTGGGAGAAGTTTTTGTTATTTTTCTTTTGTACCCGGATTATTTTTGACAATTCCTATTTCACCCATTCAAAAGGGAGAGCAATACAGAAAAAACACACTGACACACGTGTTGGCGTGATGGAGACAAAAAGCAGAGTTACAGCGTCACAATTGCACAATGATCCAAGGCACAGGAAAGCACGCTTGAGGGTTGACCTTCCAATCCTCCATCTTCCCTCTCTTTCTCTCTCCTATTTTTTTATTTTTATTTTTTTTTTGACAAGGATTCTTTCTCCTTATAAACTTCACCCAACCAAAAGTGAAAACCCACCCACCCTCTCTTTCTATTTGTAATACTAATAGTTTGCAGATTTCTAAATTTTGACTTAGGTATTTTTTTTGCTTGTTAATTATGGCATTTAAGTAGCTATACTCCATGTTCGAAGTAGGCAAGTAGCTTATATTCTGGAGTGGTTAACACTTCTGTAACTAATTTTATTCCGTAACTTTTTGTTTTTGGATAATTCTATTTCGTAACCTTTTTTTTTGGTGAAGTATTTCGTAACTTATTTAATGTATTTTTTACCCAAAAAAAAAAAATTTGGTTGAGAATTGAAATATGATTTGGGCATTTAGTCATTGAGAAATTGTTTGGAATTGTGTATTATGGACGAAAGTTGTCAATTATATAGTATAAATTTTGAAATTGAAACAAGTTTACAGTTTAATTATATTTGTTAGAAGTACATGCAAGGCTCATCAAGAGAGAGCTTTTTCTACAAGTTACCGATGTGGAAACTATAATCCGTTTTCAAAATATGAAAACCCGTAGAGGAAAAAAAATCAGGGTATTAGCAAATGTGGGTAAAATTGACGCCCCTAATTTTAGATATTTTTTCCTCTTTTTCTTTGCACCCATATTCTTATATTTCTGGGTCCGCAACTGCTGTGAAACCTGCGCCTACTTCGAACGTAGGGGTACCTGCGCCCACTTTGGGAGCAGTTACATGGAGTCTGCGCTTAATAGACTAGTAGTCGTAACACTCGTAAGTCATAACCGCATAAGTTTACCATGAGTGGGAAATTACACATTCTTTCTAGTTTCTTTAATTTTTTTTAAATTTTATTTATCAACTTCTAGTTTCTTCAATTGGTGATTAGAGTGACCGAAAATTTGAGCAGAGTTGTTCCAGTAAAGTAATATGTTTGAGTAGAAGTAGTAAAATTGATGTGACGAGTACTGAGTATAACATGATGATCGAGTTGTTTTGGTCTGATTTTGTTCAAACTTATTATCTGATGAGGAAAAGAGGGAATACATGGTATAATATTAAAACAAGGGTATTATTGTCTTTATAATTTTTAAGGTGTGGTATTGTTTAAGTTGTGGTGTGGTATTAATGCGAACTGAAATAAAATACGAAAATGAGCCAATTCAGAAATCCCCACGCCCAAATATTATTAGAACGAAGATTTCAATTTTTTTTATTGGGTTTATGAGATGCACTAGAGATCTTACGTGGACCTATATATGTATAGGCATCTTATAACAAGAGCGTCGTACTAATTAGAAAGTAATAAACACATTCACGTAGTGCTAATTATATATGGAAATAAAGTGGTGAAAAACAAATAATGACAAATCAAATTGAGAATAAGTAGGTGGCATTTATTATATTAAGTATAAAAATGGATAATAATGACAAGTTTAAAAGACAGTCCTAATACTCTTCCCTAATGTGAGATTTATACTAACTCACTTTTATTTTTTGCTAGTAAAAAATGGACTAGTATAGTTCCTAGAAGTCGGCAAACACAAGACATAGGAGAAATAGGATTCGAACTCATGACCTTGTCTTACCAAACCACTTGGGAATAAACTTGGAACCACTAGACCACTCACTTATTTACTACTAATAACATACCTTACCTATAGTGTGAGATACTAACTCACCTATTTAATGCCCTAATAACCTAAACAATTGTCCTAACAAAATACTCGTAGTACTACTCTGGCATGCATCAGTTGTAATAGACCCATCATGGCTGACCAATTTGACCATCAACCCCCCGAAGAGAATAAAAAACAAGCCACAACAAACATGGCATACCCGAGCATACGAAAAAAGGAGCCAGCAACTCGAAACACCTCGTGATCCCACCACTTAATGGTGAGTAACACGGTGGTTGGGAGCACGACATCCACGAAACGATAATGGAGTGCATCATTTCTTGCCCTCACGCGTATCACCACGACCATTGTAGGACAATATTGTAGAATCCAAACTTTCCCCAAAAACAAGCCCAAAATGTGACCATTGGGGGAAGTCGATTAATTCGTTTTGGCGGTGACGCCAAAATAACAAACACAAAATTACCGTATCGACTTGGGCAACAAGCCTAAACTTTCTATTTTATTTTAGTATGGTGAAGGCTAAACTTTCCTAAAATAGTTTAGCCTTTCACTATACTAAAATGAATAGTACACTAATTTATTTGACTTAATTAATTTGCTAAGCTAATATATTAACAATATATTTGACTTATTATTGGGTAATTTTCCACTTACTGAATAATAAGTTCAATTCAATTCAATGATGTGATCTGATCTTATTTTTCTTTCACAGAGTACTATTTATTTTAGTTTAGTTCAATTCAGTGAAGTTAAGTTCAGTGGAGTTCAGTTCAGTGGAATTCAATTCAATTCAATTCAGTGCAAAATAACACACTCTGTCTTATGAGATGATTTTTTGGTAAATTAAAGAGAAGGCCACATATAAGGAAATCAACAACCAACTTCACCATGTATCAATATCTGTACCCAAAAGAGTTTAGAAACTGTTCTCTTATGAGATAACCCAAATTATCACTTTTCGTCCAAATGTATCATTTTTTTTCCCCTCAAGGGTCCTTTTTTTTATTTATTTATTTTTAATATCACTTTTAATCCGCATCCGCATGTTTGAAAACAAATTTATTAACAATTTTGTCCAAATGTATTTTGGCTCAGAGGTAGATTTGTCAAACGCGTATATGGGCCAGGTTTTCTAATTTTAAATTTGGGTAGTTTCTTGTTGAGGAATGTTCAACCCTAACCTAGAGTCTTCATCTTCGGGTCAACCCACAGTGGAATAACTTAGTTAATATCTTACGATATGGGGATAAAATCCAGTATACTGTAATAAAAAGAAGACAACATTGCCAAAAAAAAACCCTCCATTAAATTTAAGTTTTTGTGAGAAACATCCTTTTTAATATTTTTTTTTGGGAAATCCTCTTTTAAAATTTAAAACGCCCTACCCGGGACTCCATTGTTTCTCACCCAGGTCGATTCCTGTCATGTTTGTTCTATGGGCTCCTATTAGTATAATTTGATATTTGTGTGTAGATTAACTCTCTCTTTTCTATGAGGGTAATGAGTGTGGCCTAAGTAATAATGTAGGGTGTGACGAGAGAATATAAACATTTTTTTTTTGAAAAGGCAAGAAATTCGGCTATTAATGGCCAAAGAGTACTACGACTCCATGGTAACAACACACCAGCACCATAAAAAAGAGCAACAAATTGTCAAATAAAAATAAAAATCGATGATGGATGATTAGCCTTGACCGCTACTTCTTCAATCCTGCAAACGAACCAGTCACGGTGAGGACCAACATCGTACACTTCGATCATCCATTGCCAGGACCACCACCAGCTTCACCAATGTCAAGGTGGCTGGAGGTCGATAAAGAAAGCAGTCTACATCCAAATATCAAAACTCAAAGTGCGGTTCAGCCCAGAATCAATTGCTTCTTTTTTTCTCTTTTTTTTTCCTATATGGTTTTCAGATCTGGAATCTGAAAAAAGCCCCTTTAGGCTTGATAACACAAATAATCTTTTAAAATGCCTTCTTTAGGCTTAAAAAAATAAAAGTCAAAAATAAAATTAAAAAATCAAAAATTCATTCTTACGGCTTGCTCAGCCTTAGAATGAAATGATTCTGTGAAAATTTCTTTAAAAATTGCATTTTCTATGCTATAAGGAAAATATATAAAGGATAGAGGGGGCGGCTGAGCCCTATAGTATACAAGGCTTTTTTTTTTTTTTTTTTGGACTTTAGGATTTTCAGATTTGTAAGGCCAAAACCCTGAAATTAATATTTTCTGTTCAGACCAAAATTACAACATAAAACACAAGAATCGGAGATGGGGGCTGCACAAAAAGTGGTACGACTATGATGAACTCTAGATCTAGAACCCAAAAGTTCAAAACACGAGTAGTTACTGAACCATCAATTTACCACTCAAGCAAAATGAAAAAGGGTTAAAAATGATGGTCAAAGAGAGGTGACTACTGGCACATGAAGCTGAGGGTTTATTTTATTATTATTATTTTTCTCTACTTACTTTCCCATGCTTTCTGAGAGAGATGGATTCTACATTTGTACTCGTTGCAAAATTTTGGGCTGTAGTTTATCTGGGGAAAGGGGCTTCTCTTCCTTATTTTTCTTCTTGCCTTACTTTCTCTTTCTTTTTTCCTTACTTTCTCTCTCTTCTTTGCCAAGAGACTAAAGAGAAGGCAGAGCCCTTCTCTCTAGAATTTCCCTGCATATCTGACTACTGGCACCGGTTTTTTTTTTGGGTGAGGTGTTCTTCTTTCTATGTACATGTTCATTTAATCTAGTAGACGACATCTAATTATTTGTTGCCAGAGTATGGTATATTAAATTGCACCTATAATGATTCTATGTTCTTCTTAAGCTTTTTTTCTTTTTTGTTAATCAAAGCTATCAGAATTCAATGAAACAAGTTTTTATCATATATAAAACTTAATTTAAATATCACATCATTACAACATAAAAATTATTACCACCCCTACCTCCTAAAAAAATTAAGTTTTACTCCACCAAATAAGGAGGAGGTTGTGTACTTGTGTGAGTTTTTGGGAAAAATACTGCAACAAATTATTGTATAGTTCAGAAGCGCCACATAATTTATTCTCATAGTAATTAATTGATTTTTGCAAGTGATAATTGAAGTCTAGATAAAGTTTCTTTTATTTTTTCTAAAAGGTTGATAATTAATGTTTTTTGAATAACAATTTAGAATAAATACTTTTTCCGTGTCCAGTATACAAGGAAAATAAACAAGAATAAGTTTGAAAGCAAGCCAGAATTATATTTTAGAAAATTGAAAAAAAGAAGAAGTGGAGAATTTATGTGATATATGCTTGTAAAACGGAAAGACTAATATAAGTATTAGACATATGTTATAGGAGTGTATTAACATAAACCTGTGCATCGCACGGGATTCATAACTAGTAAAAAAAAAAGAAGTAAGAATAATGTAACATAACCTAACCTCATGGGTAATTCAATAGACCACCTTATAAAGAGTAGCTCAACCTCTATGCAACAACATAATGGTCACTCAATAACTAAGAAGCAAAGGTACACGACACTTACACGCACCCAGACTCCTTATCCATCTCAAGCGATAGTTTGTTTTTCCATATTTTACCGTGACACATACTACAAATATCGTTGCCCAAAAGACAATCCACATACAAGACCATAGTTGGGATAATTGAGTAAGGTCAAAGACTATCATATACCATGACTATGTACTCCATAAAAACTGAATCATAAACTGCATATCAATGATAAGCGAACTCGCACTCACGCATAGGTCACACCATCGAATTAGGGCAAAATTTTTCCAAGTGATAATGAAACGTACTTACCAAATCGTGGCCCCAATGCAAAAAACTGGTACTTCAAATTTCACCGCAAGAAAGAGCAATTATGACCAAAAAGAGATCCATATTAGCGTTTATCGAAAGAAAGAAAAAAAAATTCATTAGGGTTCGTTTATTTATAATCTCATGGGTTGTAAGGTGACCGTTAGAATAAAAATTTGTTTGTTGGCTTGAGGCAATGTTCTACTTGGTTGGTAGTAAGTAGACAAGCTTTTAAACACCAATTACTGGATGACAGATTTAACAAATTGCCAAATACACCCAAAAAATATTGTGAAAAAACCTTTTTATAGAAGTTTTTGTGAAAAATGTTATGTTACTGGAAAAAAAAAACTCCAATAAGTTTTTTTTTAAACAAACATCCCAATATAACCCAACACAACACAACACTGTGGAAACACACCCCAAGCTCACATCCATGATTGTTTTCGATCAATTTTTAAAATGTTTTGTCCATGCCCTGCTAGTGTCGAGCCAATAGGTGGAGTAGAGTGACTTGTATAGAGGATATGTTGAAACAAGAAAGCGAAAACGTTTTACCTTAATCGAAGTAAGCACATAAAAGTTAAGTGAGTTCCTTGTGGAACACAAACCATCTTCAACCAGTTGCCCTATTTCTTTTTTTTTTTTGGGTGTAGTTAATGAAAATCTAATCCATACATACTTGTAAACATAGTCAACTGGTTTGTTTTGAAGAAAAATTGATTCAAGTCCAAACTGCTATAATAACAAATCCTTGTGATAGTTCTCTTTTACTTAGTCAATGTCGATTGGCAAAGAAAAAGACATGACTTGTTAATTTTAATAAAGTCCTATTGGTTTCAAAGATCTCGAGCTAAGAATCTTCACCTCTTTCAGACAAAAGCTTCAGTCAGAAGAAACAGAAAGAAAATTACGGAATTTATATAGCATTGATGGTGTGCATCACACTGATGCTAGTAACATTTCTACGGAAATCACCAAAGAATTTAAATGTAAATTTGTTCAGGATACTTTCTGTATAGGTAATCTTCTAGAAGACCTTCAAGACCTTCTCCCAGAAGTTAATCAAGAGGATAACCTATTTCTCACTAAAATGGTTCCAGATGAAGAAGTAAAGAAGCTACGTTTTTATTAGCCCCTAACAAGTCTCCTGGCCCGGATGGTTTTCTGGCTAGTTTTTTCCAAACATATTGGCATATAGTTGGACCATCTATTTGCAGAGCAGTGAAAGCTTTTTTTCATTCAGGAAAATTGCTTAAGCAGATAATCAAACTTTTCTAGCACTTATCCCTAACATAGATAATCCGACCTCAGCTAATCATTTTAGACCTATTAGTCTGTGCTCGACTATATATAAAATTATTTCTAAAATTCTTACTCTTAGACTTAAAACCATCATCGTTAAGCTTATCCATCCGTTGCAAGGAGCTTTTGTAGCGGATAGATGTATTCAGGACAAGATCCCTTTAGCACATGAGGTCTTCCACTCCTTCCAACATAAGCAAGGGAAGATTGGTTGGCTTGCTATTAAATTAGATCTGGAAAAAGCATATGATAGACTAGATTGGACCTTTATTCTCGAAGTTTTCAGGAAATTTGATTTTAGCGAAATTTGGATCTCTTGGATTAAAGAATGTATTTCTACAGTTTCTTTCTCGGTCCTTGTTAACAATTCTTCGGGTGATACCTTCACCTCATTTAGGGGAATACGACAAGTAGGGGGGAACACCGGTTCAAACCATACCGGAATAGACCAGAACCGGAAAAAACCGGAACCTGAATCACCCAAAACTCAAGACCTGAACCTGAACAGGTTTGACTCCGGTTTAAACCGAACCGGACCTGAATTTTTCGGTTCGGTCCGGTTTAAGCCCGAAAAGACCGAAATTCAACTTTGAAGCTTTTTTAATTAAAAAAAATAAAATCTATTTGGCTGAACTGATCGGAGGGAGACAGGGAGTGGTGCCTTGGCCTTGGGCCCGTGGGGTTTTGGGTCCGAGTGGTGAGGCAAGGCGGTGAGCAGGTGGCAGCCGTCCGGCGCTGCTGCAGTCGTGAGAGGACAGATGAGTGGTGGCGCTGGTATGGGCAGGTGGTCGTGGTGGAGTGGTGGTGCAAGCGGCCAGGCGTGCCGGTGGTGCGGTGGTCGGTGGTACTGGTGATTTGGTGAAGACTTGAAGAGAGAGAACATAGAAGTGGAGAGAGTGAGAGAATAGAGAGAGAGGCGTGAGAATTGAGATCTGAGAAAGTGAGAAGTGAAAATTTGAAACCCTCTGACTCTCTGAGTCTGTTACTTTCATTTTTTTTTTTGGCAAAATAAAGATTCCGGTCTATTCCGGTCTAAACCGGAATATTCCGGTTTTTGACCCGGAAAAGACCGAAACCGGGGTTATTGATTTGGGCGACCCGGAACCTGAATCGGAATCATTCAGGTCCTGTTTGATTCCGGTCCGGTTCGGTCTAAAATTCCGGTTCAGATCGAATTATGAACAACCCTAACGACAAGGAGATCCTTTGTCTCCATACATTTTTATTTTATGTGCGGAAGTTTTAGCCAGACGTTTGCAACGTGAAAGCGATATATCCTCAAAAAGCATAGGTATTAAGATTTGCCAAGATGAAGATAAACTCCCATTTTTGACTTTTGGCGATGATACTATGATTTTCGCAAAAGCATCCAACCAAAGTTGTCATAATATAAAAAAGATTCTTGATGAATACTGTCTTATGTCATAAACTTGGTAGAAATAGTATTGACATGTTTAAAGGTATTCTTGAATTAAGTCACCCTTCTTGCTTAGATAAGTATCTTGGTTGCCCTATTATCAGTAGTAGAGTCAATACAAGTACTTTTAGCGATGTTGTAGATCGTACTAGCAGCCACCGTTCCAAATGGAAAGGATCAGAAATTCACTGTCGCAAGCTGGTAGAGCTACCCTTATTCAAGCAAACCTTGCAGCAACTTCAATTACAGAATGCAAAGTTTTACTCTTCCGACGGCCTCACTTTCTAAGTTAGATCAAATTGATAGAAATTTTCTTTGGAATAAGGATCCTGATAGTAAAGCACCAAATCTCATTGGTTGGGATAAAGTTTGTCGCCCAAGAATTTGGGGGTCTTGGCTTACGTACGTCTGGAGCTGTTAACAAAGCTATGCAAATGAAACTTATTTGGAAGATTCTTTCAAAATCATATAATAGGTGGGTCAAATTAATTAATCACAAGTACTTGCGTGGTCAAGAAATTTTCCATTATGCCAAGGAAAAAAAACGTCATGGCAATGTGAGCATCTTCTTGAAGTCTGTTCCTTATTTTAACAAGGACTTCGTTGGCAAGTTGATAATGGTGAGAACATTAGTTTTTGAAAGGATAATTGGGTTTGTCACCATCCTTTAGTAGAAAAGTTTTATGTCCAGAATTTGAATGATCCTCTTTTTGATTTAGATATTCCTGTTAGTATGATCATCACTTGTGAAGGTACTTGGGATGAAATCCTTTTATCTAGAGTTATTCCGCAAAATATTGTTAGTATTATTAAAAGTATTCCTAATCTTTATAATGAGTTACCAGACAAATACTATTGGGGTTTTTCTAGCGATGAAATTTTTTCCTCCAAGTCAGCTACTTGGTTAGCACAGGGTATTCTAGATAGTTATAAGAAAAAAAAATGTAATTTTAGTTGGATTTGGGATCTTAATATCCCAAATAAAATTAAAAATTTTCTTTGAAAACTTTGTCTAGATGATTTGTTCACTAAACATAGACTCCAACAAAGTAATGTTTATTTATTTATTTATTTATTTTTTGATTCAAAAGGGCAATCTAAATATAAACAAAGTAATGTTTTTGTTCCTTAAAAATGTGTTTTTTGTAATCATCATTTGGAAGACAAAATTTACTTATTCTTTGACTGTCCTCACTTTTTTCAAGTTTGGGATAAAGTTCAGACCTTATTTTCTAAAAGGCTCAATATTTTAGTTTCTAACTCTCTCTCTTTCGTAGAACGGTTAAATTCTCTCCGCAATAAGCTTTCTGAGTGGGATTTTATTCTCTTAATAATTACTTGGTGATTATTTTGGTTTGTTCGTAATAAGATTGAGTTTGATGATTTGTCCACAACACTCGCCCAGATAGTGTTAGAAACAATTTTATAGAATGGAAATCACTAGCAAACCAAATTTTTGACTTTGATACACGAGGAGCCTTTGTAAAGAAAAATACTACGAAAGAGATTAGAACTGATGTTCAATGGTCCACACCTAGAAATAATTATGCCAAGCTCAATGTCGATGGCTCTAAAAAGAATAATGCTAATGCAGCTGTTGGGTTCAGTATCCGTAATAGTCAGGGTAATGTGATAACTTTAGGGGCAAGACAATATGGAGAAAGTTCTATTTTGTTAGCAGAAGCTATTAGTTTAAGAGAAGGTGTTCGTGCAGCTAGAAATCAAGGCATTACAAATAAATTTAACTATTGAAGGAGACAATCTAACAGTTATTAAAGCATTACGAGGAGAGTGGCATATTCCGTGGAAAATAGAAAATATAATGATAAATACTAAAAAAGACCTACATTTCTTTGATAATGTAGAAGTCCTTCATTGTTTTAGAGTAGCTAATGGGGCGGCCGATTTTATGGCTATATATATTGGTCACACTTGTCCTAGTTTACTATTTTGGTCGATCGACGTAGTTCGACCAGTCCCTCACCAATTTATTAACAACGAACCTCTTAGGATAATCCTTTGAAAATGTTATCCAGATCTTCTTGCCTTTTCCAAAAAAAAAAAAAAAAAAAACTGGTTTGTTTTGAACTTGATAACTAGATACAGGTATGACATAAGCGATTACGGCATATGCCAAATACATCCACCATAGTATTATAAGTCTGATTTCCACTGTGGTTGACAATGCCAACTAGAATTTTGCTTCCCCTATGTCACTGGCAGTCCAAGCAATTTGAAGCATATATATACAGGACAATATCAAATATGGTCTTCTACAACAATTAATCATCTCCTATACTTACATACAAAACCAACTAAGTCAAAAACTAAGTCATTGCCAAATATTCATATACGGTCAGAAATATGCAGGGTGCTGAACCACAACAGCTCCATGTAGTATTCCTCCCCTTCATGGCCCATGGCCACATGATTCCAACCCTCGACATTGCTAGGCTCTTTGCAGCTCGTAATGTCAAGGCAACTATCATCACCACCCATCTCAATGCACCCTCGTTCACAAAGTCCATTGAGAAGGGCAAGAAAATCGGAGCTCCACCTATCAACGTCGAGCTTCTCAGGTTCCCAGCAAAGGAAGCTGGCATTCCTGCAGGATGCGAGAATGTGGAGCAAGCATTAAGGGCAGGGCCTGCAATGATCGAAAAGTTCTTTCAGGCAGCTAATATGCTCCAAGAGCAACTCGAGCAGTACTTGGAGAATACGCGACCCAACTGTCTTGTGGCTGATATGTTCTTCCCTTGGGCAACTGACTCTGCAACAAAGTTTGACATTCCTAGGCTAGTCTTTCATGGGACTAGCTTATTTTCCCTTGTTGTTGGAGAAATTCTTAGGCTATATGAGCTTTATAATAGTGTCTCATCTGACGACGAGCCATTCATTCTTCCTTTCCTCCCTCACGAGATAAAACTAACCAGATCGCAGCTCCCACCTCATGCATGGAAACAGGAAGAAACTGAACAAAATAAGAGATTGAAACAGGTCAAGGAATCAGAACTCAAGAGCTATGGGGTGATTGTCAACAGCTTTTACGAGTTGGAACCAGAATATACAGGCTTTTTCAGGAAAGATTTGGGAAGGAGAGCATGGAACATAGGTCCTGTCTCAATCTGCAATAGAAGCACTGAAGATAAGGCCCAGAGAGGGAAACAAGCTGCCATAGATGAGCATGACTGCTTGAAATGGCTTAACTCGAAGAAGCCAAATTCAGTCATTTACATCTGTTTTGGGAGTACAGCACACCAGATAGCTCCTCAGTTGCACGAGATCGCGATGGCTCTAGAAGCATCTAGACAAGAATTCATCTGGGTTGTGAGGAATAATGATGATCAAAATACCGAACAATGGTTGCCAACAGGATTTGAAGGGAGGATGGAAGGAAGAGGTCTAATAATAAGAGGGTGGGCACCACAGGTACTGATTTTGGAGCATGAAGCTACAGGAGCATTTGTGACTCACTGTGGGTGGAACTCGACATTAGAAGGAATTTCAGCTGGTGTGCCAATGGTTACATGGCCTGTTTTCGCCGAGCAATTCTATAACGAGAAGTTGGTAACTCAGGTTCTCAAGACAGGGGTTCCTGTCGGAGCCAAGAAGTGGAGTACAGTGGCTTCTATAGAGGATATCATCAAGCAAGATTCTATAGAGAAGGCACTAAGAGAAATAATGGAAGGAGACGAGTCTGAAGCAAGGAGAAACAAAGCGAAAAGGTTGAAAGAAATGGCATGGATGGCCATTGAAGAAGGTGGTTCATCACATTCTGATTTGAGTGCACTGATAAATGAGTTGAGGGTTATGAGCAAGACAAGCAGAGCGGTCTTATACTTTTCTATTTGTATCCTTGTGAGTTGTAACCAGGTGGAGTTGCTCAGCTCATGTACCTTATTAGAGGCTTTTTCCCTCAAACAACTGATCATACTGTACCAGGTTCCTGATATAATGCTTAATTTTTCCACAGGAAATGACTGAATGAGTCCCATCTGAATATTCTATTTCATTTATGTTTCAATCACTTCCTAGTTCCTGCTGTGTGTCTAATCACTAATCAGTGATTTGCGCCGTCTATCAACGCTATAATAAAAAGATATATATATATATATCATGATCAAGGGTAACCTTACATGAGACTAACCAATAACATGTAGAAAACTGAAAATAAAGCATAAGACAAGAATGAAGCAAGGCTAACTACAGTCAATAGTACAAAGTAAGATTTAACCAAAAGGCTTAACGAAGGCGACTAGGATTAATTAAGTGTTTTCAATGCAGATTAACTACCCCTATGCTTGTACACAAAATTAGTGATGTTTATTATTTTGTCCCAAGTGGATTAACAAATCGAGCTGATTCATTCAAGCCAAAAAAAAAAAAAAGAAAAAAAGAAAAAAAGAAAAACAAAAAGAATATTAATTCTATGTTCACTTTCTCTACTCTACATTTCCTGAAACAGTCACCAAAGAATAATATTCTATGAAGCGTCCATATCCAATTTCTCTACTGAAATTGACAGCAATTTCTTGAGCTTTCCATCCCCATGCTTGTACACATCATGCCTTGTTATGTTTGGAGGTACAAGAATAATGAATTAAATGGGAGAAAAAAAGAGTATATCCACCAAATCTGTCTTTATCAACCTGTAAAACTCTTTTAAGGTTTCAGTCATACAAAGCATGACATAAGCACTTACGCTATGCATCATGTATTACATATGCATAAGAAAGATAAGTGGGCCAGAATTCTTTGAAGTTTCAATGCCAATTTGAATATTGCATCTTCATCACTGGACCTCCAAACAACTCCTAGCAACATATATATACAGACAGAGACAGTACACCTCATATATAGACACCTCCATAACAATCTCTCATCTACTGCATACACGAACTAGTATTCTGAAACTAGTCATCACAAAATTTCAGATTTGCACCAAAAGAACGAAAACCGAAAAATTAAACATATTGTTGTGGAAATATGGGTGATGAAACACAACAGCAGCTCCATGTAGTATTTTTCCCACTCATGGCCCATGGTCACATGATCCCAATCCTCGACATGGCCAGGCTCTTTGCAGCTAGAAATGTCAAGGCAACCATCATCACCACCCCTCTCAACGCGCCTACTTTCATCAAGTCCATTGAAAAGGACAAGGAACTCGGAGCTTCATTGCTCAACATCGAGGTTTTCAGGTTTCCAGCACAGGAAGCTGGCTTGCCTGAAGGATGTGAGAATTTGGAGCAAGCATTAGGGCCCAACGTGATAGAGAATTCTTCCAAGCGGCTAATATGCTCCAAGAGCAGCTTGAACAATACTTGGAAAAGACTCGACCTAATGGTCTTGTAGCGGATATGTTCTTCCCATGGGCAACTGACTCTGCAGCCAAATTCGGCGTGCCTAGGCTAGTCTTCCATGGGACTTGCTTCTTTTCCCTTTCTGCTATAGAAATTGTTAGGTTATATGAGCTTTATAACAATGTATCATCTGACGAGGAGCCATTCATTATTCCTAACCTTCCCCATAAGGTAAAACTGACGAGATTACAGTTACCACCTAATACATGGAAGTATGGGGAAACTCCACTAAAGAGGAGATTGAAACAGATCAAGCAATCAGAGCTCAAGAGCTATGGGGTGATTGTCAACAGCTTTTATGAGTTGGAACCCGATTATGCAGATTTTTTCAGGAATGAATTGGGAAGGAGAGCATGGCATATAGGCCCTGTATCACTATGCAATAGGAACATAAAGGATAAGCAAACCTCTATAGATGAGCATGGGTGCTTGAAGTGGCTTAACTCAAGGAAGCCCAACTCGGTCATTTACATCTGTTTTGGGAGCACAGCACATCAAATAGTTCCTCAGTTGCACGAGATTGCGATGGCTCTTGAGGCATCTGAACTAGAATTCATCTGGGTTGTGAAAACTGATGATGATGAAAATAGCAAAGAGTGGTTGCCATCAGGATTTGAAGGGAGGATGGAAGGAAGAGGTCTAATAATAAGAGGGTGGGCACCACAGGTGATGATTCTGGAGCATGAAGCTATAGGAGCATTTGTGACTCACTGTGGGTGGAACTCAACATTAGAAGGAATATCAGCTGGTGTGCCCATGATTACATGGCCTGTTTTCGCCGAACAATTCTATAATGAGAAGTTAGTGACTGAGATTCTGAAGACAGGGGTTCCTGTTGGAGCCAAGAAGTGGAGTACAGTGGCTTCTATAGAGGATATCATTAAGCAAGATTCTATTGAGAAGGCACTAAGAGAAATAATGGTGGGAGACGAGGCGGAGAAGAGGAGAAGCAGAGCGAAAAACTTGAAAGAAATGGCATGGAAGGCTATTGAAGAAGGTGGTTCATCACATTCTGATTTGAGTGCACTAATAGATGGGTTTATCACGCTTAGGAACAAGACGTAGCTGAGCAGCCTTCTACGTATCTGTTTTTTTTCTTTCAGGTTGGAATTGAAACTTTCGTATACTTGTACTAGATGGAGCTTGGCAGTTGCTCAGAGCTCATGTACCTTCTGAGAGGCATTTTTCCTCAGGCAACTAACTGACTGTACGGCACCACGAATTCGTTCGGAAATCAAATCTTAAAATCCTGATATTTCTACAGTAACTGAGTGGCAATTTCAGACAAAGCTACTACCTCTAAGTTCAAACGAAAATCACATGCATTCACATTTCACCCTCCGAAGTCCCAGCTGAACATTCTATTTATGCTCAGGAACTTTCTGTTCTGCATCTTATCATTGGTTGGTGCCATGTAGCAAAATAAAATAAAGCAAATATCTTAATCAAGAATAACCTCACAATAATATAATCAACAAACTAATACAAGCAATTGTGGAAAACTGAAGAAAAACATAATCAGAAAGAAAAAGTCCTACAGTACATAATAAGCACGCTCTGGGATAAAAGTTAGAAGGGGTACTGTAACTGAATGTGAAAGCACTGAGGGATACTCTTAACTGTAAATAACATGCAACACACTTCAAGAGCCTAGAGGCACAGCACTGAGCACCTAACTTCATTTTTATCTCTAAGCATTTCCAAATCAATAATACAGCTTACTTCAGGCACTCAGATAGTCTAAGTGTAACACTAAATACAAAGAAGGTTCAGTCATTTAGAGACCAATGTTAAAGTTATGCCATTCAGTCTGAAATTAGTGTGTGTGTGTGTGTATACATAGATGCTGTGTATACGTTGCTTTCGTTTGTAAAATCGTCTTTCTTACAGCTACACTATTCCAGATCACTGTTAATGACACAATTACTGTTGATCAAATAAAATTTTGTAACCACCGAACCTATTTGCTGTATCCTCTCGAAAATTTCACTCTTCTTTAAACCATTTCGAGATGTAATTACAGCTGAAAAGCAGAAACAAATCCTTTTTGGGAATGTGAGAAAACTCCTACTTACAGGAGCGTAAACTAGACTTTCAATTTGAAGAACATTATGGAGGTAAAATAAATGAGATTGTTTGGATGTCTTTGGTGATTTGTCATAAAAAAACATTCTAAAGTGAGTGAATGAGATAGGCTATCATTATTTCTTGGCAAAGTGCTGCAGAAATCCATTCTTAAAATTATATATTTTACATAATAATTTGTCAAAATCTGCTCTTACTTTTCGGTTATTATGATGGCATAATTATTTTCATTGTTCAGTTCTCTATAAGCATATATGTATATTTCAAGAAACAGTCAGCTTTCCTTGTTGGTCAGAGAATTAATCCAAAATAATGCCCTATTACGTGTTAAATATTATGTTTTGAGGTACAAGGAAAATACCGTAATTTATAAGTGGAATATCCATCAATTCTCCAACTTGCGAAAATCTAGGGTTCAATTAAACAAGTTTGACATAACAAAATGTGGATCAGAATCTTTATCAACGTGGTCAACAATGCAAACTAAAATTTTGATCCCCTCGTGTCACTGGCTTTCCATGCAATTCGGAGCAGCTATTTATATGCATCATAATTCATACATGGTTTTCCATAACAATCTCAAAAAGTGATCATCAAGACTATATTCTTACAGCAATTTTCCCCATAATTTCATATCCTGTCAAAATTATGGGTGCTGAACCGCAACAGCTACATGTAGCTTTTTTCCCATTCATGGCCCATGGCCACATGATCCCGATCCTCGACATTGTGAAGCTCTTTGGAACCTATAATGTCAAGGCAACCATCATCACCTCCCTCTCAACGCGCCTACTGTGAACTTTGATGAGAGAGAAAAAGAAAGAGAAATTCCTGTTGTATTGAATGAAAATGATCGAATGAATTATTACAGTACAACTGTTTCCTTTTATGTACAGCACCTCTCAGCTTAATGCTGAGCTGGCAAGTTTCTAACAAACTATTACAAAACTGTTTATTTACAAAACAGATTATTATTAACATAATCTCTACACCTACTTTCACTAAGTACATCGGTGAGCCATACATTAACATCAAGGTTTTCAGGTTTCCAGCACAGGAAACCGGCCTGCCTGAAGGATGCGAGAATTTAGAGCAAGCACCAGGGCCCATGATTGAGACGTTCTTTGAGGCAGGTGATATGTTCCAAGAACAGCTCGAACAGTACTTGGAGAAGAACCGACCTAATTGTCTCGTGGCTGATATGTTCTACCCATGGGCAACTGACTCTGCAGCCAAATTTAACATCCCCAGGCTAGTCTTTCATGGCATTAGCTTCTTCTCCCTTTGTGTTGGAGAAATTATTAGGCTACATGAGCCTTATAAAAGTGTATCGTCTAATGAGGAGGAGTTCATTCTTCCTTCCCTTCCTGATGAGATAAAGCTGACGAGGTTACAGTTCCCTGAAGATTTGTGGTCTTGTGAGGAAAATCCTCGCAAAACGAGATTGGAAAAGAGCAAGGAATCGGAGCTCAAGAGCTATGGAGTGATTGTCAACAGCTTTTATGAGTTGGAACCAGATTATGCGAACTTTTACAGGAAAGAATTGGGAAGGAGAGCATGGCATATAGGCCCTGTTTCACTCTGCAATAGGTTCATTGAGGACAAGGCTCTTCAATAGATGAGGATGATAGCTTGAAATGGCTAAGCGCAAAGAAGCCCAACTCGGTCATTTACACATGTTTCGGGAGCACAGCACACCAAATAGCTCCGCAGTTGCATGAGATTGCAATGGCTCTAGAAGCAGTTGAGCAAGAATTTTTTGGGTTGTGAGGGATGGTGACAAAGGAAATAGCAAAGAATGGCTGCCACCAGGATTCGAACAAAAGATGGAAGGCAAAGGTCTAGTAATAAAAGGATGGGCACCACAGGTGCTGATTTTGGAGCATGAAGCTGTAGGAGCATTTGTGACTCACTGTGGGTGGAACTCAACATTAGAAGGAATATCAGCTGGTGTGCCAATGGTTACATGGCCTGTTTTTGCCGAAGAATTCTATAACGAGAAGTTGGTGACTCAGGTTCTGAAGATTGGGGTTCCTGTAGGATCCAAAAAGTGGAGTAGAATCACTTCAATAGAGGATATTGTGAAGCAAGATGCTATAGAAAAGGCACTGAGAGAAATTATGGTGGGAGACGAGGCAGAGGCGAGGAGAAGCAGAGCGAAAAAGTTGAAAGAAATGGCATGGAAGGCTGTTAAAGAAGGTGGTTCATCAAATTCTGATTTGAGTGCACTGATAAATGCTTTAAGAGATTATCAACCTTAGGAACAAGATTAGTCATTGTAGATGGATAATGGAAGTTGCTTAGCTTATGTACCTTAGACAAGCATGTTTTCTTCATACTCCCAATTTCACAATTAGGTGGCAATTTTGGACTCCTTTGCTGCTTCAACAGAGAATCAAATCCATACACATTTCACCTTCCTAACTGAATATTCCATTTATGCTTCGACGCGTACTGTTAACACACATACTACATCGTATGCCCCCAAATCAATCATTGTTCTACAACTTTATTCAGGACTATTCTTATACATATAATTTGGATCTATAATGATTTGTTCGATTTTGTAGGAGCATTACCAACCTAGAACTTTTTATTTTTCTTTTTAGATACTAGCTAGTGAAGACTTCAGAGTTAAGAGAGCTTGTCTACCACTTTTTAAACGATGGTAAGAAGATTCCAGCAGCTTGGCGAACAAGGGATTTCAAACTGTCGGGATGAGAATTGAACCCCGTTTTGGAAGATAGAAATGGGAAGGGAGCTGGTCCCAACCCAACTCTCGCGATGCCTACAAGAAGGCTCTGGCTACAAATACGACAAAAATAGCTTATGCCTCAATAGGAATGGAAGAGGTGGGCAATAATGCAGTCATACAGACCAACTTGTCATCCACTTATTTTTTTTTTATTGGAATCATCCACTTACTAAATATAAGATACACACTATTAAATATCTATACTCAAATAATACTCATTTATATCCTCTTGTTAATCTGATCATTATCATCAGGCACCTCAGTCACTCAAAGATCTCTCCAACTTTGCACATCACCTTATTATCCTTCAACATGGGTACTGCAGAACCAGAGCTTCATGTAGTTTTTTTCCCATTCATGGGTCATGGCCACATGATCCCAACCCTAGACATGGCAAGACTGTTCTCAGCTCGCGGTGTTAAAGCAACCATCATCTCAACCCCTCTTAATGCTCCCATGTTTACCAAAACTATCGACAAGAACAGAAAAGATGAAGCTCTGATGGACATTGAAATCTTCAGCTTCCTGTCAGAAGAAGCTGGCTTACCCCAAGGATGTGAGAACTTGGAGCAAGCAGTAGCAATTGGTGAAGCTGTTAAATTCCTCCGTGCCGGGGATATGCTGAGGGAGCAACTAGAGCAGTACCTAAAGAAAACTCAACCAAATTGCCTTGTGGCCGATATGTTCTTCCCGTGGGCAACTGATATCGCAGCCAAATTCAACATCCCTACCCTAGTTTTTCATGGGATTGGCTTCCTAGCCCTATGTGCCAAAGAAGTTATAAGGCAGTATCAACCTTATATGAATGTCTCGTCCGACACAGAGCCATTTGCCCTTCCATCACTTCCCCATGAGTTGAAAATGACGAGATTGCAGATCCCAGAGGATATCAGAAAAGGCGAGGAAACTGAGCTCACAAAGATAACGGAACAAACCAGGGAGATGGAAATCAAGAGTTACGGAGTGATTGTTAACAGCTTTTATGAGATGGAACGAGATTATGCAGACTTCCTGAGGGACAAATTACATAGGAGGGCATGGCATATAGGTCCTGTTTCACTCTGCAACAAGAGCATTGAGGAGAAAGCTCAGCGGGGGAAACAAGCTTCTATAGATGAACGTGAGTGCTTGGAATGGCTCAACTCAAAGAAACATAATTCAGTTATTTATATCTGTTTTGGAAGCAGTGCACACATCATAGCTCCTCAGCTGCACGAGATTGCAATGGCTCTAGAAGCCTCTGGACAAGACTTCATTTGGGTTGTGAGGAATAATGGAGGGAATGACCAAGGATGGTTGCCACCGGGTTTCGAACACAGGATGAAAGGGAAAGGTCTAATAGTAAGAGGATGGGCCTCACAATTGCTGATTTTAGAGCATGAAGCCACAGGAGGATTCGTGACTCACTGTGGATGGAACTCAACGCTAGAAGGGATCTCAGCTGGGGTACCGATGGTTACATGGCCTGCTTTCGCCGAGCAATTCTATAATGAGAAATTGGTGACAGAAATCTTAAAGATCGGTGTTGCTGTTGGGTCTAAGAACTGGAGCCTAGTGCCTTCTATAGACAATATGATAAAGAGGGATGCTATAGTGACGGCGGTTAGAGCAATAATGGTGGGAGAGGAGGCAGAAGAGAGGAGAAGCAGAGCAAAGAAGTTGAAGGACATGGCCTGGAGGGCTATAGACGAGGGTGGCTCATCGTATTCTGATTTAAGTGCACTGATAGAAGACTTGAGGATTCATCAGACTTCACAGAAAGACCAAATGTAAAATTAGTCTCTGCTACCTGATAGGTTACAAACTAGTACAAATGTCCCCTTTCTTTGATGTTCCCTCTTTCACATTCAAGATGTTCAGTTTCCATAAAGCATTTTGCCCTTTCTCATTTGTTTGCATCTTAGCATCAACTTAGGGCTCGTTTAATTGGGTGTTATGATGATTAAAATGTAATGCATTACATAGATGAGAATAGTGGGATTGAATATAACATCCATTGTTTAACTTTTCCCGATGTAAAGATGATTACATTGGACGATCTAATCAATCTCCATCTTCTCATCTCTCTTTCCCCTCCTTCCTTATCCACCCACAACTACTCTTTAAAATGGTGCTGATTTTGGAGCATGAAGCTGTAGGAGCATTTCTGACTCACTGTGGGTGGAACTCAACATTAGGAGCATTAGCTGGTATGTCAATGGTTACACGGCCTGTTTTCGCCGAGCAATTCTATAACGAGAAATTGATGACTCAGGTTCTGAAGATTGGGGTTCCTGTTGGAGCCAAAAAGGGGAGTAGAGCAGCTTCTATAGAGGACATTCTGAAGCAAGATGCTATAGAAAAAGCACTGAGAGAAATAATGGTGGAAGACGAGGCAGAGGAGAGGTGAAGCAAAGCGAAAAAGTTGAAAGAAATGGCATGGAAGGCTGTTAAAGAAGGTGGTTACCCGAATTCTTTAGTTATTAATAATTTATTTTTTAATATTTTCGGATTTTTGGTTAACCGAATTTTCCCAAAACCGTTAACCAAAATCGAATCAAGAAACAGAAAAAATATTCAGTTTGGTTAACCAAACCACTTTAAACGAAAAAATAGATTTGTATGACCGAGTTTTCTGTGCCCAACAAGCGACAATCCAAACCTACTCTCAAGTTTATCCTACTACACTCACAATAAAAAGTGTAGTGGGCCTTATTGTTTTGGGCCAAACACTAAAAAGTGATGGAGAGTACCTACTCCTGAAATCATGTAAAAATTTGCACCCAACAAGAGGCAGGATAAGAAACCGAATAACCACCATATACCAAAAAAGCACACCCCTGAAAAAACCTCATTCACCCCACCAAGAACAAAAAAACAAAACTATACTTCAACTACTTCTTCACATACACGAGCTAAACAAAAGCAGCAGATCTTCTAGTACTTCCTTCTTCAATTATTAGTGAAGCCAGCAAAGCAGCATAAGGAATAAGGTTGAGAGCAGCATAACAAACCCAATCAATTCCAAATTCTCTAATAAACACGTCCTCTCCAAAATTGGAATTCAAGCAGGGTACTTGAAGTAACCAAGCTTCCAACTTCAAAACTGGACTGATTCTAACTTAGGAAAAATCAGATCTCCCTCTTCATCCCCATGAAGAGAGAGAAACCCAGTCGAAATTGGTGGTGATTATGAATGGAAGGGCAAGTAAAGATGCGAACAGTAGTGGGTCAAGGAGAGATCTGAGTAAAGCATGCATGACTAAATACGGCGAAAAACGACACAAGAGGGACAGAGAAAGGGTCGGAGAAGGTCTCTGAGCTAGCGGCGGCGGGCGGGCTGGCTAATGTTTCAAAGGGGCAAAAAACTGGCTTAGTTGTCATCCACTTATATTTTTGATGTGATTCATCCACCTACTAGAAATTAGAATACTACTCCACTTAATATGCCCATAATAAAGAAAAAAAAATACTACTAAATATAATATACACACAACGAAAGCAAAAACATACATAAAATACACACTATTAAAAAACCATACTCATATAGTCCTATATATCCTCTTGTTAATCTGATCATTATCATCAGGCACCTCAGTCACTCAAAGATCTCACCAGCTTTGCACATCACCTTATCACCCTTCAATATGGGTACAGAAACACCAGAGCTTCATGTAGTTTTTTTCCCATTCATGGCTCATGGCCACATGATCCCAATCCTAGACATGGCGAGACTGTTCTCAGCTCGTGGTGTCAAAGCAACCATCATCTCAACCCCTCTTAATGCTCCCATGTTTACCCAAAATTATCGACAAGAACAGAAAACCTGAAACTCTGATTGGCACTGAAATTTTCAGCTTCCTGTCAGAAGAAGCCGGCTTACCCCAAGGATGTGAGAACTTGGGGCAAGCAGCAGCAATTGGTGAAATCATTAAATTCTTCCATGCCGGGGATATGCTGAGGGGGCAACTAGAGCAGTACCTAAAGAAAACTCGACCAAATTGCCTCGTGGCCGATATGTTCTTCCCATGGGCAAGTGATATTGCAGCCAAATTCAACATCCCTACCCTAATTTTTCATGGATATGGCTTCTTTGCCTTATGTGCCATAGAAGTTATTAGGCAGTATCAGCCTTATATGAATGTCTTGTCCGACACAGAGCCATTTGCCCTTCCATCACTTCCCCATGAGTTGAAAATGACAAGATTGCAGATCTCAGAGGATATCAGAAAAGGCGAGGAAACTGGTCTCTCAAACATACTGGAACGTATCAGGGAGATGGAATTTAAGAGTTATGGAGTGATTGTCAACAGCTTTTATGAGTTGGAATCAGATTATGCAGACTTCCTGAGGGACAAATTGCAAAGGAGGGCATGGCATATAGGTCCTGTTTCACTCTGCAACAAGAGCATTGAGGAGAAAGTTCAGCGGGGGAGACAAGCTTCTACAGATGAACGAGAGTGCTTGGAATGGCTCAAGTCAAAGAAACCGGATTCAGTTATTTATATCTGTTTTGGAAGCAGTGTACACCTCATAGCTCCTCAGCTGCACGAGATTGCAATGGCTCTAGAAGCCTCTGGACAAGACTTCATTTGGGTTGTGAGGAATAATGGAGGGACTGACCAAGGGTGGTTGCCACCCGGATTCGAGCACCGGATGAAAGGGAAAGGTCTAATACTAAGAGGATGGGCCTCACAATTGATGATTTCAGAGCATGAAGCCACAGGAGGATTCGTGACTCACTGTGGATGGAACTCAGTGCTAGAAGGGGTCTCAGCTGGGGTACCGATGGTTACATGGCCTGCTTTCGCTGAGCAGTTCTATAATGAGAAATTGGTGACAGAGATCTTAAATATTGGGGTTGCTGTTGGGTCTAAGAAGTGGAGCCGAGTGCCTTCCATAGACAATATGATAAAAAGGGATCCTATAGTGACGGCAGTTAGAGAACTAATGGTGGGCGAGGAGGCAGACGAGAGGAGAAGCAGAGCAAAGAAGTTGAAGGACATGGCGAGGAGGGCTATTGAAGAAGGCGGCTCATCCTGTTCTGATTTAAGTGCACTCATAGAGGAGTTGAGAGTTCATCAAACTTCAGAGAAATAATAGATTTAGAATTAGTCTGCTACTTGAAAGGTCACAAACTAGTATTTCTTCAGGTTTTGTTTGCATAATCCTTTCTTTCTTGTTCACGTTTAAAATGTTCAGTTTTTATCCTTGTAATTTCATGGAGCTTTGCTTATAGCGCGGCTCAACTCAATTTGAAGACTTGATATCCTTGCAAAATTGACCACTAAATTAATATCTAACAAAAAGCTATCAACCCCTAAATATCAAAACCCATATAAAAAATATAAATAAGAAGAATAAAACTATCAAGGAAATTGGTTTTTACCCAAGGGGAGGATAAGGACTTTCATACTTGA
The DNA here is from genome assembly GCA_038025085.1 of Tetragonia tetragonoides. NCBI lineage: Eukaryota > Viridiplantae > Streptophyta > Magnoliopsida > Caryophyllales > Aizoaceae > Tetragonia > Tetragonia tetragonoides. The sequence goes on from CM076145.1 coordinate 44,044,193, forward strand.
GAGTAAACATATTAACTAAGAGTGATCCCAACAGTGTTCGTTCAGGAAGTACCCAGCCAGTTTTGTGTACAGATATAAAAAGGTAGAACTTCTATCACTACCAATCAGCATACTTCTTATCTACAAAAAATATCAATCAGCAAACTGCTGCAAAAAGAAGTAATTCAGGAAAGAAGCATAAACATGCTATACAAATTACAGTATGCAGACATACAAATGATTTGTAAGTCGGCCAAGTTTAAATTGAGGACACGCACTTTTCGGTTCAAGAATGGGAAAGTTCCACATAAAACAGCAGGCAGTAAATGTTCCTTATATAATCATGCAAGATACTTGATGCGGGAGCCATTCGCATCAATACTGAAACAGGATCTAATACGTCAGAATCCCTCAAAGCTTAGTGATCTCTAAAGTTGTCAATCATGTAAGTCCAGGAAACATAAGAGCCAAACTGACGTATTCCACAAGCATAAAGCAACTAAGTTCATACAGGTGATATAAAGTGAAGAAAATTTACAAGACTGAAGGCTGAAGTAACTGGAATAGATCCTGGCACCATAAATCTTATCGTAAGACAACTTTTAACTTCTGTTCCACCTGCTCTCTCACTTTCAACTGCAAAGCCAGACAAAACATGTAGAGTAGATAAGATACAGCTCGTGAGAGCAAATTTAAATTTGCTAAGGGTTCCAAGAGTTCCATCAGTGGAAGTGTAAAATAGAAGAGACAGTCACATTCAACCATCCATCCATCCATATATAATACAAGATAACATCACGCCACTAGAGTGGTCCTTCAGGCACACCATCACAGAGATTAGACTAATTATCACACATTCACACCTAAAACTGCCTCTACAATCTCAATTCTCCATTTAACTTTATAGATGATGACATTTGGAATACAGCCAGTCGCCTATATCCGAGTGATTAAGGATATGTATGAAGGAGTGAGGACTAGGGTCAGGACTACAGGAGGGGAAACTGAGCAATTTTCTATAGATATTGGGTTACATCAAGGGTCATCGTTGAGTCCCTTCTTATTCGCAACCGTTATGGATGAGCTCACTAAGACTATCCAGGGGGATGTGCCTTGGTGTATGTTGTTTGCCGACGACATTGTTTTGATAGACGAGACTAGAGAAGGTGTTAACGCCAAACTAGAACTTTGGCGGGATACACTAGAGTCAAAGGGATTTAAGTTAAGTAGGACAAAGACCGAGTACTTGGAAGACAAATTTACAAGAGATGGGGTTGCCTTGGATATGGAGATTAAGATTGGTACTGAAGTGGTACCGAAGAGGGATTGTTTCAAATATCTCGGTTCAATCATACAGGGCAACGACGAGATTGATGATGACGTGACTCATCGTATCAGAACAGGGTGGCTAAAGTGGAGGAGTGCAACGGGAGTTCTATGTGACAGAAAAATTCCACTAAAACTTAAAGGCAAATTTTATTGTACAGCCATCAGGCCAGCTATGCTATATGGGGTGGAGTGTTGGCCGGTGAGGCAGGTGCATGTGCAGAAGATGCGGGTGACCGAGATGAGGATGCTTCGATGGATGTGCAACTCTACAAGAAGAGATAGAATTAGGAACGAAGTGTTGAGAGGCAAGGTGGGAGTGACCGATATTGACAACAAGATGCGAGAAACAAGGCTTAGGTGGCTTGGGCAAGTGAAGAGGAGACATCGAGATGCACCGGTGAGAAGGTGTGAGAGAATTACACTTAGAGACTGTAAACGAAGAAGAGGACGCCCGAAGAAGACTTGGGGAGAGGTAATCAGGCAGGATTTGACCCTTCTAGAGCTTACCGAGGACTTGGTCCTAGATAGGAAATTATGGCGTAGTAGGATTCGTGTAGAGGATCCTCGTTAGATTATGGTTGTGCATTGGCTAGTACTAGAGGTTGAGTCATTTTGTTTATAGCCTGTAGCGTCTCCTTCACTTTATGTTGTTCAAGTAGTAATATCTTGTGTTAGTATGTTTAATGCTTTACTTCTCTTGCCCTTTTGATCATTCTTTATTGCTTTAAAAAAATAAAAAAATAAAAAAAAAAACCTTTTTGAAAATGTATTTAAAAAAAAAAAAAAAAAAAGTTTTTGTGGGTCTTTCGGAAACAGTCTCTCTTCTAGGCGACTAGTTAGGGGTAAGACTGCGTACATCTGGACCTCCCCAGACCCCGCCCTAGGCGGGATACTTACTGGGTTGTTGTTGTGTTGTTGTTGACATTTGGAATACAGCCCTGAAGGGTTAGCAACAGCAGGCATCTTTCCGAGTATAAAAGATACCAAAATAAATGTCAGGGTTTACACTATACGATTGAAAGAAAAAGGTCATGTCCGACCCCCAAAAGGCCCCAAAACAGATATACAAAATACCTGCAACTCATTTATTTCCTCATCCGTAAGAGAACGCTCCATGGATCGAAAAACAATCCGATAGCAGTGACTGGTCATCCCCTTCTTATTTGTGAAATTGTCAATCAATCGTACCTGAAAGAAGTGCAATTAATATCAATCTAGAGTATTGTAACCAAATTCCTTGCAGGCAAAAGGAATCAACCACCTAGAAAGGAAATAGTCTAAGCTGTTTCCAATGTCCCAAAAACAACAAATTATTGCAAAAGTTTTTCTTATCTAATACAGTCACAGGCAGGTTATCGATTGCCTCCCAAACAAGGTAACAATTTCACTACTTTTCCACTCCCAATCAGCAATCCCATCTCAAAGGAATATTGATCAATTACCTGTGAATTACACTAATGCTGTAAATTGTAGACCATTGAAATATTGGTTATGGAAGATTAGGATCAAATCAAGCAGGTAGCACAAGAATTTTCACATAACGCATAGATCCAACTTCATATAATATGCCTACCACAGAGCTCTTAGCATCACCTCAATTCATGACAGCATCATCCTCATCCTGTCCTATTTATGAATCATTTCTAAGATTTACTTTTTTCCGATAAGATTAATTGAATCTTTGTGAGATATCAGATATGTTCCTCAAGCCACAAAGGTCCTTACTTCTGTTCCCAACAGCTTCCCAATTCGAAGGTAAAATCCCCAGGGAATCCACATGTCAGGGCACCAAAATAACATAGATGACTTTCAAGGAAACAAACTGACAGATCAAAACCTTGAATATAACCAATAGCCTTTAACAGGAGGAAATAGCATGCTATTGCTTAGACATCCAACGAACAAAGAATAAAAGCATTAAGACGGTGTAATCTAATTTGAGGAAAGGGGGTTGAATACCTCTTCCACAAGGTCGCCTGCTATTCCACGCACCACCTCGCATAAATTGTTCTCACTAAATGAATCACTAAGCCAAAAACTCATGTCTTTGTAGCAGGGAGGGTACTGCATATAGAACAAGGTTTCAGCATCAAAAGATGCAAGTCCGAAATACAACAATATAACGAAAGTTCAACAAAGTTAGCCTCAAGAGTAGAGACAAAGACTAGAGAAGTAACTCTTGGGACAAGGACTTAATCAATTTGACAAGAATAAGCCTTCACCATCTATTCAAAGCTAAGTCTAAATATCTTCCAAAGATAATCGGCAAATGCTCCCCAGGAAAACATACTTCAAGTCTTTAAATTTGAAAAAACAACTCAGGGACCAGCTTCTTATTAGTCAGCAGAAACAGTTTATTAGCATTGCCGAGTAAATAGTGCGAATGGTTCAGCATTCTCATCTCTTAAGCAAGGTCGAGGTTTTCTTGTGAATGGGGAAACTGCTTGCTGGGATCACTTTAACACTTTGTGGGCTGACTTGGTGTGAACAGAATTAGTCTTAACCTATTGATTTCAGGGTGAACATGTGGTTCAAAAAAAAATTTAAAAAAAAAGGGAAGAAAGAGGACCATTTCAATAATCAATAAAAAAAAGGGGCAATTATTTAAACGCATCAATGTGCAAAACCTCAAGGCCTTCATGGCCACTTTGGTAGAGTAAGCTGCAAGGCTTTCTTACTCATATTTATTCAGCAATTTCTTACTCTCTTCAAAAGAGAGCTGTCATAAATTCCCTTTACTGGAAAAAACCATTCCCCATCTTAGTTTCTCTTTTTTTTAATTCAAACAACACCCAAGGCAATCCCAAATTTCCAATACTGAGCAAATATTAGATATTCCAAAAATAATTTCCTGTTGCAGTTACCTTTGAGAAGGGCTTAAACTTAACACCGAGCTCTCCATTTGTAAACTGAAAATGAAAATGAGAACTCAGTCAGAAGAAACACACTAAAAATCAGTTATGTGTCATAACTCATAGCGCATCCGCTTCTTCCAATTTTCTTTAGTTTGTTTCTTTATTTCTTTGTGGAGGGGGGGGGGGGGGGGTGGAGGGGGAGGCCACAAAGCATAGAAATTTCAATGTTGACATCGGAAAATCATTGCCACAGAAGACAAACTCAATTGACTATGATCTGACAAATCTGGACCTGAGAAGTAAACCGCTCATCAGTTGACCAGAAAAGCCGAATATCAGGTATGTCAAATAAAACCATTGCTAGCCTCTCTAATCCTAATCCAAAAGCCCAAGCAGACTTGTCTGTATTACCACTTCTCTTTAATATCTCCTGCTCCATGACCCCACAACCCAACACTTCCAACCACTTTTCCTGCAAAAGCATGTGAGGATAATCAGCAATGACGGACACAATAACAGCTAAAGAGATTTTGTAAGTTCTCAAGACATGAATTCACCAGTAAGTCTAGCAACATAAAACATATAACCTTAGCCCTAAAACCAAAATGAAAAACACCACCTTTTTACCAAAATTTAATGATATACATGCATGCACCAAAATATGTTGCTAGGGCAGCAGAGTTTATTATGACTGTTTCAAATAACTCATTAAGCAGAAGATAAAATCAGCATACTACAAAATATGCTGACCAATACTGCCTCCATTAAACATTTAAAATGTCTGCAAAAAATATGGTCATTTTCCTGAATCAATCTCCCTTCTTTTAAAAATAATAGTCACTCTTCAGGATGCACATTATGATTGTGTGTATAATATTAACAATTTAAACACCCCCCTCCCCCACATACACTCTAGTAGTTAGACACCTAGTAGCGTAAGCAACAATCAAAGGTAGTTTTGGTGAAAATACAACAATTGCTTGATGTCCCAGCCTGGCCAGCGCCTTGTCCCAGCACCATGTCCCAGGGTCCTGTCCAGCGCCCATATTCCAGGGTCTTGTCTCAGTGACCATGTCCCGGCGACCATGTCCAAGTGCCCATGGATGAATGCATGGGTGTATACCAATTCGGGGAAGCAAATGACCATCCTGGGGCACCGGCGCTCCTCTCGAGTCGGGACCCCTGAGAGAAGTTTGGGCAAAATCACAATCGAACCCCAGAAAACCGAAAAATGAAGGCTATAATCCACGGTTTTTGGGTTCCAGAAGGTCCCTAAACTAGAGTGGATATTTTCGCACCATATCGCGCGGGACACCCTTAAGAGACATGGGATGATGGGAGGCCCCCGGGATCGGTTGGCGAGTCCCTGTTAAGCTTGGACTGTTGTTTTACGGGACACCCACTCTAAGGGCTTAACATCAAAAGCATGGGTGAGTACGGGGACCCGAATGGCCTTTCAGGGGCACTGGGGGTCCACCCGGGTCATAATAGACCCCCCGGAGAAGTTTGGGCGAAAACCACAACCGGGCCCGAGAAACCGAAAAATGAAGGCTATAATCCACAGATTTTGAGCTTCCGGAAGGCCCCGGAATGGAAGTGGATATTTTAGCACCATATCGCACGAGACAACCCTAAGGGACATGGGAGGCCCCCGGGGTTGGTTATCGGGTCCCTATTAGGCTTGGAAGACCAATTTACAGGACACCCACTCTAACGGCCGGAACACCCGAAAGCATGGGTGAAATCAGAGTTCGGGGACCCGGATGACCTTTCCGGGGGTCCTATTGGGTCACAATAGACCCCCAGAGAAGTTTAGGCATAAATCACAATCGGCCCCGGGGAGCCGAAAAATGAAGGGTATAATCCACGGATTTTGGACTTTCGGAAGGCTCCAGAACGAAGGTGGATATTTTCACACCATATCGCACGGGAAACCCCTAAGAGATATGGGAGCCCCCGGGGTCGGTTAGGCATGGACAGGACGTCTTACCGGACACCCACTCTAAGGGCCAGTACACCGAAACCGAAAGCATGGGTGTATACGGAGTCCAGGGACCCAGATGACCTTTTCGAGGCACCCCGACTCCTCTTAGTCACAATGGAACACCCTCCCCCACCCCACCCCACCCCACCCCACCCCACCCCAAGAAGGTTGGGAAAAATCTCATCTTTATCCACAGTCATGGAACCACAGTGGAACCCTTTTGAAATTTACTAATATAAACTACCATATTCTTTCATCCCGTCAAGATACTACTATACATTACATCAAACAAAAATACGAGATAAAGCGTTCATTCTTTGAACACTCATGAAAGACAATTTCTTTTGTCAAGCGAACAGCAAGAAACACTGACATCAAAGGAAACATGATACTGTACTGAAGACTTTTACAAGAACTGAAATGCAGGCTGTGGCCAGAGTCATGAACAATCATGAGTTTGAGTGACAGGTGATAAAGAAGATCGTACCTGGAAAAATATTTCAAGTTCAAATGAAGGATTAGTGAAAGGAAAATAAGTATCAACCCATCGCATCTCTACAGCACCTGCAAAATCACACAGTGGGCTGTAATGGAACAATAACCAACAAAATGAGCTAAACAGTATCATATGGGTACCACAAATAAAGTGTCTAGTTTCACTTCTGTTTTTTACTTGGAAGTGGGCGAGTTCATAGGATTCTACAGCTGTATTCTACAAGTAAATACTAACAGAAGAACAATGGGAGTACAGAGGAGAAGTTTAGCATCTAGAGGTTGAGGGTAGCGCAATATGCAACCCAATCCAGTTCCCATTAATAGCTCAAATACATTTATGCTCTCAGCTATATCTTAAATAGTCATTGTTTTCCACTATATTAGGCTCTCCCCTTTTAAGTAACATTATTCAGTAATCTTAGAAGCCCTACATGTATCATATATCTTATATTCTTGCTTTTAAGTTTTTCTGACCTTCGGTCTCCTGACCAAGATTTTGACTATCTTTTTTTATATAGGAGCCCTGTTGAAATTTCTTTTTCTTTTTTTTTTTTTATGGTCAAATTCGCCGACCAAAATGTACTTGGACACATAACATTCCCCGTTAAGAATTTGTTAAATTCCATCCAATCCCATCTGATCCCATCTATTTTCTTTTTGTTGTGTTTCCTAGGATTAACAATTAACGATACAATGATAACGACTGAAGTTGCAACATTTCATAAGAGCACAAATGTAATTTATAATGTTTATAGCAAATAATAAGTAGAGTTACTAATCCATGACGTAACAAGGAAATGAAAAAAGAACTAAAGAATAATTCTCGAAGATATAAGATAAAGAACAGAAAATGATAAGAGTAACAGAACAAGTACAAGAGGGTGTAAATTAGGTATGTTTTAAAGTTCTGGATATTAAAGTTGGGCTATGAACCTTGGTATCCATTTTATCAGATGTAAGAGTGCCGCTTAATACAGTTTCATTCAAATTAAAACTGTTTGAATAAAATTCCTTCAGTTTGAATGGATAGAATTTGTTTGAATTTCAAATTTAAATCCACATCCTTTTTTTTTATCCACTTTGAAATCCACAACTTTAAAGTATACAGTCCAATCTGATACAATTTGAAAATCATCTAGTCATCAGTTGAGTTGGAAGTCTAGGAAGGCGCAAAGAGCAAGGATAGAGTAGACAAGGATTTTGCAAGTCATCCATCTTTGGTGGTGTTGCTATATCAAAGGAACAGCAGGAACGAGTTGGCAAGAATGACACTCTAAACTCCATAAATATATCAACATCTCAAGAGCCACTTCTTACTACTCACTAGCATTTGGTTATTTTCCAAATCCTTTAAGCTATTGGTGCAATATTCCCATGATGCGTGCATCTAATTATCTTAAATAACAATCAAGCTGCATGAACAGAGCCTTTTCTATTTACCAAATAAGTGACGTGCCAAACCCTCCAGACAAGTCTTCAAATCCTCAGCAGCATAAGCTGTAGCGTCCATACCAGATGACTTCCAATCATCAGGTGAAAAAACACGAACTCCTTCCATCTGTAATCAGTGTATATTATAAACTGTTAAAGAAAGTTTTTTTATTTATATTTTTTATTTTTTAGATAACAAGGGTATCCAAGCTTTGCTTGACTAACCCCATGGGTCCTTAAGTTAACGACCAGGAAAAACTCCCGTGGCCATGAGGAGACTCGAGCCTGGTACCTCTGGAATAGATCTCAGAGGTCTTACCAACTGAGCTACCCCCTCAGTGTTAAAGAAAGTTAGCCAATGAAACAATTGTAAATCTTAAAAGGCAAGATAAGAACCTGATGGAACACTGGATAGTGGGTTGAATCAATAGAATCTCTACGATAAACATCTCCAGTTACAAGGAAATGACTGTGCCCACGGCTCAGCAGTTCAGCTTGATGAGCACTTGTATGACACCTCAAGACAGTTTGTGAGTCAACATAATAGGTATCGTTATAGCTCCTGCTTACATGATCAGCAGGAACCAAGACATCATCAAAATTCTGCAAGGATCAATTCTAAGGTTATACAGATGCACAGTGTGCAGCTTAAAACTAAATACTACAATAAATAGGTTGGAAACCAGACAGAAGCAAAGTTACATCACCATAAAATAAGCTTTCTTCTACAGATGTTAACAACCTTGTTCTTCTCTTCACAGCACCCAACTGTGTCATCTGTTTTCTTTTACAGCTTATTTGGTAGGAAAGAAAGGAATGGGAAAAAAAAACTGCTGACTTTCACATGTTTGGTTTTCAAAACTTAAAAGGATGTGATGGGAAGAGAAAGGAGGGGAAGGAAGGACATCTTTTCTTAAAAAATCCTCACTTCACCTTCCCACCAAATTGGTGGGATTCGGATGGAAAGTGAGTTGAAAAGTGTCATTCCTTTCCTTTCCTTCCAAATTATATTAACCAACCAACGGAAAATGTTAATTTATTTTCGGTTTTTTTTTATGTAAGCAAATGTAGGAAACATGAGTTCTTTTGCTTTCTTTTCCGTTCCCTTCCCTTCCTTACTTATCCTCTGAAGAACTGTCTATTAACTCTTGAACCCAGCTGCAAACCACATATGCTACCAAAAAATGGATTCATAAAACCATATAACATTTCAAGTAAAGAGATTGAAATACATGTACTAGAAACTTCTCAATTGGAGTCTTACATAACTACATAGAAAGAAGCCTTTAGGTAGGGGGTAGGGTAGAGTAGGGGTAGGGGTAGATAGTCTACAGTTTCTCATTGTAGCATTGCCTGTAGGGGTAGTGTGTAGGGAAGAAATTTTGTATAGAGATTGGTTGAAGTAAAGAGATTGAAGCAATAGACCACATGGACAATGAGAGAAACAAATGAGCACAAAATGTAAAATCTCACAACGAAAAACAAGATGGGCAGGATGCTTTCAAAATGGATCAAGAGCATACCGCTTTCACAGAAACAATTGGACAAAGATCGTCGAATTTTTCAAATTTGTTTGCATAATTCGTGTCAAAATAGTCAAAGATTGCATTCTTCAAAATGCCAAGTGGGTGTTGGTCGCGTCTATGTAGTTGCATTCCAAGCTTTCTGAATATCTCGTCTGGGACATTATTCGTCGGATCATCCCGCACCACATCTGAATCCCCATCACATACATAAGTCAACATTATAAAAGAAAAACGTATTGCAAAACAGTGACAAGGATAGTTTCTTCTCTCTCAAGTGCAAATCAGCTTAATATTTTTTAGGCAGTGGCAGCCCCAAAAACTTCTCATCTGCATTTCAATGAAAACCTAATCCAAGACATTCCCCTTTAGGCCTTAGACACATCACATAACCGTACTTCATCACAACAATTCAGCAAAACAAAGTTGTCAAAGGTATACTAAAGAACAATTTCCATTTGCAACAAATTGCTATAGCACAACAACCCATAGTACAACTTTATCATTACTACTATGTACATAATTCAAATTGGCACAAGACAAACCCAAGTTCCAAATTCGCAAACTAAGCAAAAATTCTACCAACCCATATCAAAATATTGCATAGAATCACAATAAATCAATCAAATTGAATCAAAAGGAAACATTTTGGGAAGTGGGCACTAACCTTCTTTGACAATCTTCACCCCACCAACCTCAACAGCTGAAGCTGTCACTGGTTGCCGCCATTTTGAACGGCGGATATTGTTGGAAGATAGTGCAGAAGATGTGGAGAAAGCAAGGGAGAAATTGAAAGTTCCAACACGATGTTTACAAAGGAATATTGAAGGCTTAGAGAAAAGGGTTGATTGAGCTAGTGAGATAGCCGCCATTGCCATGCTCGTGGAGCGGCTTTGAGCAGCACACAGTTTTCTCAAATGACCAGATTGGATAAGCATTTTTGTTAAAATTTGATTAGTTGACAATAACGCTTTGTTTTTTGGTGCTTGACAGGGATGATTGTGAATTTGTGATTTCTGAACGTTAGTAAAGGATATTAGTGGTTTATGGGATTTTTGAAGGGTTTAATGGGATTTTTGAAGGGTTTACTGTCTCATAATCGTGTCTAGGTTTTGAGATTTGAGTTGAGTAACAGTGATAAGTAGTAGTGTCACTAGTTGTAGGAAGCCTCAATCATACAAGACTGAAGTACATGTTGAATTCAACTCTACTTTTTATTTATTTATTTATTTATTATTATTATTATTATTCCAAATCACTTTTTTTTCCTCCAATAATAGAAAAAAAAAATTACACAAAAAGTAACGGGTTCTCGATAAACTAGGAATAGACGCATTAAATCCACGTAAACTATATTGAGCAATGAGCAATAGATCGTAGACACTTTGAACCTTGATTTTCCAAAGCGTGTTACTAAAATAGAAGTATCAATTGTTTTTTTTTTGAGTGCGAAGTATCAATTGTTAACGTATCACGAACAAGCTCATAACTCACTTCAACAATTTAACTCTAGATTAATCGCGCATGAGAAGAGTCTCGATATACTGAATTTCAAATTTCAAAGACTGATTGGGAAATCATATTCATCTTATGTATTTTATATTTATACATCATCTTTGTAGATGTAATGATTTGTATGATGAAATGGATTTTTTTCACTTAAAAAAAATTAATCTGACAATTTACTAATGTGTTACATAGATGAATTGTTATGTCGGGTAATAAAAATAATTGAATGACTGATATATAAACACTAGTTCTATAGAGGGCTTTTTCTACAAATTAATTACCTTTAAAAAATTTCTCTTTCTATCTATATAATAAAAATACATGGTCCTTTTCTATCATTCCATTTGTTATAAATGTTGTTATAAAACTGAAATGGTTTGGAGAATTCTTTGATTATTTTCATCATCCATCATTTTTTGTAGATTAAAATAACCCGAGTAATCGAATACATGAGTGGTATATTAGTATCACCAAATGTTAATTTTTTCACAAGTCTAATATATAGGCTATAAAAACTAACAATTTGTTAATTGGTGTTGATGCCACATATAACACACTAGTATGCAAGTAAGTGATTTTGACAAGACAACAATTATTTCTCAGTATGTAGCCTATTAAGAGGCTTGTATAGTGCCCGAACAAGTGTGCTTCTCAATTCACATATTTTTGTAATGTAGATTTGTTGGTTTGATCTAGAGTCAAAGCCAATTAGTATTCGAGCTTAATAGATCGTAACTTACCATACAAATAAAAAGTTATAAGATTAAAGAAAAAAAAGGATAAATCCATAAAAAAAAATGATCAATCCATAGAATTGTTCCATAGATAGTCAAGCAAGAGAAGGCCACGCACTAAAAAAAAAGAGGGTACTATTAATTATTATACCATTTCACTTTCAAGATTTTCAACCGTCAAACAAGCGTTTAGCAATGTGAAAAAGCACACAAAACACAGAAGAAACAAACACAACGGCAAAAACAAAACTGTCTCTTACCGTTGCGTAGAGTACACTTTTGACCCCGTCAGGCAACAACATCATATTTACACGCTCTCATAAAATTAAATCAAGACCCTCCAAAAACAATCAATCAAACGGTCCAGATTAATCAACCCAATAAATCAACAGCTGTCATTATTTAACTCAATAAGTAAGTACTATAAAACCACAACTATTTTCTCTCTCCTCCTCCTCTCTCTTTCTCGCTTTCTCAGCGCAGTTATCTCACTTTCTCTCTCCTCTCCGTTTTCTATCTCTTCCCACATCGCCGCCGTTTCCTTCGGCGGCGATCCTATCTCCGGCAAAGTTCCGGCCCTTATCATTCTCTCTCTCTCCCTCTCCTCTCTTATTTATTTATTTAAAAAAAAAACCACAAAAAACGACCGACAAAATAGCCAAAAATCAAAAATATTTATAGAGGTTTCAGCTTTTGATATATCTGTTAGGATTTTGTTTCGTTTGTTGTTGCAAAATAATCTGAGGAGAGGGAAGAGGGTTAAAAAAGACGAAAAAAACTGAAAATTTAGCAGAAAAGGGAAAAAAAAGAAAAGCCCCCTTTTTTTCGGGCAGGTTTTTGAATTAGGGTTAGGGTTTTTGAGAGGAAAAAAAAGAGAAGAAATAATGGCTCAGGTTCAGGTTCAGCCAAATGTTGGTGCTGTGAGTGCTGTGGGTCCCAATGGTGGGGCTGCTGCTGGTGGCGGGGCCCAGTTTACCACGACGTCGTTGTATGTGGGTGATTTGGATTTCAATGTGACTGATTCACAGTTGTATGATCTGTTTAATCAAGTGGGTCAGGTGGTTTCGGTTCGGGTTTGTAGGGATTTGACCACTCGGAGATCACTTGGTTATGGTTATGTCAACTATGGCAGCCCACAAGATGGTTAGTTTTTGTTTCTTTTTTTAGATTGACATTTTTATTGAGTTTTTGTTGTTGAATTTGTTATGTGAAATTTTCTGGGTTTGATTGTATTGTTTAGGTGTTAATTTGATGGGGGTTTGTTGATTATTTTGTTTGGCATTTGTGATTTTGTTGCGCTGTTGAATTTGTTTACTTTTGACTTTGAATTGGTTACTTGGTAGTGAAAGAAATCATTTTTTTTTCTTTGGTGATGTGATGCATGACATTTTAACAAGGGATAGTTCTTATATTGTCGGTTGACGGAGTCACTTTAAAGTGAAGGTTTTTGTAAGAGATTAATTGCAGAGGACCTCTAATAGTCGGAGTGGGAAGTTCTCTTTCTTTCATGGTTTAAGATTGATAAGGGCTATGTGGTGATCATGTGGAGTGAGATGACTTTACTGTCAGTGAGATGAGGGAAGGTTTTCTTATTTTCTTACTTCATGCCTTCATGGTTGATAAGCTTTATGTAGGATCATGGGAACTGGGAAGTTGATCACTTGAAGGTTGGATGAACACTAAGAATATGTAGATATTGATGACTTAGAATCAACTGAGTGAAAAACTTTCTATCTTTATCTGGAGGAATTATTGTGTAGTCCAGGAGCACTGCTCCCTCCTCTCACAAAATAGAAAATTATCAATTTGAATTTAGAGTGGGCTCCATTTATTTTGTGAGAAGAGGGAGCAGTGCTCCTGGACTATGCAAAAATTTCTCCTTTATCAGCTAGTTTTATCTTTTAAATATTCTGTATTGCATCAATAAGGCAGGTGAAAGACAGAATATGGTATATTATTATTATTTTTTTAGGTTTGGGCTTTATATGAAAATTATTGATAGTGACGGTTTAAACCTGTCAATTTCATCTCCGTTGGAAATCTGAAATACTAGGATCTTGGGAGAGTTGATCATCACATATTTATCAGTAGTTTTTGACAAGGTTGCCTCTGATTTGATTCTCAGTAGTAGTAGTAGTAAACGAGCTCTAGGTCTGGCTGAGGGTTCAGTCTTGAAACTTGCTTGACTTGACTTGATTGGGTATAAATGATGAGATCTCTCAACTCCTATCTTTATTCCCCGATAAGCAATAATGGGGCTTGGGCCAACTCACATTTACTTTGTTAGTCCTATAAAATAGAAAAAGAAAAATCTTGGATACCCCATGTTATCTAAAAAAATTTTAGGCCTCAAGTGGAGTGATCTGAGTCTAGCATATATCAACTTAAGACTGATTCAATCTCGAGTACCTCTCGAATTGGCCTGCTTGATTAGCAGTATTTTGTTGTTGTGATGATGGATTAAAAGCTCCTTATTTATTTTCTTCATTCAAATTAGTGAGAGGCGAAACACAACCATCGGTCCACCAGCACCACCCACTGTTAGGAGGTTGAACTTAAGCAAACTTATCTCTAACTTGAACTAGCAAAGATTTTTTCTTTTTTGCAAGAGCCAAGAATATGAATTTAAAAAAAATTAATATTCGTCAGAGGTGAGTATAAGTTCCCAAATAGAATGTTTAAGTCTTCTCATCCTTTCTACAAGAGTTACCTCCATGTTTGTGCTTCCTTATTATCTTTTTTGCATCCACTTAATTGTTGGTTGGTTGGTCATTATGGTGTCGCCAGAAGATGGGCAGTTGAGAGCTGACATTGGACTGTCAATGTCATCATATTCGTTGATTGGAATTTGAAAAGAGAAGAGTGGATAAATGCAGTTTGTTTAGATGAAAGAGTTGCGGGAGTGGAATGTTGTAGTCCATCGTGTAGATTTTGTTCTTTCTTCACTAGCACAGGAGCACTTATGGATCTTGCCTCTTCTAACCCTTTGCAAATCCTTCTCCGCAATCCATCTGCAATGTCAGCTTGCTCATGGAAACTAATACTTAAACTAGACCTCTGAATGGTGCTGCATAACAAGACTTAGTTGAAATAGAGATGGTATTTGCTCGGAGTTTATTTAAAAGAAACTTGAAAGGGTAGTAAATGCATAGCTCTTCCTGGGACAATTAATTGTATAATAAAAGAAATGTCACAGAGCCATATACACTTTTGGATATACCCCTTGAAGAAATCAGAAAACAAACACACAATTTGGGGGTGGGGGGGGGGGAGGAAGATTGATTTCTGAAGGGAAATAAGGTTAAAAGCAGGAGAAGAGGGGACATTTGCGCAACATTTGATTGCAGATAGTAATTCAAGCCCCCAAGAGATCTGCCTTGTTTATGATTGGCACTAAAATTGATGGTTAAGGCGCTTCCAGTTTGAAGTCTATGTGCTTGAGATGTTGCTATGGGATATGATTCATATAATTGGTGAACATTGATATTTATCAAGGTTCCATACTTTGTAAACTCTAGTACTGTTTGAGGTTGCGGTGGTGCTAATTGTGGCATTAGCTATAGGTACTGTTGAAAGTATGACCTCTTTCTAGTCTCCTGTCAAGGTTGTTTGCCCAGAGAATTTAGCTACTTGGTGTATCTATTAAGTCTGAAGTAAGAACGCTGTGCCCATTAAGCTGTTGATTTTTAAGCACAATCATAGAAGATGCTCCTAGGGTCGAAGGAAGGTTAAATAGATAATTTTACTTCCAGAAAATCGTGTCATTCTCCCCGATGTGCTGAATGCTCCTACCCATTTCTTTAACTAGCACCAACTTAACTTCAAGTGGAATAACGATACTTGTGTTAGGTAGTAAGTGGTCAAAGTGTGTTATAGTATATATCAACCTGGAAAAATTCTTGCAACTGTAGACTATGTGAAACTTCTGCTTATGTTCGAGTAGTATTATATCGTTGACTCCACAAACACTTGTTGAGTTTGCAACTGCATTGGTCAATATGTTGTTTGTCAATATGAAATACATTTATAAGTTATTACACAAATGCAATGCTTTTCCAGACTGAAATATAACGCATAGGAAGCTTGTGCATCTGTTGAAGAACAGGAAATTAGCAATACGTGAATGATATAATATTTTAAGCATGATTTTTTTTTTTACCTTACTAATGTTGCAATATTGTTGACAGCTGCAAGAGCTATAGATGTGCTGAACTTTACTCCTCTCAATAACAAGCCTATAAGGATAATGTACTCACATCGCGATCCTAGTATCCGTAAAAGTGGAGCTGGAAATATTTTTATCAAGGTGAGGGTTTATTTCTCTCCTCCGTTCTTTCATATTTGTTGTCTTCTTCATATTTAGTTTTCTGACAATCTCATATTTTTGTCTGTCTATCTTTTTTTCTTTTTATTTCCTTGGCAGAATTTGGACAAGGCCATTGACCACAAAGCACTACATGAGACTTTTTCTTCTTTTGGGAACATTCTCTCTTGCAAGGTTGCTATGGATGGATCTGGTCAGTCAAAAGGATATGGGTTTGTGCAGTATGAAACTGAGGAGTCCGCGCAAAAAGCAATAGAGAAGCTGAACGGTATGCTGTTGAATGACAAGCAAGTTTATGTTGGACCATTTCTGCGCAGACAAGAAAGAGAAAATTCTAGTGACAAAACAAAGTTCACCAATATCTATGTGAAGAATCTTGCCGATTCAACAACAGATGAAGAATTGAGGAACACGTTTGGTCAATATGGAAACATTACGAGTGCAGTTGTTATGCGTGATGTAGATGGGAAATCAAAAGGCTTTGGCTTTGTGAACTTTGAAAATGCTGATGATGCTGCTAAGGCTGTGGATGCTCTAAATGGGCAAAAGTTCGATGAAAAGGAGTGGTATGTTGGTAAAGCCCAGAAAAAATCTGAAAGGGAAGCTGAGCTGAAAAATCAATTTGAACAGAGTTTGAGAGAGGCAGTGGACAAATACCAAGGCACAAACCTCTACATCAAAAATTTAGATGATAGCGTAGATGATGAGAAGCTTAGAGAATTGTTTTCCCCATTCGGTACGATCACTTCATGCAAGGTTGGTCCTTCTCATTCGTGACTTGTAAGAAGTTCCTTAGTCTTACTATTATTTTTTTTAATTATCCTGGAGAGGAGAAGGATTCAAAACCTGCGAGAATTGCCAACAAAAGTGAAAATAGACAAAAGTTTGAGATGGCTCAAAATAGAATGCAAAATATTTAAACTTGCATAAAGGGGATAGTGTTATTTAGTGTATTTCATTTCTGCTGTGGTATTGAGTTTGGTCAATATTGTTGCAGATTATGCGAGATCCAAGTGGTGTAAGCAAGGGATCAGGCTTTGTTGCATTTTCAACTGCTGAAGAGGCATCTCGAGCTGTAAGTTGATGTTTGTCATGTAATTACCTTGTTGTGCTGTAGACTGTAGTTCCTCATGTCATGTGTTCTTTTTGCTAGTTAATGGAGATGAATGGCAAGATGCTTGTTAGCAAGCCTCTTTATGTTGCACTCGCACAGCGTAAAGAAGATAGAAGAGCAAGGCTACAGGTATTGACCTTTATTTTTGTATGCTTTCAAATTTCAACAAATTTAATGTGTGGGTACGATGTAATTGTAAAACCATGCTGATACTGATAATCATGTTGTAGTTAGGAAGTAGTGTTGGCAGAGCATATGCTTCCCTAATTTGTAAAGAAGTGATCTTATATCAGATTATATGTTATGTGCAGCAAACATTGAGATATGTCCCCTGGTTATTTGTTAGTTTTGTCTTCTCCTTTTTGTGATCTTCAAAGAAATGAGTTCAGTTTGCTAACTGCAACTGATTTTAAGGTACTTGTTTGATTGTTGTTTCGATTGGTGTTCAGTTATAGAAGTGCATATTTTTGGCGCATGATGTCTTTGAGGTTGTTGAACCATTCTAAATGGTCATTGTGGATTGTGTCGCAGTTTCTTTAAAAAAGATTTAGGCATTTATGGATAGCTGTCTATTCCAGCCTTGGTAATGAAAATAAGGTTGTAGAAAAAGCCCTAAAGTTTTCAACATTAATGTGATCATCAGGACCACTTAGGTTGCTGTATGGTTAAAATGTATACTCTTGCCAGTTATGACTATTGTTTGTGTACCCGTTGCACTTCCTAGTTGTTGGATGTCAATCCGGGGGCCTTTCTGTAAGGCATTCTGTGGGTAAACTGGAAAGTGGATTTGAGGTTGCTTTGGTTTACTGGTGTATGCTTTATCTTTTCTTACAAAGTGGAACTTTAGTTTTGTCAAGAATGCTCATTCATGGAGCAAGGAGAAGAAAAGGGAGGGAGAGTAAGAAGGCCTATCCATGTTGGTGCAGTAACTAAACATTTCATCTATGCAGGCTCAGTTCTCCCAAATGCGCCCTGTTGCAATTCCGCCATCTGTTGCTCCTAGAATGCCTATGTACCCCCCTGGTGGGCCAGGGCTAGGAGGACAGCTGTATTATGGTCAAGCACCTCCTGCAATGATTCCACCTCAGGTAGATAATTTTTTCTTCATTTTGGTCTTAACTTTTCAATCCAAGTCTTTGGTTTGTTTATTTTACTTGATGAGATATCCATTTGAATCTATCCTGTGGGTAAACTGTGCATTACCCTGACATCATTTTGTTGCCATGTTACCAATGTTATGAATCATATGTTATTGACTTTTAGTTTTCTTGTAAATTTCCTTCTGGATTCATCACTTCTGTACAACTTGCATTCTTGTATGTAATTCTTATAGACGTCGGATATTAAAGTGTAAGCAAAAGTTGGAGGATGTTTATGTTTTTTCCTATCATTATTTTGGTATAATAATCATCTTGATATTGGCCCAGTGGGTATAGTGTGCATTTCATTACATGGTGTTTTATATTTTAGGACATTACTGTTGGGTATAATTTTTGATAGCTAGGTAATTTCGTTCTAAATATCATAGCAGCTTTACATACATATTGACTTTGTCACACCCAAGCCTTACCGTGTATTCTTATGTATAGGCAGCTTTACAGGTGCATAGCGGCTAATTGTTAGCTGGATTTTTGAATGAAAACTTTTATGTGCATCTATTGGTATCTTCTGTGTCACTCATTTGGTTTAAGTGGTAAAGAGTGGTATATTCTTCTTTTCCTTTTTTCGACCCTCGTGGGGTGGGGTGGTAAAGGGTGGTATGTTTTTCTTCTCCTTTTTTTCTGAGTCTGTGTACTTTTATGGAGCCAATACAATTAACTTTTTAATGGAGCGAATGCGATTAACTTGATACAACATCTGTATTTCCATTTTTGAATTGAAGGAATCTGAGAATTCTCTGATATTCTTGTCTTCTTGATACCAATGTCCCTGAAGGCCTGTAGTACTCAAAGAACCTTGTGGCACTGTCATGTGTCATTGTTCTGGCCCTTGTTATGTTTGGCAAAGATATGATGTGGGTTTTGAAATCAGATTGTTATCTGTTGATAAGCTCTTCTGCCAGTGCAACTGGTCTGTCATCTGTGAACTTTAAATATGTCAGTCGAACTGTCCACTTCCCATGGTAGGAGTAACTGTTTCTTATGAAATTAATTCTTCGGTCAGCCTACGTTTGGATATCACAATCAGCTTATGCCGGGTATGAGGGGCGGTGCTCCAGTGCCAAATTTCTTTATGCCAATGGTCCAGCAGGGGCAGCAGGGTCAACGCCCTGGTGGAAGGCGTGCAGGTGGTGCTCCTGTCCAGCAACCTCAGCAGCCTATGCCTATGATGCAGCAACAGGTGGTTATTTTGCATGCATTTCTATTGCCGTTGCGATTTCTTGTGCTTGTCTCTACCTCGCCTCCTATCCACCTGTGGGCTCTCTTTCGCCTCATCTCCCTCTTTCTTTTTTCTATTTTTGACAAGATTTTACTTCTGTCAATTGCAGATGATGCCAAGGGGACGTTATCGCTACCCCCCAGCACGCGGGTTGCCAGAGGCTCCTATCCCAGGTGTTACCGGAGGTGTGCTTCCTGCTCAATATGACATGGGTGGCATGCAGATTCGTGACTTGTCTCCAACTTTGCCTGTCGGCACATTGGCTACCTTGCTTGCTAATGCTACTCCTGAGCAGCAGAGACTGGTGGGCATTTCTTTCATAAAGTTAGTCATGATACTATTTTGTTTTCTGTTTCTTAACCTGTTGATGTGCTGCAGCTTCTGGGAGAGAACCTCTATCCGTTAGTGGAGCAGCTGGAACCCGAAATGGCGGCTAAAGTGACAGGCATGCTACTTGAGATGGATCAGACTGAGGTCCTGCACTTGCTCGAGTCTCCTGATGCACTGAAGGCCAAGGTTGCTGAGGCCATGGATGTCTTGAGGAATGTTGCTCAGCAGCAGCAGCAGCAGCAGCAGCCTAGCAACCCTGCTGAGCAGCTTGCTGGCTTGTCACTGAATGACAACCTATCTTGAAGGAGATTTAACCTTATAACAAAAAAAAACTTGAATTTAGAGATTGTGTTTGGATTTTGGATTTTTGAAAAAACGCAGGGTGTGTTCTGATGTTGTTGGATTGATGATTTCTGGTGTCTTGTTACATACCAAGTCCTGGTGAAGTTTGTTTGCACTCTCATTTCATGAAGTTTATTTGCAAGTACTCTGCTATAATTGGTTTGATACACCCCACCCTCACCCCTCCCTTTTCCTCTTGAAGAAATGTGGGCTCGAAACGATACACACATTCAGACACTCTCGTGATCGTGAATTCGTAATACTGCACAGAAGGCGATTACAGTGATGGCATTGCCCAAAAAATTTGTGGGCAGGGCGTGAATAGTACCACTCCTTTCAGTACGAGGACATGCTCGTTTACGAATAATAACTGAAAAGTTAAGCCAATAACCAAAAGTTGTGCTTCATTAGAATATCCTGCCCTAAATAAAGCTAGTAGTAGTAGTAGCTTCATGATTCAAGAGCACAAATTTATCTCAAATTTTTTTTCCTTGGTCTGCTGTCAAAATTTCCTCAGACCTCAATATTTGGGCAAGAACATACCAAGTTATGAATTATGATTAACTCCGTTGCACCGATACTTCTCAAAGGTGCAGTATCCCGTATCCGATACTTCTAGGATACTGATATTTGTAGGATACTTGTCCGATACTTGAGAATACTTGATCGGTAATTTTTAGACATGTTTACATAGCTTATCCATTTTTCATCTTAAAAATTCTAAAATACACATACGAAAAGATGTTTGAATTGTTTTCATTCTGATTTCCTTAGTTATTTTCATAATATTAAGTTTTAGTACTTAGATTTCTGAGAAAAAGAATCATTTTTACATATTATATTGTTTAATCATTGCACGTATATGTATCCTATTTTTTTTAGAGATGCAGTATCCCGTATTCGTATTCGTATCCATATCCGTACCCGTCTCCGCATTCGTATCCATATCCATACCCAACAAACAATCGAATACTTCTCAGTTCTCAGATCAATTATTGGTTTAGAAGCTTAAACCAACAAGCTCGAATCGTTCATATGATCATATCTAGGATGTTTAGTTTTGTTAAAACTGTTCGCACAGAGGACGTACAATTCACATCAGGGAAATATTTCTGAGTGTAGTCTGTTCAACTCGTATAGGAGTAGCCTAGAGATAGAGACAATTGGAGAAACATATGCAAGAATAAATTAGATGACCATTGATATATCCGAAAATGAACTCACACATTGCCATCATGCTCAATCTCAGAACTTCAAGAAAGCAAAGCTACAACAAATATTCAGCAACCAGAAGCATTTGGGGATCCTTCCTTTATTCCTCTCTTCCCCTCCAGCTGTATGGCCTCGAGGCCCTCGATGCAGTTTTCAGCAGTAGAATGCCGAGCTCAGTACCTTCCGTTCTTGTTCTTGCCCCTCAACATTTGCTTTATTTTTCAGTCACAAGGGCATTTGGGAATTGGGAGGGCGGGGTGGCGAGGATGGATGAGGGCACTGGCATGGGGATGGAAACAGGCTATGAGGTTTTGATCCATGGTACTTCAAGATGATGTCAACAGTAGGCTATCAGACAGATGGTGGCTAACAGGAATCAGACAGGTGAAAAAGAAGAAAATTGTATTCCATATTTCTAATTACTACATGTTATATGCACAAACTAAATAATCACTCTACAATGCAGCTGACATTACTTGCCCCTAAAAGAGCATACTGCTTTGTGGGTACATGATATTATGAGCGACAGAGTGAGCATCGCTGCTTCTACACCTAAGCATCAACTTGGTTCCGTCGCCTAAATCTCAACCCCACATCTTCATGTTCAATTGCAACTTCCTGTTGCAAACTCGAAGATTGCAATTCCTCTACAGCCCTTTGTACCGTGATTTCCCCAAAATTATGCAGCCTACGGCCAACAAGATAACGGTCATCCCGAATGGAATTGTGCAAGTTGGTAAACCAGACATGGAATCTCTTCGCACAGAAGAACAAGCAGCTTACACACAGACAACCCAACCAAGCGAACCGATACACGGCCGAGTTAACGACCAAGGGGTAACCGAAAACGGGAAATACTCCTCGAGCTAGAACGTAAGGTACACAGAGAGCTGTTAAAAGCTTCATTATGATAGGTACCACTATCTCCTTCAGCACCCAAAGACCCTGCAGCCTGGAGAAACCATCTTCTCTCACCCTCTCGAATTTTACTCTCCACCCCTCGTCTACCAAGGGCATCATGTGGTCCAACATAACCTGTCCAGATTAGAAGAAAAAAAATTGACCAGTCAGGGACCCGGGAAGGAAAAGTAACAAAAGCCCACTCAACTATAACATTCCCTATGCGCCAAAATAAGCATCAACACAGTAGAATGCTTCCAGCAAAGACATGGAATATTGACAAATCAATTACAATGAACATGTACATATGTCCAGATATGCAAGGAGTGAGATAAATGCCGTGAAATTACTTTCAGACAATCTGCATTCTAGCACTGGACAACTTGTTAAAAAGAGCCAATCTAATAACACATTTTATAGTATAAGCGACGCATGTAATACTCACCAGTCTAGTCCATATTTTCAAAAAGATGAGTCCCAAAGCCCAGTCCTGGTAAAGAAGGAAGACAGGGCTTTCATCAACTGGCACCCGCATTGGCACAATCACTAACAGCTCAAATAGCAGCCCAATCAAAACTGGGATGACGAATATCTGAACAGCACAATACAAGTGTCAAAATACAGTAAAGATTTCAAAATCTTGTCTGGTGATCTAATTAAGAAGCACATCTCCCTTCAAGAGAAGGGAAAGAACAAGAAATATGAATCACATATACAGAAACATGCTTTCAATGGTTATACCGAGTAGAACTTGAAAGGAAAAAAGTAAAAACAAAAATGATAATACAGGAACACATCCACAAACAGTAAAGATAACTTACCCATATTGCCAAAAGCGCAGAACTCTTGAGAGCAATAGCACACCACTTCTGAATCTGGCCAAACAATACTGCTGCCCTCCTTGATCTTATCTGCTCAATTGTATATCTTACCCCAGCTATCGCCGTCCAAATAACATAACTTCCAATGGTGAAAGCATAGAGATCTGAGACCATAATAAGAGTCAATGTTTATGTCATAAAAGCCTAAATAGTTAATAATGATGAGCAGAAATCATTGAATCAGCAGAAGTACCATTGCACTTTATGCCATGTGTTATAGGGAGAAGAGGAATGGCATTGAAGATGGCCCGTCCAAGAGATACAGGTATAATTATTAAGGCAGAATTGAAGACGAGCAGAGTCATCCAAGCCACCACCAAGAGTAGTACAATGCGAAGTACAAAGCCGTACCTCCTGAAAAGGTTTAACAAACAAAGTCAAATTTATTATAGCTAAAAGTGAATGTAAAAAGTTTGGAGCATAAAGTAATTTAGGTGTGAAATAAGCAAGAAACAATGGTGATGAAGATACATGGTATCATCAAGCAGACCCTAAAAGGTGGTGCATGTATGACTACTAGAAAGATTATTGCATCCAATAAAAAAAAAAGGAAGATTATTGCATGATTACCCTAATAATATGAAAAAGAAGAATAGGGACATGGTTTATTGGAGGTTAAGAAATTACGATGGAGAACAAACGATGGAAAACATTACACCATAAAGCAATAATCAAGGTAGATTGATGAATACTTGTGAATTCATACACTTCACAGGCTTATCCCAATTGCCTGGTAAAGAGTGTTTCTGGTGTTTTTGTTATTCACCCACACAACTACCTTCATCTCATATTATACTATACTAACAAGTCCTCACATCATATGGGCATCCACCTGGTATGAATATGAAAACCAAAAGCACCCAACTTAGCTAAACCTAGAAAGAAATATAAAAAGTCAATGTCGGGCTAAAGAGTAATTGAATTTTCCTTGTCCAGTCTACCAACACAACAAAGTTACCACCTTATGTCACTTGTGTTATGTGTTAGTGTCAGTCAACCAGTAATAATGTAACTTACTCTGAATCAGATTGTTCTTCTCCATCATACTCGTCTATCACATCATGATTTTGAGAACCATTGGCCTCATTATTTGGAGCATCAGGAAGAAGAGCTATCTGGACATTGTCTTGCTGAGCACCTCCACCCAGTTGCAAACCACGTAACCTGTCCTGCCTACCAGCATCTCCATTACCATTATCCTGACCAGCTGAATCCTCAGGTCTGGGAAGTAGGAAGTCAGTCAACCCAAGAGTCCAGCCAACGGCAGTGAACCAATAGCGAAGAAGAGACTTGATTGTTGTTCTCAATTTAAAATGCTCAATTGCAAAAGGAATGCAGATTTGAAATAAAAGTATGTCTGCAGGTATCTCAGTAAATGGATCAGATACCCTGCAAGAGACAAATGTAAACAGTAAGTTAGGAACTTATAATGGTAATCCCCGAATGAAAGAATAAAAAATGCAATCAACAAAGATGTTTATTGACATAAAATGGTATCATACGAGATATCAAGTGGAAATATGGATGGTGCCATCCTCATTGCAAGTTTGACAGGCAGAAAAACCAGCATCACAATCAAACTTCCATAGACAGCAACAGAAAGCAAAACTCTACGAGCATGTTTGTGCACTGGATCATCAATCAGATCACGGAATGGATTGTAGTTTGGATCGGCTGGATCTCGGAGAAAATAGAGGACACCATTACGCAAAACCTGAAAACAAGAATACAGATAAAATGAGGAAAAGGACACCAGTACAGCATGAATTTCTTGAGCCCAAGTAACATACCCCTCGAAGAAGACTAACAAAGATGCTGATTTGTAGCATGTAGAAAATTCCCACAACCCAATGAACCAAAGAGCTCGCCAATGGAGAAACAGAAAAGAATTCAACTCTTTGAGCCATCGACTTCCCAAACATCCTTATAGTGCAGACATCAAGCCACCAGCCACACATCAATGGAAAAACCCCAAGTTCAATTACCAGAAGAAAGGCAACCTTGATCATGGTCATGAGGTGTCTCATGGCTGCCAAGAACTGCCGTAGAAGAGATGGAATTGCCTCTGCTATTGAAGCAATGCCTTGGAACCTCCCCATGGTTAGAGGCTCACCCTTGGTGTATCTGACCAACGCAACAATGCCGAAGTAAAGGAAGATCAGAGAGAAAATAAACATGTAACCAACAGCCAAGGTGGTAACATCGGAAAGCCTGGATGTTCCAGCAGTCACCCCTTTCAAGATATCAGAGGACAGGGGGGTGCTAATGTTGTTAGGAGAACCATTCAGTCCACTTGCATTTACTGTCAACATTTCTGCTACATGATCTATCAGTGTATTCTCTGGGTTCTCTGATGACAAATTTGTGACAGTAGTCAATGCGTTCTTCAAGGTGATGTTAGCCAAAGAGAAAGCAGACTCTGTAAGCGGCATGACTGTGGACAACACAGGATTTGTAGCCGAGGAGAAGAGCCATGACACGTAGTGAAGTATTATCCGGCCAAAAGTGAAAGGAACCAAGATAACAACTATAAGAAAGATTAAGTTGCTCGCCAAAACCTGTAGATAAATCACAATGAGGACAACCAAACTAAAAAAAAGATAACAACCTTTGAGACAATGGTAGCACATTGAAAAACAGAAAGTTCATTTCACTTCACTATGCAAGCATTCTAGTATCTGTTTATAACACCCCAAGTTAACTAAAAGGGAAAAAGGTGGAGAAGAAATGCCTTCTGACATATCATTTTGTTTGGGGAACTGCTCACATACTGAGGGAGAAGTAGGCCGACTCTATGACATATTACAACTATCAAACAGTAAATACAACATATCAATTAAAAGCCAGAAGATTCTACTATTAGACGGAAAGCTTCATAGTGCACGTGCATACTTCTAGCCTGGACAAGAAATCCTCCCAATAAATCATATTGATCGGTAAGGCTTCATTCTTGATAGTCTACCTAAATAATTCCAAGAACATTATCTTTACCAACAGAATCATATTCGGCCTAAATGTGGGCTATAGCGGAAGAAGCTTTTAAGACCTACATGTTTTCTGATGTCCAGAAACGAATAAAATGTGTAGCTGTAACTCTGTATAAAGATATCTATTCCTTTTTCTTGCTGTTTCACAGTTTTTTTTTTTAATGCACATTCTCTTATTTGAAAAATATCCTATTTTGGATGGCACAGTTCTTCTTTTTTTATTTGTTTTTCTTTTAAGATAACATGGGTATCGGGGTTCGCGCGACAAAAAAAGTTAAAATTGACCAGGAACACCTGTTTCACAGCTTTTTTTGATACACATTCTCTTATTTGAAAAATATCCTCTTTTGGATGGCACAGTTCTTTATTTTAAAAAATAATAATAACATGGGTATTGGTGTTTGCGCGACCCAAAAAGTTAACGACCATTAACACCTCCAGCGGGTACCTCTGGGACAGAGCTCAGAGGTCTTACCAACTGAGCTACCCACTAAGGCCACTGAGAAAGGGAATGGACGACGGAAAATACAGAGGGGGGGGGGGGGGGCACCACAGGGATAGAATAAAAAAAAGTAAGCAGATACTCACTGTAAATGCATTCTCAACCAGATGGAAAACAGGACCCTGCATGCCAACAAGCTCATCAAAAGGGACATCTTCTGCACCATCTGCATCATCTAGCCCGTCAAACATCTGTTCAACATGAGCCTCAAGCCGAGCAGCTTGTCTCTCCCACTGAGCAGCGACATTTTCTGCATTTCTTCTGATCAGCTGACCAGCTCCAGCAATACCTTGACCTCCTCCGACATCATCAACATTGCCATCAGCAGCTAAATTTCTATTAGCTTGTGCAAGAGGCCTTCTCACGGCACGGGCCCCATTTCTATCAGCCTCTTCTTCTCTTTCAGCATCCTGTCCTCCAAGCTCCCGCAAATGTCTAAAATAGTCTCTCAAAGAGGTAGCCCCAAGGAAAATAAATACAATGCTTGCCGAGAGAAGAAAACCATGGAGACAATCAGTTAAAATCACGGTGGTTGACATATGACTGAGGAACAAACGCTTGATTTCACCGGGACTCCGAACAAAAGACACCCGCCAAATCCAAAATGTGATGAAGGGAATTATGAGAAGCCAAACAGATAGCACAAAACTGAGGCGTAAAAAGAACTTAAGAACATGACAAGTCTTCCTTCCTATCCCAAATATAAACTCCCGGAAAGGTAATCTAGCGGGAGCATCTTCAGCGTAAACAGGGGAGAACGAAAAAGGATGCTTGCAGACCTACAAAGAACTTCCAGTCGTTAGAGAAAAAAAGAGAGTAAATCCATCCATTTGTTTCAGAGAGCAAGTAAAGGAATGAAAGTGCCATATTAACATACAAACCAACCAATTATATTTTAGAATCCAGTTTTGTATCCCCAGAGATAAAGCTAGCTAACAGCATGGCGCTTAACGAATTTATGCACACTGAATCAACTAATTCCATCTTCTAAATGTTGAGAAAATGAAATTTCAAACCCTCAGAAATTAAACGAGGCCGGCAATTTCACTAGAGAGAACTTCCCTCCTCCTTAAAACTAGCAGAATATCACTTCAACAATAGACCAGTCAGCTTCATTCAAGCTGCGTGCTTTCATTATCAACACACCATACTATTGACCTCATGTCAAAGACATGCAGGATATTACTAATGTGAAAAATACATGAACAAAATTGTGATTAACCCTCTTATGTAACAGCTACTAGTAGCAAATTTGAATCTTGTTTTCTCTCTCTAAAACCTGTTGTAATCCTCCCAATATGCATTCATTCCAAACCTCAAACTATCAAATTACCCATAACAATAAGTCAAAATTGCCAAAAAAGGACATTTCCAGTTTCACAAGCAGAAATCAACCAATAAAAAATTCCACAGCTTCGCACAATTAATCAAGAACACAAAGCTGGAATCTTTCCCCCAAATAACAATTTCCACATCCAAGAATCAAGAAAACTCAACAGACAGCTAAAAACCCTAAATCACCTCAAATTCAAACATAGCAACAAAAATTAAACAAAATTGACAAAACAAAAAAAAAGGCACAAACCTCACAGTGGCGAGCATTACTGTGATTAAGCCACTGAAGAAGACAATCCTGATGAACAAACTTAATACTCCCACTACAAGCACATGGATACCGTAACGGATTATCAACCTCCCCAGGGTTTCTACAAATTCGACAAACATCTTCTTCATCATCATCATCTTCATACGGTTTATTCATATTCATACTCATATTATTCTTATTAGTATCATTATTATTATTTGTATTATTCGATGACGAATCGGCGCCATTATTGGTCGTGCTCTCGCTGTAATTCTCCTCCTCGTCGTCGTCTTCTTCTTCTTCGATCGGGACCTCGTTGCTGTTAATTTCTCTCTCTTTTATTGATGATGAAGATGATGAATATGATGATGATACATCTGAATCTGATCTCTCGATCGGAGAAATCTCCATTAAAGAGAGACAGATAACGAGAGAGGAGAGCTAGGGTTCCGGCGAGAGGAGGAGAGGAGAGAGAAAGTTGCGAGGGGGAGGTGAGGTGAGGTGAGGTGAGGTGAGGAATTTGGGGGAAATTGGGGATGACAGAGAGGAGAGAGAAAGAGAGAGATTTTTTTGGGGAGAGTTGGAGATTTTTTTCCGGTTGTGCCCTTGAAGAAATCAAGTTTCCGCGTAATATGAGTGGGGAGTGGATGGGTACGAAATCATGAAAGTTGGGAAAAGGAGAAGACTTTAATTTGATTGATAGAATCATACACGGATAGATAATTAGATACACATACATACACCGACCTGTCATGGAATAAGGGGTAGATTCGTAAGTCGCAACTGAACCAACCATTTAAACTAGCCAATGGCCAAATACTACCTTCCCATTTTTGCATAATTTAATGGGCTAAATTAATTTAATGCAAGTGTTTTTTCTAAGGCTTATCCCTCTTTATCCCAAGAAACACTAAAATTCGTATGAGACGGTTTTAAGGTCAGGCGTCTCAAATAAGCATGAAGTCATATTTTAGTTATAGAAGTAACCTAAGGTTGGTGCGGCCTCTAGAGACATTTTGAATTTACAATATCACAATTATGAATAGCTAAAGTTAATTGAAATTCAAGTATGAAGTTTTGTATCATTCCGTCTAAAAAAAAGGGATAAAACTTTGTTTTAGATTCGGCCAAAAATTTATTATAAAAAAAAAAAAAAAGAATTCAGCCAAAAGGTAAACCACACCCTTGCGACCATGTGCATTATGCAATATGATGACTAATGAAAATTAACTTGTTGAATTTGTGAAAAGTAGCAACAAATATGTGTGACTTATCCTCTTCAATTCCAAAATGTACTACTCTTCTTTTTGGGATGTAAAATGTAATCTTTTTTTTCTTTTTTTTTTAATTTTCATTTTTATTATAGAAAATTTAGTTATTTATTCAGTCATGAGTCTCATGACAATAGAAGATATATAAAGTTTCACTAAGTTTCAAGTTACGACACAGAATTCTCAAATGAAACCATTATTAACCTATTTGAACGAGCAATTTTATTATCCTCTCGGAAATGAGAAGAAAAAGAAGCAACATCAAACCTCTAGAGTATTAGAAGTAACATCAATCGTTGTATATAAACTTACACGTACGTTAACATTTGTAACAAGTTTATGTACTCTAAGGAAGAAAAATCACAAGTCTCTCCACAAATGACATGATCCAACCACTTAACAAGATTCACCACCACCACCACCCAACCGGCGACAAAGCTCTCATTTTAGAAGAAAAGTCTGAGAAACATTAAGCTCTCTACTATATAATCCATACAGTTGGCATAATGAACTCCCCAAATGGAAACATATTAATCAATCAGTTGTCCATTAAATTTAAAAGATGAGTTTGCCATCCGTTGTGTAAGTTACTATTCAATCCTTCTTTTTCTTTTTCTTTTTTTTCTTGTTTTAATACAGAAATTCGTATTCACTATTCTTGAAGTGTGCACAGTATAAACCTTTTTTTGATGACGCACAGTATAAACCTTTTTTTGATCACGCACGGTATAAACCTTAAGTGTGCAATAGCGTGGAAATCACACTTCATCAGGCAAACTTATAACACAAACTTGCAGACAGAGACATGCTTAGCTAAAAGGCCTAGTGAGAATTGAATCCATAACATTTGCTAGGGTTGCCATGAAATCCAACCCGACGACCAACTTTGATATCTGGGCAAATTAAATCCCTTATTCACTAGCTGAAACTGACAAGGCAAAAACAATAGTATCCTCTGTTGTCTCTCTTTTGGTCAAAAAAGTAAACAGACACTCACTCTATTACACTTGGTCTTTGTCCAATCAAAGATGTCCTTTCTCTGCTTTTAACGGACCCTATATTTTTGCTTTTCTCCATTGACGTTCATTTTTCTCTTTCCATTATTGCTTCTCCTATTGAGTGACTGTCGGTGGTAGCCGTTGTTATGGCCGTTTCTCATCATGCTGTTTTTAGTCTTTGCCAATTACTACTAACCAGCAGCAATTTCATCTAAATGGTGATTTCAATCTCTACAATGCTCTCTCTTTTTATTTGCTTCAAACTCTAATATTTGCATGTCAAACATTGTTTTGATTTATCATTTTTCATGTAAATTTGTCACACTTCATTTGGTTAAACTGTCTTAAAGCATAACCAAACCATGTTCTGTAATTAGTACTTGTGAAGTTCTACTTTTGAGTTTTGACCCCTCTAATTTGTCTAATCATGATTTGGCTGTTAGATTATCATGAAGCTGGTAGTCTTGTGTTTCAATTTATCATCATTTGCCTTACATTATTACTTGAGCGTATGTGATAAGTATGATGAACCATGATGTTTCTTATAACTGGTCAGAAAGCGCAAACAAAAGGTGATAAACTAGTGACATTTTAACAAATGACCCCCCTTTGGTTTGGATTATATATTTATATCATCACTGGTTTCTTTCAGGTTGTTGGTTGCTTGGTGCTTGTACTAGCCCTTGCTTAATTTCTGTCTAAAAGAGGAAAGTCATGGAGCAAAAGACATGGCGTTGGCGACGAAAAGCCTCCGAGAAGACCATAGTTGCAAACAGAAGAGCTAATCTTGATCTCGGAACGAATAGGGAAGAGGTAATGCTCAAATTATATCCTGTTTCACCAGTCGATTAATTTTGGATTAGCAGTGTCTTGAGTACAAGGTGGTTATTGTCAGTTTCATTCATGGTTGGTGACAAACTGACAATGTAGGATAATAACTGATGAGAGTTGAAGAAAATGATCTCTCAATTGCAAATGTTCTTAACTACAAAATTACTAGTTCTTAGCTTCTTACTACAGTCTACAGCATTTGATTATGAACTCAAAACGTGTAGAGCTTCTTAAAACCTAAGTAATCGCCGTTACTGGCAAGTAAAATTTGTGAGCAGATTAGCAAAAAGCTTGGTTGATTACACACAAGAGCCCTTATTCTTAGTTTCCCAAGAACTAACAGCATATGTAAATATGTAATAGGCCGCTGATTTCTGTGCATATTCTCCACTAGTTTCATGTGATCTTAAACGGCTCAGTTCTGATATTTGGTAATTTCACTGACTGCAGGATCAAGATAAGGAAATAGGATCATCCAGATGCCCGAGTAATCTCAGTGAGAGGTTAGCCTCAATGACTTGCGATTGCGTTGCCAAGGAAGAAGTAATCGGAATACATGCCAGGATAGCAGAACAAGCAGTTGCAGGTAGATTTCGGAAGATTCTTTCAGCTGTTTTCTGATAATTTATTTCTGAATACCTGATGCATTCTGGCATGTCAAATTGTACTTCAGAAAACTGATGTTGGAATGAATTGTTTATCCTTGTTTATAGGTAAAGAGCTAGCAGAAGCAGAGGCTGCATTGCTGAAGCAAGAGCTAGATAAAGCTCTTCAGCAAGGAGAAGCAGCAGAGCAAAGATTGGCTCAGCTCGATGCTGCTTTAAAGGACTGCATGCAGGAGGTAGAATCTCTTCGAAGTGAACAGGATGAAAGGGTACAGAATGCTTTTTCAAAGACGACAGAGGATTTCGAGAAGGCGCAGAAGAAGTTGGAGGGTAAATTAGCTGAATCAAATAAAAGGATTTCACGCTTAGCAGCTGAGAACACTAATTTGATGAAGGCACTCCTCTGCAAAGAGAAGTTGATTGAAGATCTAGACAAAGCAAAAGCCCAGTTGGAAGCTGAATTTGACATGCTAATGGCTAGGTTGGATTCAGTGGAGAAGGAGAACACCTTTCTGAAGTATGAGTGCTGCGTGATGGAGGAGGAGCTTAAGCTACGAAATGAGGAAAGAGAATACAGCCGTAGATCAGCCATGGAGAGTGCAAAGCAAGTCAACAAACTAGAAGCTGAATGCCAGCAGTTGCGCAATATGGCTAGAAAAAGGCTGCAAGGTCCTGCTGCTTCGTCAAACCCGAAGAATGAGGCTGACTTGCGAGGAAGAGACCAAGCAAGCATGAGGAGGAAGAGGTCAAATCCAACAACAGGGAATACCCCTGAGAAACCTAGCAAGGGTACCAGTTTTCTCATAGAGGGTATACGATATGGAAGAAGAAAACAAGACCTTGAGAGAAATTCTGTGTCTTAGTGACCGTGAGATCCAGTCTTGGAGAATCAAGTATGGTCAAATGGCTTCAAGATTAGCAGAAGTTGAAGCTCAACTCAGAGAACTTTCAGAAGGCGAAAATTCAATGCAGTTGGCTATATCTGGCGTTGGAGTCAGGAATCAGGGAGATGGTGATTCTGAATCATGGGCTACCGCTTTATTAGCAGAGCTGGAACAGTTCAGAAAAGGGAATATGAAGAATGAACTCCCAGCTTTAGAGATGGGGATAATGGATGATTTTGTTGAGACAGAAAAGCTTGCTATAGTAACGAAAGGCACAGCTGCGCAAGTTGAGGGGCAACAGTTGCAATCAACTAGCAAGGAACTTGTTCTACAAGCTCATACTAGCTGCAGGACAAACAATGAGCCTGGAAAGCGTGATTCTTGGTTGGATGAGGTTTTAGAGGTGATCCTGGAAGAGCATCGAGTTTCCAAAAGAAGTTTTGGAGAACTTACTGCAAGACATTAAGATTGTAGTGGGTTGCAAAGATGATTTGTCAAAGCAGAAAGAGGAAAACACCTCAAGTATTAGTGGCCTCCTCCCTTGGAAATCTTCCGCTTCAACTGACATGGAGGGTCTGACTCGTCCAGACACACCAAGTAACGGCATTTCAATGGAAGAAAAAAGTGATGATATCAGTGATGCTTCATTTGCAAGGGAGAGAATACGGAAGCATTTTGGTTTTGACGGATCAAAAAATAGAGATCAAGTCGATGCTCCTTCCCCAAATAGTCACCACACACTTGCCCAAATGATTAAGATTCAGTCTGTTCTGCAGGAAGAGAACAGAGAAACAAACGGAAAGCTACAGTTGGTGACTGAAGATAATGTGACTTTGAGGAAACAACTGCAAGAATCAAACCAAACCATAGAAAGCTTAAAAAGGGAGCTAGACGCTCTCACAGAAACTAAGGGGGTTATTGAGGATCAAGTGGAAAATCAAAGGTTAATCAATGAAGATCTCGATACACAACTTACAGTTGCTAAAGCCAAATTGAACGAGATTCTCCACAAGTTATCATCGTTGGAGGTGGAGCTAGAGGACAAGAACAACAGCTGTGAAGAACTAGAAACAACATGCCTTGAGCTTCAGCTTCAGCTAGAAACGTAAGGAAAAAAGTTCTCCTGGTTAATATCTTTCACAGACAATGAAAACTCTTCTGTTTTGCCATCTGATTTTGAACTATGCAGTTGGAGTCACTCAAGGAAGGAATCTCCAAACCTTGGCACAGAGCAAGTGGCAAAGAAACTCAAAACTGTAAGTCATCTACTATATCTTACAAGAGATTTTGACTACAAATCCCAAATAAATATCATACGGTCTCTTAAATTTGGTTTAAGTTACAAAATGCAATTCTTTGTCATATATGCCAATTAGATTAGCATGGCTTTGTGTCTTTCAGAAATGTTTAAAATGAAGCTTCAAACCATTACTATCAACGACTGATTAAATAGAAAAGTAAAAGAACTCTGTCAAGTTAGCTGCTCCGCTTCCCACGTTTCCGTTCCCCTTCTTGTTTACTCACAGAATTAGTTAAATGGCAGGAAACAAGCGAAAACTCAGGGAGACAGCTGAAGGGATTGGACTCGCCTGAAGTCCATGCTATTGGACGAAGATCTCTTCCCTCCGGTTACTATCACATCCTCCACAGCCCCAAGCTCTGGTAAAAAGAGTCTGGCACCCCAAGGCGGCTCTTCCCTTCGAGACCGTATGCTGGCGGATGATGAAGATCAAATGGAGTCTTCTAATGTCTGTGAAGACTAAAGAAAAAGTAAGTGATGAAGACTCCCAGGAAACGACGAGTTTTGATCATATTGATAAAAAGGCGCTTCCTGCTCCTCAGCCGAAGGTGAAGTCTCCTGAACAAGTGGGGGCTTTGTCTATTCAGCCAAGTCAGAAGCCAAGCGGAGGGTTCAGTTTTATCAGGAAACTCTTCCTCAGAAGGAAGAGAGGCTGCAGCAAGATGAAGGCTGTTCCACCCCTTCCCCTACAGCGAAACACAAGTGCCCTGATAGGACCAAGGGACGTGTTGCTGCTTGTTTAATATAGTACAGGGGACCTTTTGTTTTTCCTTTCCCTTCTCCTTTTCCTTTATTAGTTGACTATTAATATTTAAGAAAAATTTGAAGATTGTCCAGGGACTGGCTTGTACCAACCCTGTAGTTAGAAGTACTAAAGATTTGGACTACATGTATAATAATGCTTCAGTATGCACCCTAAGACATTAAACAAGGTAATAGTAATTGAAATTATTTGCACATGAAAAATGAAATCAGAAACCCAAAACTGAAACTTATTGTCATGCATAGTGCATTGCCCCCAAGTGTAATAACAATTTGAAAATCATTGCCAGAACTTCAACTTATTTGAAGGAATCCATATAATGATTTCTCTTCGTGACGTGCAAAATTCATGCATATTGCTTTAACATACGAAATACTATACATCTAGTATGGCAGCTACAACAACAACGGCATCAGCAACAACAATCCAGGATCCCGCCGAGGGCGGGGTCTGGGGAGGGCCACATGTATGCAACCTTAGTTACCTTACATCCTTACCCCTAGCTAGTTGCTTATTAGAGAGGCTGTTTCTAGTAGACTTACAAAGGAACATCTAGTATGGCAGCTGAGTCAGAAATTTCTGTCAGCCTTTGAAGGCATTCAAAACTGGAAAAATTGGACCTTCTGAATTTCTCAAAGAATGAAACGGAGCACATCACCGCTGGTACTCAGTCTCTATACATGATAAATGTAGCAATTTCATCCAGTCCAGCTTCCTTGTAACATTCAGCAACTCTCTCCACACATTCATCCCAAGTCCCCTCAACAGAAGCCAAATCCAACAAAAAGGCAGCTTCATCAAGTGCTACCTGAACAGACCATTGGGGGTTAAAAAAAGTTGGCCTCAAAGCCTTGCCCAAATTTTTTTTCATAGTTTCAGTTCTGCATGTTCAAACATGTGAAGATAGATACTCTTCTTTTTTTTTTACCTGAATGGGTTCTTTTCCTTTTTTCAAATCTTCTTGTCTGCCCTCTTCTGTCACCTTCTCCTTGATGTATTCAATTTGTTCATCTTCCCATTGTGCAAGATCAGCAACTTCCTGAGAATGACAATACACATTACTGGTGAGAAATCCTGTTCTGGCAAGCCCCTCATCGAGAACATGAAAAATAAGCACAACAGAGTTAGGAGATTTCATAATTGTCCCCCTTTCTTTCCTTTCTTCCGTCACAATTGGGACTACAGAGAAGGGCTGTGACTGGAAATGGAGAGACAAGTATATAAGGAAATAAAATGGGTTGAACAAGTTATACACCTCGTATGCACAACCCAAAGTCCACCATGGTGATTTCAGTGCCACTCTTGCGGCATCTTTAGCTTCTGAGACACGCCCAACCCTGCAAATAATACAGTTTTTAGAATATCTTGACTCTTGAGATTATGCAATTTGCAAATTGTGATCAAACTGTTCTCGAGAATTACTATGAAACAAAAGTATACAATACAGAATGACTTATGCATACTTCAGCAAGATCTTTGAACTGAAGACAAATGGCCGTGCAAATCCTGGAAAAAGGTCTTTCTTTGTATAGAATTCTCCAGTCACCAAGGCTGAAACCTTCAGTCCATATGGGAAAAGTTAATATTAAAAAATTGAATGGGTGAACAAGAAGAAAGGATACAATCCGAAAGAAAACAGTCTCACATGATCACCATCATCAAAGTGCCGCATCACTTTTCTCTCTAGAACATCTGGAAATAACCCAACCTAAGTAAAGAATGGAGTCATTATAATATCTTCAAGCAAAAGATGGCATGAGGTTAGATTCAAAAATCTGCTCTACCTTTTTCAGAAGATAGGTATCAATGTGAGTCTGAGACTCGGCAAAATCGCCCTTCCTAAACAATTTCGCACCAGCCTCAGATGAAGCGTCCAAAAGCATACTGTGACCCTCATCTGGGATCTTAGCATCTTCCTCAACAAGAATTCTGTGAATATATTGATCTACCTGAAATGCAAAAGAAGCAAACTAAGGCATTTATCTCAAAACATGTTTTTCGATATGGGGACCTAATTGGGGGTGATGGAAGAAAAGAGATGGAGAAAAATGGGAAGACAAAAACATATGAAGCATGTCCTAAGACAAATCATGACATGCTTCAATAGACATACTAGTACTTGTCTACGTACGCACATGAAGGATGCTTTCAGATTAATTAATTACATTCTTCGCCAAAAGCCACACACCATGCTTGTGTACTTCTACAACTGGCATCTCCAACCTGTGTGAACCACAGATAAATAGTAGGATATGAAAGGATATGAGTTGGCAGTAGACTCATGAAAGTCCGTAACAAATTTACAGAACTCCAATATATTTACTCGCAAATGAGGGGTTTGAGTGTCCTACCCAGGTGGAGCTGTTGGCCATCGCAACAACGCAGTTACAGTACCTGCTGCAGATAGTTGCTAATGTTAAGCATATGTAAGTCACTGATAAGAAGGAATCAGACAGGTTAAAACTTAAAACCAGATTTGGCTTAACCTGACAAGTTTTCTGATAGAGGAATAGCAAGTGGAATCAAACCCTGCCTAGCCCCAGGAGAAGTGATAGTTTCGCCTGGTTGAAACAAAATACAGTCAGAGATGTAAATCTTCAGGAGGCTAAAAACATTTGCATCTAAAGTAGATACTGAGATTAAGAAGGTATGGCACTTTTAAGGTTTAAACAATCATACATGTTTGAAGAGCGCAATGACGTAAATTATCTACAGCCTTGCATTCAATTGATATTTCATTTGAAGTTAATCTCCTCAACACAACAATGTAGCAGGTGTCCTTCTCTAGGTATACATATATTGTCTACATAGAACATACAAAGATGTAAGATATGTTGCCTGACATAGGTCAGACTGCCCTGCTTTAGTGGAGTTCTATGCATCCGTCTTGGCTTTGCATGTATCTCTGATTATTCTTCTATATTACTACTATCTCAAGTTTTTTTGTTGTTCCAAAACAAAAGGGTCATTTCACCTGAACATAACATTACATTACAGTGAACTGACTAAAGCTCACAAAGATTTGCCCCCTAACTATATTATGCTTCACAAATACAGGCATGTCAACATTAACTTCAGCAGGTTGTGAAAAGCCTAGAGAAAAGCAAGTTTGACTTCTACAGAAATCAAGTCATTTAGCATAATAGAGTAAATACACACACCTCTTGTTTGTAACACTTTTAACAAATGATGAAGATGCTCCGGCGGTTGAGTAGAAGCAATGTCCTTTACAAATGATATATGGCCTGCATCCCATAACAAAAATTGTAACATTTGTGTTGATTGTTGAACAGAAATTTACCAAAAGCAATGAAGAAACAGCAGTGTAAACATTCTCGAGGTTAGGCTTGACCTTCAATTCTTGCAAAGACTCATCATCAGAAGTACTATTTCTAAGTAAGCACATTGGTAAGCTTCACAAAAATACCCACATCACAGTCAATTAAAATTCATCCTAAATGGCACATATATATACAACTTGGTAGTTAAAGACCCAAAATTTCTACTCTTTTGGCATCCTAAAACAGAACCCTATTTGTAACTTATACACTTAATCATGATTACAAAATTTGTTGAGGTTTATCTCAACAGAAAATAAGATTGCTAAACACCCCATATTGTACAAATGTACATTCATTATCAAAAGAAAGAAACCCAACACAGAAACGCATTTGCCCAGAAAACACCTTTGATTAAATTAATTTCACATTTGATTAAGCTTAACTAGAATGACTTCCCATACGAGGAATTTGGTAGGAAAGAAGGTAGAGTGAGTGAGTTACCAGATGAGGAAAAGCACTGAATTGGAAACCTCCGAGCTGTAAGACGGTGCAACCGTGGCACGGTGGCACAGGGAGCTCCGTTCACCAAGCCTACCACCCCAGCTTTCATTGTCACCTTATTGGAGCTCGAGGATAAGAAATAGCTACACTGTGGGGAAAAAAAAAGGAAAAATGGAAGGAGAGAGAGAGAGAGAGTGTGTGTGTGTGTGAGAGAGGAACAAACCACCAATGATGAATTGATGATTGAACCAAGCCAGGAAGCTGAAACAGGTAATTTTGGTGTATTTTTGTGGCAGTGAGGCCTTTTGGCCCAACCAATCTTTATTTCACTTTTCTGACTAAACTTGAACAAAAATGTAATCAAAGAATTTGTCAAAAAAAAATTAAAAGAAAAGACTTGCAAAAAAACAAAAAAAAAAAAAAAAATCCTAAATTATGTACCCTTTGTAATCCGAATACATGCCAAATACGAGGGTGCCTATTTCTAGAAGTGAAATTAGTGTGTATGTCTGTACAATGCACGAGATGTTTTAATTCTTTTTGAGGTTTTTTTTTTTTTTTTAATTTAATGTTTTCTGGTGGGTTGTCTTACTTTTAACTTTGTTGTAATAATTTTCTTTTTTTTTTTTGGTGCTAATTTTGTGATTAATTGGTAAATAAAACTAAAACAACACTAAGGCGAGATTTGAATAGGTTCATCCGTAGCCTGCCTCTTAATTTTTTTAGGGCAAATATTAAAATTTTGGGGGGAGGGATTCCCTCAAGTCATGGTAATAGTCATTCACTAGTCGTGTATAAGCCTTTGACCAAAAAATAAATAAAAAAATGTCATTCATTGACTTGTGGTGCCTCTATAAAAGTTAGAGGTATCTACCCCTAAATAACCTTGTTTGTTGCATTATATAGTTCTACTTATTATGATTAGGCATACTGTAAACTTTTATCTGTATTTGACCGAGTGCTTAGGAAACGATTATTAGCCTTTTATTAACAAACTTGAGAACACTATGTTATAAATTTCTTCTACCAAAGATTACCATAGTAGACTATGGATTGAAATGAACAAATCAAAATTTCATTGAAACAAAATATGAGTGGCCCGTGTCTCATGGGTGAAATCGGAGTTCGGGGCCCGAATGACCTTCCTGAGGCACCATAGATCTTTTAGGATGGCGATAGATTTCCTGGAAAAATTTGGGGCAAAAACGAAAATCGGGCCCCGGGAAGCGGAAAATCAACGGTTATAATCAACAATTTTTGGGGTTCAGGTAGGTCCCGGAACGAAAGTGAATATTTGCGCACCACATTGCACGAGATACCCTTAGGGAACATAAGAGGGCCCCATGGCCCGTTATCGGGTCCCTAATAGGCTTGTAAAAGCGTTTTTACGGGACATCAATGTAAGGGCCGAAATATCAAAGGATTGGGTGATATCAAAGTTCGGTGATCCGAATGACCCTCCCGAGCAACCAAGGGTTCTCTAGGGTCATGATAGACCCCCGAAGAATTTTGGACAAAAATGACACTCGGGCCCCCCAAATCCGAAAACGAAGGCTATTATCCACGTTTTTTGGGCTTCTCGAAGGACTCGAAACGAAGGTGGATATTTTCACACCACAAACACCCCCTAGGGGACATAGGAGGCCTTCGAGGTCGGTTATCTAGTCTCTGATAGGCTCGAAAGGGTGTTTTATGGGATATTGGTATAAGAGTTGGAACACCTACCAAAGGTATGGGTGATATCAAAGTTCGGGGATCCGAATGACCCTTTCGAGGCACCGATGGTCATCTAGGGTCATGATAGACCTCCCTGAAAAGTTTAGGAAAAAATGACACCCGGGTCCCGGAAAGCTGAAAACGAAGGTTATAATCCACGTTATTTGGGATTGCTGGAAGCCTTGGAATGAAGGTGAATATTTTCGTACCACATCGCACAAAACACCACTAGGGGACATGGAAGGTCCTTGGGGTCGCTTATCCGGTCCCTAATAGGTTTGGAAGGGCGTTTTATGGTACACTGGTGTAAGAGTCGGTACATCAAAGATGTAATACCCCGTATTATTATTCATTTTAGAATAATAATTACTTAAAAAGAAAATGCAATTTCGTATTTAATAAATTAATTGCGCTCATAAATGTTTAAAGTGCCTAATTAATATTGGGTTTGGTTTTGGACTTAATTAAAATATAATTGGGCCAAAACAAATAAAAAAAAATTGGGCTTTATAATTTTCGGAAGTGGCCAAAAATTATAAGGCTTATTAGAGCCTTATTTTCGGCCACCCTAGCCGAAAATAGGGGGAGAAATTTCTGATTTTTATTTTAAAATTTTGGCTAGTGGAGGGATTTTAGGAGAAGTTTTAGGAAAGAATAAGTTGAGATAAGGAAGGAGTGTATTTGGGTTCCTAAATACATTCAGCTTCCAAATTCAACTGACGCTTTACCAAATTAGAAAAAAAAGAAAGAAGACTCTCTCTCACTCACTCTCACACGCACGACACACAAGGAGAAAAGGAAGAGAAAATTCATCACTCTCTCACAATTCATCCTTTGCTCAGCTTTAATCCTTTGATTTTCAAGTAAGTGTTCTAAACTTGTTTTTGATTCTTAAAAGCTTTTAGATTTGATTCAAGTATGAGTTTTTAATGAAACCTAATTTTGTATGAGTAAACCCTAATTTATGTTTTGCCTAGGGTTTGCTAGATTCTATTATTTTTGTATGATAGGATCATGATTAGGGTTGGGTTTGTTGTTTTATTGAATTGATCAAAGTTTGGGTTCAAAAAGGTTGGATATTGTGATTTAATTAAATCTGAAAATTTATTAATTGTGAGGATTTAATTAGATTTGGGTTTGTTAAAATTGTTTAACAAAAAAAAAAGGGGGGATTCGGCTGGCCGAGCACGGTCAGGCCGTGTACAGCGCACGGTTGGACCGTGCGCAGCCGCTGGGCGGCTATCACGGCCTCCAGCCGTGACTTTCACGGCCACTGCCGCCGCTGGACGGTAGTCAGCGGCGGTGGTGTGGTGGTGTTTGGTGTTGGTGATGGTGGTTGACTTGTTGACTTGTTTTTAGGGTTTTTGGAAAGTTTTCTAATTTAGTTGTATAAATTATTTTTGGAAACTTTGAGCATGCATGAGTAACTGAAAATTCCAACAACTTAATTAATTTAATTAAGGGTACTAAATCATCTTTAAAGTTTAATAAAGTGGTTTAGAAGTCAAGGTTTTGACTATTGGTGTATTGTGGACTTGTTAGGACCCGTTGACCGTACGTGAACGTAAGGAGCTTACGTTAATTGTCGTGATTTGCTTTACTTGCTAAAGGTAATTCATCGTCTAGTATTGGTTGGTGAATTATGTAATTCATTGTCATAATTCATGTCTAGTGGAAATTGTATTCATGTTGTCTGGTATTGGATTGAGAACGATAATTCATATTTGGATATGTGAGTATCTTGGAAAGGATAATTGATATTTATTTCCTTGTGATAATTCGTATAGAATTATATGTTAGTGAATGCATGTAGCAATGTCTACTTGTT
Source organism: Tetragonia tetragonoides (assembly GCA_038025085.1). Taxonomy (NCBI): domain Eukaryota; kingdom Viridiplantae; phylum Streptophyta; class Magnoliopsida; order Caryophyllales; family Aizoaceae; genus Tetragonia; species Tetragonia tetragonoides. Next base: position 44,086,566 of record CM076145.1, read on the forward strand.
AATATTCATGTGAGGAGATGCATGATTTATTATGGTGTATTGAACGAAAATTATGTTAATAATTGTTCAATTGAAATATAGCTTGTATTGCTATCTTTGTATCATGTTGGTAAGCATGTGGATTCATGTTAGTAAGCATGTTACTTCAATAAGTTGAATTGAACTTTGACTATTACTGGAACCTACTTAAAGGTATTGGAAATGGAATAAGTGGTTTTGAATTGAGGCCTAGATGCCATTCATGTAAAATGCCATCTGAAATTGTAACCATATTGTGTTACTTGAGTGCCAAGATTATGTGATTTACTTGACTATGTGATCACCTTTGAATTAATGAATTGAGAGTTAAGACTTCTTTTGTAATGGATCCACCGAAGGAAGCAAATGAGAATATGTCATTTTGCTACGTTGAGTGGTTCCATTGGTTATGGCCTCAACGTATTGGAAATCTTGTATCCATACTGAGTAATTGGGCGAGTGGTTCTCTGAAATAGTTCTTCCTGTAGACTTAAGGGTCGAAGGAGGGTATGCATACTAAGGAACATTTGAAGTACTTCGGGAGTCATCTATACTCCGGGACGGTTGATCCCTCTTTTGCCAATGTGCACGGGACTAAGATCCTATTGAATTGACTGCGGTTGATTTTGACAATTCATGCGATTCTCTTCTCTCTAATGAACTTGGCTAATGGATAATAACAAATATTGGATTTATTATTTGGTGATTATGCATGTCTTTAATTTAAAAGCATGTTGTCTTTTACTTTTTTAAGCATGGTCGTAAAATTTTAATCAAGCATGTTGGCTTAACTTGGAGATTTAAATGGATTATGTGGTTATGAATTACTCAGCGTAGCTGATTGGTTGTTTTTTTTTTTTTACTTGTGTTTGTTGTCCATTTCTCTTCAATGGTGGACCTATGATGAACCTATATGGAATTCGTCTATATGGGGGAGTAGACTGACAGGATTTGTAGCTCGAGGTGTGAGCTAGGAGAGACGACAAAAGAAGATTGTATATCTTCTAAGAACACTTATTTTTATTGTTTAGCTTGGAACTTCTTTATTATTGGGATTTTGTATTGTAATGAGATTAATTCTCTTGCATGAGAATTAATAGTTTATTATTTCTATTTCATTTGGATGAATTGTTTTAAGTTTAGTTGGAAAATATAGTTATTATTTAATTATCTAGTACGTACGTTTGGGGATATAAACATTTGGTTTCTTTCTAGCCTTGTATTTAATTTGAACATTAAATACGGCGGTAGCGCTTCGAATTTATAGGATTTTTCCGCTCCAACTTATGAGTTTAAATGGTTTTAAATTAGACGAAAATTCGGGGTGTTACAAAGACATGGGTGATATCGAAGTTCGGGGACCTGGATGACCTTCCCGGGGCACCGAGGGTCCTCTAGGGTCATGGTGGAACCCCCGGAGAAGTGTGGTAAAAAATGACACCCGAATCCGGAAAGCCGAAAATGAAGGCTATAATCCATGTTTTTTAACCTTCCGGGAGGCTCCAAAACGAACATGGATATTTTGTACCACATCGCACAGGGCATCCCTATGGGACACGGGAGGCCCTCGTGGTAGGGTATCGGGTCCTTGGTAGGTTTGAAGGGCCTCTTACTGGACATCGGAGGTGAATCCACGGTTTTTGGGTACCACCACCCCGTGCCGCCAAACGTACCCTCAAACCCTCTCTAGTATTATAGTGAGGTCTCATAATTTTCCCAATTTTTTAAAGTAATTTCTATTATTTTTAAAATGTGTTTATTTTCAACTTATATTTTTAATTAAAAATTACATTAAATTGATACAATATGTGGGAAAAAAAGTGTTTCCGTAACTTAATAATATATTTGAAAAGTATGAGGTGGAACTTTTGGAAATTAATTCTCCAAACTATCAAAATTCCAGTATGAAAGTTATGTACGAGGCATGTCTATGATCATTTTAGAACCACCAAACCTTATAAGACTCTTTAGTGGGCAGTTGCTTGAGAGAGAGCTTGTGGGTGAAGGGATGCAAGCGACGCGAAATGATGCACCTAACATTATGAAAGTTATACAATGGGTTGTCTACTCGACGGTTTTTGGGTACCGAACATAGCTCCCCATCACCCCGTGCCACCAAACCTAACTACCCCCAAGCTCTCTCTACTATTATAGTGAGGTCTCATAATTTTTCCCAGTGTTTTTGAAGCGATTTCTTTTTTCTTTCTTTTTGATATTTTTTCTATTTTTCAGCATTACTTTTTAATTAAAAAATAAATTGAATAGTTTTAAACATTCAAATTGGTATAACTGTTCAGAGAAAACAATGTCAAGCAATATATGATACTAAACTTAATGAAGTTGGCGGGGTTATCTTGCAAAGAGAGAAGGTGTAGATACAAAATGCCCATTAGCAATCGCAAAGAGAAATACGATTAACCTTATTTGAATGGGGATTGATTGCACACGATGGGAAAGATAAGATCCAGATAGGAATGTTGAACATATGGGAAGGTAGGGAATGAATTGATGATGTGTAGCTCCATCATCTATTCATTAGAGAGGAATTAGCTTCTTTTTTCTTTTTGGCTCATCAATATAATTTCTTGGATTTGTAACGCCTGACAACTTGTGAGAATAAAGGGAACAACAAAGGTCATAGAGAACCCTAACGTTGTATGCTTCGGCCACAAAGGCCCTCGACGTTGAAATTTGGTCATACAAACCCCTAAGGTTGTATTTTTGGCCATATAAACCCTTAGATGACCGGAAGTTAAAAGAGTGGTTTACACACTCCGATTATGCAAATGGGCAAAAAAATAATATAAAAGAAACAAGTTTCAAGTAGAATTAAAATAACCACATACTTCACGTTTAACCAACAACATTTGCCTTACCAAATCAAAGTGCATAGCACACACAATCAATACAAGTGTACAAATAACTTCCATATTATAACTCCTCACAACAAAAAAAAAGAAAGAAAGAGAGAAGCCTTCATCATAAGATCAAATTGCATAGCAGACAACTAACGTCCATCTTCAAATTCCTAAGAAAAAATAAAAAATACATCCTAGAAGATACCATACATTGTTGCTCATACCATACATTGTTGCACATCAAATGAAAGCCAGTGCCAAATGAAAAGAGAGAACCAACTCCATAGTACATCACAATGCACACGATACTTCTTCATGGGTGATGTAAAGGTCAAAAATCAACATAGCAACCTTTCAAATTTTGCCTTTTCTTCCCATACATCAGGCTGCTTTCAAAAATAATGATAAAATCTCCCAAGTAACAAAAAATAAGGATTCATCACATTGAGTAAATAACAAATTCCTCCAAAAAAGAAGACAAGTTTAAATTTGTCTATCACTAAAGTGTAGCAAAATGATTCATCACATTGAGTATCAAACTTCAATTTCCTTCTTGTGTTGCTGATGCTCTCTTCCTTTTCAATGCACTGGTTTTGGCCTAGCAAAATAATGCAATATCACTGATGAATGGAACTAAAGAGTTTTAATAAGTACAAGTAATTAGTATTGAGCAGGATTTTTTTCTCCCAAATTTACCTAAAATATACCTGTTCACGTTTTGAGCAACTCTTGCAACTATGCCCAAGTTGGCCACATCTAGAACATTTTTGTGTGAGACCGGATATTGACACTTTCTTTCTATCACCCTTTTGCATTGGAGCCTTTTTCCTTGCTTTCTTTGGTCTACCTGGCATTTTTCGAATGGGGGGAGGCCTTACTTCAACGTTGTTTGTTCTCTTTTAAAGATGCTCCCCATTAATAGGCAGAACAAAGTGAGAATATACCCTAAGTTGTGTGGCAGGTGAAAAGGACTCATGAACATATTGATATGGCTTCTCTTTTGCCAACCTTATCGCTGAACAAGCATGCACACAAGGAATTCCACTAAGTTGCCATTTTCCGCAGCCACATGTCCTTTCTCTTAAACTTACAGCACATGAATATGTGTACCTCCTCACTTGATACTCCTCATTTCCATTTGCAAATACATCATATTTGTCAGTTCCTTCCACCGCTTCATTAACCCTCTGTTGTATTTTGGGCATTATTTGTGCTTGGCACTTGAGGGCTGCCTTTCTTTGCACATCTATCCTTCTCACAACGTATAATCTAATATCCTCTATCTAATGATCGGTTTTTCTCTAGCATCAATGATTTTCCCATTAAATGTCTCAACGATATTGTTTTCATATGCATCACACTTGACATTGCATGAGAATAAAGCTCTGCACCAATGCTTTGGATCAATTTTTAACATGTCATCGGCAGCTTCTGCATTATATGTCTTTAGATCAGCCATGGCATCACCCAAAAGCCTATCAGAAGTCGCTTTGACACATTTCCAAAAGGCAAATCGCAAGTTTTCTCCTTTGTGCTTTTTGCTCCAGTTTCCATATATATGTACCGCACAAAATCGATGTTCTGCACTTTGTAATATTTCAGATATGACAGTACACAACCCCTAGTAAACAACACAAAAGGTACAAGATAAATTAAATTATATGATAAAACTACGATCGTACTCGTTGTAAATTATAGTCTAAATGAAAAAAAAGAATCAAAAGAGCATTACCTTTTGTTGATCACTAATAATGGTGTATCCACTTCCGTCTCCTAGTGCTAGATCATCTGACAACAATGAAACAAACCAATTCCAGGTTTCAGTGTTCTCAACCTCAACTACACTCCAAGCGATTGGGTACATTTGATCATTGGCGTCTCTTCCAACAGCTATCAGGAGCATCCCTGTATTGAATCCTTTCAGACATAGAACACGTCTACAACCATTACGAAAGCCATCTTTCAAGGCTTGTAGGCAAACATAGAACCTCTTGAATTGTGGAGGTTGATTTGCTACGGTAGAATCAAGTACCATTTTTACAGTAGACCCGGGATTGCTTCTTCTAAGCTCTTCTGCATAGTCCCAAAGCATATTATATTGACTCACAAAAGACCCTTGAATTTCTTCAATGGCTAGCTTCTTTTTTCTCTTAGCTTGACTATGAGATATGTCTACACCTAAAAAGTCTTTAGTTAAGGACACCACCTCCTAACTTTCATTTTAGGGTTAATTTTAAGGTAAAGTTTTTTTGCTAACCACTTATGGTCTATGTTTTTGTGAACAGTCACAGGGTGGCAATCTCTATGTTCATCACACACAGTTTTGATTTGCCATGAGTCTTCTGTACCCATTGGAGCGACCCATATATACCATGGGCAACCTTCCATGCACTTTGCTTGAAGCCTTATTTTTTCGCTTTTTGTAATCTCTATCCCACGCTTGCTAGCTGCCATAATTGACAGTATAACATTCCTAGCCTCTTATCTTGATCCAAACTTTGTCCCTGCATCTAGAATAAGATCTTTTGTTGGGATTTTTGGATTGTGAGTGGGGTACATATCGAGATCTAACTCTTTGAATCTTCTAAGAGCTTTTCTTCTTTCCATTCCACTTTCTAATTCATCATCAACATCACTCATGACCCTACTGTCAATCCTAGTATTTCCCACTCCCAACTCATCATCAGTATCAATTTGGTCATCCCATACATATTCACCACCCACGATATGCCCACAGGAAGCACTATTATTGAGCTAGTTATCAATTTCATCATCACCTATATTATTCTCAAACATTTCATGGTCACCAGTAGCTTTTTCCTCAAAACACCTGCTACCTTTCTCATTCTTTCCTTTCTTTACAACATCATGGCCAACAAAAACACCCTCAATACTAGGTGTACCACCAGTATTAGTAGCATTATTTTGCAGCAAAATCTCATCTACACCTAAAGATGTACATGAGCTTACTTGAGAATGCATAGTTATTTGAGACCTTAATTTAGTTTGATTGTCAACCTGGCCATCTTGGTTGATCATGGAAGCCATAAAGGCATCATCATCCATAAGATATGTCATTATATTACCCCAAGTTTCATCACCATGTTCTGCATATATCTCAATGAAGCCACTGTTTTTTGCATGACTAGACATTTCATTCACATCTTTATCCCCATCCAAAATCCTTAAACTGCTGGCCAGTGCAAGATTGGTAATCTGTAATATAGCTTATTAATCTTTTCTTTGCAACCCAACTCTTGCAAATAGGTCTCGAATTCAGGAATCGAAAACACATCAGGATCAACATTTTCTTTGACATCTACTCTACCACCTATATATTGAATAGTTGGCTGCTTGATCAATTGACCGCTATGATAAAAGTTTATCCTAATAAATCTGGTCATTTTCCCTGTACATTTATCATAATATGCAGGTTAGGATCATATTTAACAAAATTTTCATCAAATACTAATCTTCCAATTGTAATATATCCTAGAAATTTGCTAACTTATATATTCACCATCAAAGATATGATATAACAACTGGAAAAAGAAGCAATAATGAAAAATCTATAAACTAGCTAACATAATAAAGCTTCAATTTCCTTCCTAAGAAAAGAAAAAAGAGAAGAATATTACTACCTTGCTAAATCAAACGCCACTCATAGTTCAAAAGAGAGAGAATGGAATTGACTAGCTTGATTCATATAGGACAAAAATAAGTAATGCCTCAAATTGCAAAAATCATCACTCAATTGTTAATTATTCTCAAGAGCATAAATAGCAGTAACAAGGTATAAATTATTTCAAAGTCATCAACATCCAAATATTGAAATAGGAGGGGGATATTAAGAGTTTTACTTGCCTCAAAATGCTGCAAATTGGCTTCCAATTATGTTATCTCTATCATGCAGCTTGATCTGAGGAGGATCCTCTAGTGGAAATTAGAGGTGGAAGCAAACCCTAGGTTTGTGAAAGAGAAACAGAGGAAGAGGAAGAGTCTGCAGTACGAGTGGAAACAAGAGGGAAAAAGAGGAAAGATATTAAAAAACAAAAAAAAAAAACGTGATAATTGTACGGCGCGTGTTGGTAGTCTCTGGCCACAAGTGGTCTATATGGCCAATATTGCAACGTTGGGGGTTTATATGACCCATTTTCAATGTTAGGGGGCTGTATGGCCAAAGTGTGCAACGTTAGGGGTCTCTGTGACCTTCGTTGTAAAGGGAAGGATATTTCTTGAAATTTTCTTTTTCTTTTTTGGGGTTTAACCATAGGTTCACCCAATTCATTTGGGCAAAGGCTAATCTTGTTCGCACTGGATCGGTCCACAAAGGAATAAAGTGCTCCCACTAAATAGAACCTCACAAGATTTGAACCTCGACTTTACCTAAAAAATAAGAGTGACGAACGAGTCACACCAACTATTTATTAATAATAATAAAAAGTCAAAAATTTGCCAACACTTTCTCAATTCGAAAGTTACATAGTAAAGACAACATTTTCCATTGTCAATAGAAGACACAAAATGTTGCAACAAGCATTGAGATTGCAACAACTAACATGTTTATTTGAGGTTCTTATTGAAATACTACTAGCATAATAGCAGTTACATTTATTTATGCTTGTTTTCTTCCATAGAGCACCCCTGCATAGAGAATTCTGTGCTTCGGTTGGGGCACTGAAAATGATGATCATCAGATCAGTTCATGTTCATTTCTTAATTATTAACAAAACCATCTGCTGCTTCTTTCATTTCTTGCAACGCATCTTCAAAGCACTTAGCTAGAAATTTTGGATCAGGGATAACGTTTTTGGCCACTTGAATTCGGAGATCTGCCTTTCCTGCGTAGCTCACCATCAGCATTGTAATTGCCTGCAAAACCCCACAAGGCAAAAAAACTCATTAAACTATAAAGGCATTTATAATAGGAAAAATCTTAAAAAGGTACCAGAGATTTGAACTAATTGCAAAAAGGGTATTTTTGTTTTCAGTAATATCAATTGAGATATTTGTAGTTTTCAAATTGTCTCATTTACCGTCTTTTGACAAAGAGAGTTAAGTTTTCCATCTAATTATCACGTATTGTTGATCACGTGCCTATTAATTAGCCTTTAATGGTCAATAGTAATATAGTTCAGTGTTGTTGATCACGTACCTATTAATTAGCCTTTAATGGTCAATAGTAATATAGTTCAATTTCTTATATTCGTTGAAAAGAACGGAGCCTTACTTGTGGCTGGCTGGAAGGCGTAGCCCTTATAAATGTTATAGGGTTACCAGCAATTGAGATCTCCTCTTGTGGACCAGCAGTGTTTGAGATCAGGAATGTTGTATGGCGTAAACGATTGTAATTACACAATCCTGCAAACTGGAATGCCAATAACCACATACAAAAGAGAAAAATATAATCTTGGTTAAACAATGTGAGACTTTCCTCAAAGCCGAGATGTAGTTTTGGCATTTATATGTGAGGTATACTATGTATAGTCTCATTCTGAGACCGTACTTTGCACCCTTATTTAAAAAATTTTCCATAAGCACTTGAAAAAGAAAAGAAGTGGTAAAGAAAACCATTTCCCCCCCTTTCAAATACATATGTGTCATTTTTTGATTTGGGGTGCAAATTACAGCCTCAGAATGACGCTGCACATAATATCTCTCTTTATATGTACTATTCACCTTAGACCCAAACAACTTTGACCCGAGTTTGACTACACTATAAGTAAAACCAGCCTCCACAGATAGCTTTTTCCGATCCATCACTGCCTTAGCTCTTGCGACGCAGGTTAAGGGATCCATATCACCTTCAATATAACGAATAGGTAAGAGGATAGATGCAACCTTGTTACCCCATCGAGCTCTTGAACTTCCTTTTAGCATAGTGTACATATCCTGATGATCAAAATTATATTCACCATCATATTAGTCAATGATTAGTGATCACAAACCATTACATTAGCCAATGCAATTATTTGCTTCATTGCCCGGCCACTTATTAAAGGTGGATAGCTATTCAAAACTTTGTTGAAATTATTTGCTTGATTCATACAAGGCTTATATAACTATAGAATCGGGAGGGAGGCGGGATGTCCGATCCTAGCATAGGGACTATGGTGCAACTTATAAGTTCACTTAAATTTTGCAACATATTTTTTCTCTCGCATATACTCCCTGCAACCCACATAAATCATACTATTCAGTTAAGTTGATTTTAGTAAGTTTTTGTGTATTTTAGTTGAAGCCCACGATTATTTGGTTAATTAACTAAAAAAGAGTCAAGATCGATTTAGGATATAGCATGGTCTTTGCCAGGGCTGTGGAAAGGAAGAGTCATACTCTCTAACCTGATCGAGTCTCATAAATTTAAGATAATACATTAGATGCTTCTTTCTATCAACCAAGCATCAAAGGAAAATAGGTGTAAACCTGTAATCCTGACAATTCTCTCAAATTGTCACTTCATCATCTCTTATGCACAAATGGCTCTACTTTTAAACAGTAGGCCTTAGGGGATAGCGGATAGCGGATGTTGAGATATCTAGTCAATCCACACCATAAAACTCCGTAAAGAACATCATGTACCGTCTGCATTTGAAATTAAGTTTAAAATTGTAGGTAATCAGTTGATGAGTTTATATACATATTATCCCATAATTGATCATTAACGATATATAACAATAATATAGCCACAGACCATGTATAGCATAAAAGAGAAGCCGAAAAGATAAACCTTACCGCTTTAGGGATGGCCTTTTTGATTGTCTTCATGTCCACAAGACTAAACCTTGCAGTTGCCACTTCCCTTGGCCAAAGCTCTACATCTTCAATTCCACTAATCTCCTTCGCCTTGTCTTTCACCCACAAACACCTTGCCATAAACTTTAACCCAAAAACCAGGTTAAACCAAATGAACATCAAACCTTGCCAAAACCCCTTCTTTTTCAAGCTTCTTCTCTCCCCATCATTTTTACTATTATTAGACATCATATCCATATCCTGGTGTCGAGTAACATCACGAGCATTCATATTAATAGAAGACTTATCATAACGTTGCAAACCAACATGACGATCATGATCACCATTAGGAGTATTATGCAATGGTGCTTCTTCTTCTTTTGATCTACCACCGAGGGTCGATAGCATTGACAACAATGAAATGCCATCAGCCACTGCATGGTGAACTCTTAGTATGAAGCAATTGTGCTTCGGCATGACGTGTATCTCCCATAATGGCTTGTCCATGCTCATGGGAGATGAGATGGCCATGTCAGCCAAATAAGAGTTGATGACATCCTCATCTGAAGTAGGAATAACTTCATCATGTCTATCATCATTATGGATGAATATATGGTTGTCTATATTAACTTGAGTTTTCTTCCAACAAATTGGTGTTCCATTAGAAGAATCCATGACTACGAGGCTCGAAGATCTAGGAATTTTGGTCACTACATTGTTGGAGATAAAATCTTTTAGAGCATCTACATCAATAGGATTTTTGAGGCCTATGGCACAAAGGAGAACATAGCTGTGTTCAGGGCGGAGGCATAGCCGCCCCATTGGTGTCAAGGGCTCATCATTCGTGTCCATATGAACGGGAGTATGTGTATAGTAAGCGGTACACAGTTAGATAACCCTACTCATGATGGTTATTATTACTCTAATTAATTTGAGAGGAGATTAGTTATGGGTTGCTTCAATCCCTTCACAAAGACTTCCTTTTATATATAGCAATTAATAAGGTTCTACATTTGGCAATTAATTAAATTAATAAATACTACTACCTACCAACCACCCCAGCTGCTATTTTAGCTACTTGTTCCTGTCGTTTTGTAGGTTATGTTCTCTTTAACGGAATGGTGTAGGATGGTGAGAAACGAATCGGCGCGGAACGGAACAATATTGATAATGAAATAGAATGTGAGATGACAAAATGAAGTACATAATGCAGAACGAATTAGCGCGGAATGAAATGGATTGGAACGGAATGGAATACAACATGGTGACGAAAAGAATCGGGCCTATACTTAGGCCCGGTTCTCTTTAACGGAATGGTGCGGGACGGTGAGTAATGGAACAGAACAGAACAGAACAGAACGGATTGGAACAAAAAGAAACGGCGCACATGCCCGTTTCTAAGGTTTTAGAGGCCCTAGGGCGAAATAAATTTAAGGGGCCCTAAGTAATGAATAATCAATTTTACTGCACAAAAAATGTGAGAAATGGAAAAACAATGGCAGTTGGTGATGTTCAACTAAACTTGCAATCTAAAAGAAATTTTTTAGAAAGTTAAGTTAGTACATGTCAAAAATAGCCCTATATACTTCAAAAAGAGAGGCTTACTTGAATTTCAAAAAGAATGAAATAAAAATATTTGAAGTGAAAGTCAAGAAAAAGGTAGTGACTTATATTCGTCCCAATTTGTAATTAAAAAAATTTACTTATAAACACATACGGTTAACCAATAAAATGTTGTCAAGTCCAATATATTACTTTGATTGTAAATAATTACAATCTATAACTTACTACTAAAACAGGACAATTCTGTCCACGTGGCGGGCTGTCGTTCATTTTTTCCCCGCTAAGGGCCTAAGCCATTGCTTCTTTTTTTTCCTTTTTTATTTTTCTTCCCTCATTAACTTACTAATCGTCGGTCTAACTTCGAGCTTTCCTTATCAAGTGCAATTCTCAAAACTTCTCTTCTCTATTGTCAAGTCCAATACATTACTTTAATTGTAAATAATTACAATTATTAAACTTCCAATGGGCCTGGATAAAGCCCATGGAGGAGGAGAGCAACATCACACACAAGTCAAGTGAGGGTCCATCCTAAAACCAATTGGCAATAGGAGGAGTAGCCCACTTGACTTATATGTTGATATTTCTCATTCAAATATTCCGATGTGGGACTCTAGTCCTCACTATTCTTTAACACTCCCCCGCACGCGAATGCCTCTTTTTGGGCTTGAAGCGTGGATTGAACTATCCAGGAATGAACTTCTGGGATACTGAAATTGGGGGGCCCAGGATTGACTGCCATGGGCTCTGATACCATATAAAATTTTCAATAATTGGGCCTTAACAAGTGAGCACACATACAAGTCAAGTGAGGTTCCAACCCAAAACCAATTGGCAAGCGGGCTACTCTAGTCCTCACTATTCTTTAACAATAATCTATAACTTACTACTAAACAGGACAATTCTGTCCACGTGGCGTGCTGTTGTTCATTTTTTTCCCGCCTAAGGCCCTAAGCCATTGCATTTTTTTTTCCTTTTTAATTTTTCTTCCCTCATTAACTTACTAATCGTCGGTCTAACTTCGAGCTTCTGGAGTATTCTACTCCATATCAAGTAGTTTCTCAAAACTTCTCTCATTGCTGACCATCACTTTTTCCAGTTTATATGTATGCAAATGCAAATCTAGGGTCCTGGTTGCTAAGAGGTAAGGTGAAATTTGGGGTCAATTTGAATTTTTTGGATTCAAACATTTGTAGATTGATTGGATGTTTTTTTCCCATGGTTTTGTTATTGTTGGAAGGAAACAAGAATTAGGTGGGGGAGATATATGTTTTAGCTGAATTGTGAATTGGAATGCCGTCAATTTGAAATGGATTAGTGATAGTAGTAATCTGACTGAGCTTGGGACCATACTCAGTCATTTTAGTTGAGTTTGGGAGTAATGGATTCATGTCCTAAGTCAATACCAAAGTTTTAGTTCTTTTTCTTAGCTGACACTTCACTGTAAGTTAATTGTTTTGTAACTGGAAAGGAAGTCTGATCTGTATCTGTAATTCTGTTTGGAAGGCAGAAATGTCGTTGAAGTGCATATTATCATGTTGATGATTGAATTGTTGGGTCAAGTGAATGAAATTGAATTGGATGATCCTATGGCTTCTTTTCTTTTGTTTATAGCAATAGGTTAGTTTCATTTTGAATCTTGATATCATTGTTGAAGACTTGATTTTGAATTAGGTTTCTAACATGGTATCAGAGCTATGAAGCTCGATCCAAAATCCCTAAATCAAATAGCTGATTCATTTCTTTTTCGATCTAAATGATTTGATTCATCATTTGATCAAGCTTTCCGCTATTGTTCACTATTTCTTCTTTTAATTTCCTCGGTTGATTCTTGTTCTTCAACTCGATTTGCCCCAAATTTTAGGGATTTACTCTTTGATCAATCGATTATCTGGATTGATTATTTCTTGTGGTTTCTTTGTCCAAATTGATTGCTGAATTCATGGCGGGTGTCTCTCAACCAATCGTGGATCCTACGAATCCTCTGTACCTACATCCATCAGATCATCCTGGTATGTTACTTGTATCTTCTCCTTTTGATGGAAGTTCTTATGCGCCATGGAAGAGGTCAATTTTGATTGCTTTATCTGCGAAAAATAAAATTGGATTCGTCAATTGTAGTTGTAGTAGACCTGCTATTGATTCTCCTACATATAGAAGCTGCGAACGTTGTAATGACATGGTCATTTCTTGGTTGCTGAATTCCTTATCTAAGGATATTTCTGATAGTGTTCTATATAGTACTATTGCGAGAGAAATTTGGTCTGAATTGGAGCAACGTTTTGGTGAATCTAATGGAGCACAATTTTACCATCTTCATAAAGAAGTCAATGGTTTAGGTCAAGGAACCATGGATGTAGCAACATACTTTACAAAAATGAAAAGATTATGGGATGAGTTAAATTCTGTGGATATTATTCCTGTCTGCACTTGTAGTGCAACTCCTGTCATGTTAAAGAAAATTCAAGACCAGAGGCTAATACAATTCTTAATGGGATTAAATGAGGATTTTAAGTCAGTAAAGGTGGACAATAGTTATGGCTGCCATTTTTGCAGTAGAGCGTTGGTGCTTGGGTGTTTTAATTTAAATTTTTTTTTTTTGAAGAGAAATAGTTGAGATTGTTGAGGTATACTATTTAATTGAGTAAGTAAGCTTTATGAATTTGAGTAACTTTAAGAGAAATGGAGTAAGTAAGCTTTATGAATGAGAGTAATTTTAAGAGAAATAGAGTAAGCAATCTTTATGAATGAACGGGAGTAAGTAATCATTATGAATTGGAGTGATTTTAGGAGAAATGGAGTAAGTAAGCTATATAAACGGGAGTGATTTTAGGAGAAATGGAGTGAGCAAGCTTTATGAATAGGAGTAAGTATCGCACCAAAAAATGAATGTGAGTAAGTAAGCCTAAAAGTTGGAGTAAGTGGTAAATAAAAATCAATTATAAGAAGTACGGTACACCAAATATGTTGGTCATGATCAAATTCTTAGTTAGAAAGCTACCCACCTATTGTAGGTGGGTATAGTACACCAAATATGAACATTGTCTACCAAAAACTCAACAATGAAATTTGATGAAGTGTACAGTGGTGTCCCAATTGGCTAGTTGGTAGACTACAACTCTGTTTGATTCACCTTAATTTTACTTAAATTCAGTTCAGTCCAGTTTATTTCAGTTCAGTTCATGTGTAACTTTATCACTCATATAACCTTTTATTCCGAATTAATTTCATGATGATAATTATGTCATCAAAAAGATCTCAAATCATACTTTCAAATGAGTCCAATATTGATTATGTTTGGACGAATTTTAAATGGATAACGGTCAAGTTTAAAAAATCAATTCATTTCAGTTCAGTTCAGATCAGTTTTATCCAGGTGAATCAAACGGAGCCTACATAATAATTTTTGAAGAGATATATGAATTTTACATTTCCATCTTTATTTTAAATAAATACATTCATTTGGAAAATAATTCATCCATCTCCATTTGCTCAAATTCAGATTAGAATCGAGAATGCGCTTGTATATAATCATAAAATAGATGGAGTAATATCCATGACCTGCCAATATATAGTAGAAATTTATGACTATTAATGTTTATTTTAAAACTTTAGTTGTTTGGTAGAGATCATCGTTTTTGAATGTTTTTGGCTAAATTTTGGTTGAATGTATTTGAATTTATTTAAATGTAAAATATTTAGCAAATTATGTAATATGAAAAGGCTTTTATAACAATGACTCCAGCACTAAGAGCATTTATCTTAATGTTGTCTTGGATTGCAGGGAATTGTTTCGTAGGAGGAACTGAAAGATTTAATTTGAAGGAATGGAATGCAATGTTGTAGTTGACAGAGTGAAATCTACCAGTTTATATCGAAAATTGGTGTTTCTGGCTAGTTTGGGAGTGTTGCAATCATCTGTATTAATTTTGGACATGGGAATGCAATTGATGTTAACGTGATATCTATACTTGTTTGATGAGCCTATTCAACATACTCTCATTGAAATCTGCTTATGAACCTGATTGACAACCTCATTGAAATCACCTTAGGAACGACCCAATATTCATATTTTTTTTTGAGAGAGAAAAAATAGAAATTGCATTAATAATAGGCCATACGGTATCTACAAACGATATCAAATTCAACAATAAACGGATCTAAAACATCAGAAAATATTCTAATTGAAAGACTATCAAGCACTTGAGATTTGACAATTCCGAACGGCTTCCTTTTTATCGTTGCTTTCCATATCATGGCCTCTTTGCGGAAGGCCTTGTCATAGCCTCGATGAATGCATAACTCTGATATTGTAGACTGCCTCTTGAAAAATAAGATCCGCGGTATCACCGTATGAACAAATTGAAGCCGCAAACTATCAATTTCATATTCTACCTTCAATTCCGAACTAATTAAATAGAGACTAAGATGTCCTATAGCCAAGAAGAAAATCCTCCGAGCAGAGGACACCCAACCGTACTCCATAAAATCACAAACTATCAACCCTCCAAAGATGAAGAGATAATCGTCACAAAAAGGAGTCAAAGTGAACCTCACAAATGGAGTCAAAATGAACCTCACAAAAGGAGTCAAATTAACCTCACAATTGGTTTGATCAAAATCTCACCAAAAGGAGCGATTAAAACCTCACAATGGAGCAAAATTTATTGACCTACTCAATTAAAAAGCCAAATAACAATGAAAAATGGAAAAATCTAGTAGAGAGAGGGGGCTTATCGCTGGTAGATGACCAACGACAGCCCTGATTTCATACCGTATAGAGCTTCAAGAGTTGAGAAAAAAGGGAGGCAAGGGTTTTTTCTTGAGAGAAGTGACCCAATATTCATATACTCTTTCATGAACTATATTGTAGGATATTAATTAAAAAGAAAGGTTTTTCAAATATTAAAATTATTGTAATGAAAGTAAAGAATTAAGTAGAGTTTATGACTATTTAATGAGATCGCAACTTAGAACTCACCTTAAATAGATGGAGTAATATGCAGGACTTACCAATATAAAGCATAAATTATGACTCTATCATATTTATACATACCAAAATAGTAAATAATCTTGTTTCTTGCAATTACACTATTTGCAATAAAAAAGTATGTTTAAATATCACTTAAAACACCAAATACAATTAGTCAATCCTAATAAACTAAATATGTTTCTTATCTAACAATCAATAATCATCGAAGTAATGTGTAAATGTCACTTATAAGGTAAATAAAGCATGATTACATGATTTAGATCACTAGTATATACGAATAAATCAATATTAAACTCGTTTCTCAATGCAATTCACAAACATGTGTAATTTAATTTGTTTCATTGATATAGGCTAATAAGCCAAATCACACAATCTTGATTTAATTAGTTCATTCTGAAATGTCGACCTGCAAGTTATATGAACATGCAAATGCATAACATTTATAACTAGATTGAGGTGAATACAATGGATTGAGAGTACACAATAATATTTAAATGAAAGTTTGAATATGCAATATATTACAAATACAAGTACAAATGGTGCACCATGTCCCTATGTGGCCGGTCTTGTAAGAATTACTTCATTCTTGGCTAGCCCAATATTTTCTTGGCTAACCAGGAACGTCAATTTTTGAGTTTTTAACGTTTGTTTCAAGTATCTGAGTTGATGTGTTCTTTTAATAGTGAAGTGATTGTGGTGCACTATAATTCGATTTAGTGCACTGAAACATGCACATCAAACAGATTACATCAAACATGCTTATGCCAAAATGAAACTTCAATTTACAATTCAAATTTTTGGGAATGAATTTCAAATTCGTGACTGGGGAATCAAAATTGAAAATCAACATTTTCAATATAATTTGGGATGACATTTTCTTCCAATAGTGAAGTAGTGTTATTGGTGCACTATAAAAATATTTCGTACATTCCAACGTACATTTGCGAACTCGGCACAACATTAATGCTGCAAATTTTTAATATTTAAGTAATAGTTCCCCAATGAGCAAAAAATATATAAATATACGAGCAAAACTTAATAATTCCATACTCCTGAATTTGAAAAATTAAATCTTTTTATTTATTTAAATATTTATTTAAAATTTCAATAAAATTGTTTTATTAATTAAGTTTTGGATTCGCCCTATGAGCAAAACATAATAAGAATTAATAATTGCATTATTGGTTGGACTATGGAAACCGATCTTTACTTAATATTGGTAATCGTAATGTTTTGCTAGAAACCAATTACGATTTGTGGGCCCGAAAAGAGTTTTAGACTTACTGCCACATTAAGTAAACCAGCAGGGTCGCACACTTAACATACTCGTTTTATTAGAAGGGTCTGATTCGGATTAGGCCCATCACACACTTAACCTAATCTGCCCTCCTGCCTCCCTATATATATCGTGACCCCTGATCAGTTAGGGTTACACGTGATAATCACTTTTCACGAAACCCTAACTGTGTGTCATCAGAGTAAGCTGTACTTTCATACTGACGTGTGGATTTGAGCCTGTGTGTGGATACCAGTTGAGGCACGACATCTGACGTGTTAATCCATACCCAACCACTGTTCATCCAACCAGCGACCAAAGGAGTGAGGTAGGATTTCGATTTGATATTTAATTACAATAATCACATATTTTTCTGGGTTAATTGAATTTCTATTATGCATGTATGATCATGTTAGTAGTTAGAAATTCCTTCATTAAGAAATAATGGAACTTGGTAGTTGGTACCTTCAAATTTAGTAAATCTCACTAATTATACCAATTAATATTAACTGTGTCCAACGATATAACATTTATGTATATTTAGATTTTGAACATTTTACAAAAACACAACCACATACAATTTAATGATTAATGCATGGCAACAAATAAGACTCAGTTTGTTTCACCTAGAAAAAACTGAACTGAACTGAGCTGATTTTTTTTTTTTTTTTAATTTGAACGTTAACCATTTAAAAATCGTCCAAACATATTCAATATTGGACTCATTTGAAAGTATGCTTTGCGATATTACTGATGACATTAGTTATCATCATGAATTTATTTCGGTTAAAGTTATCTGATTGCTAAAGTTACACATGAACGAAATTAAGCTGAACTGGACTGAACTGAACTGAATTTAAGTGAAATTAAGTTGAGGCAAATACGGATAACTTTAGGTCATGGTGAAGAGAAAATGACATTTATGTATTGACTTGATAATGTATTTATAGTAGAGTTAAATTTAATCATGCTTGTTTTGTATCATAATTCATATGTATATGGCTTCGACAAGCATGTGTAAATTATAGTAGAGTTAAAAGAATTCATATGACTTTGGGATTGGTATTGTATTTTGGTTGCTGATATAGTAAATGCAATTGACAAACGCGTGTAATTTATATTGATTTGGTGATATAGACTAGTGGCCCAAATCATGCAATCTTGATTTTAAATTAGTTTATTTTTAAATGTCGACTTGGTAGTTAAATGAACATGCAAATGCATAACATTTATAATTAGATTGAGGTGAGTGGAATGGATAGAGAGTACACAAGAATCTTTAAATGAGAGTTTGGAAATGTATATATTGCAAAGACAATTTCAAATGGTGCACCACATTCCTATGTGGTCGGCCTTATGAAAAAATTAATTCATTCTTGGCTAGCCCAAAACTTTCTTGGCTAACCATGAACGCCAATTTCGACTTTTCGTACTTGTTTCAATTATTTGAGCTAACGTGTTCTTTTAATAGTGGCTAACATAAAAAAAAAAATAAAATAAAATAACCTTATGGTTTTTGGTTCACACCAAGGGTATCCACCGTCGATCACAGTGACTATCCCCCTCGCTGAGGGGGTACGCACCTCAAAAGGAGGGACAACTGGCCAAGGGATTTAAAGCGGCTCCATGCCCAATGTGAGATTCGAACCCTCGACCTTGGTTAACATGGATGAGTCCTTACCACTCAATCGCACCCCCTTGGTTAAATAACCTTATGTTTACCATTGGGAATTTGGGATTATATATAATTGTCTACCGTACCTTACATTGTGCACCATCATATCAATTAGTGTACCAGAATATACATGTGTGCATCATTGTATATTGTGCATGTTCTTCAACAAATTACTCTATATCATAAAAGTCTTACTCCATTTCTTAAAGTAAACACTCCAGTTGACATCATTTTTTCTAAAGATAAATAATCTTTTGGTGCAGTATCATATACAATTGTCCACCTTACCTTATATTGTCTACCTTGATATCAAATTGTCCACCAGAATATACATTTGTACATCATCATATATTATGCACCGTTTCCAAGAAATTACTCCATATCATAACGTCGTCCTTACTCCATTACTTATACAAAATACTCCATTTCTTAAAATAATCACTCTAATGACCATTATTTTTTAAAAAAAAATAAATAACCTTATGATGGATTATCATATACAATTGTCGACCTTTTTCATATATGATGTACCATCATGTAAAATTGTACACCAATTATACTGTATTTCACAAAAAAAAAATAATAAATAAACTCCAAATTGCTTCCGGTTACCATGACCGACTATTTTAATTGCGATTGGAACTCACGCACTTATTTACACTTTCTGGACGCTCCAGAAATGGACCACAAAAGCTCCCGTCCTGCACCTTTTTTCGTGGAATCTAACGAGGGTAATTTAGTCATTGTGGCCTTTTTCATGAGATGCGTGTTTGCTTACGTGGATAAATCAACGGTCCTTCTTAAATAGTGTTCCCCAAGTATATGATCCCTATTCTCTTGTTTTGTTTTGCCTTTCGTAACATTTCACCATCTTATCCTTGTAACTAAGTGAATGTCCAATTAGGGGTGAGCATGGCCGGGTACTTATCTAGAATACCTGAAACTGGTAGTGGAACTGGTACTGACGAATTCTGAAATCTGTAAACTAGTACTGAAACTGGTTACCACGCATACTGAAATCTTGGGAACTGGTACTGAAACTGACGGGTACCGATTCCGGAACCAAGTACCCATTTCCACTTTTTTATAGACTTTTTGGTTCTCTTTTTTCCCCAAAACTTAATATTATTTTATACAACTCTTTTTAATAAACCATCTATTACTAAATTTTACCTAATATCATAATATTATAACCCAAAAACGAAAATACAAAGACAATAATTAATAAAACTCAATGCCATATCAAAGTATGAAACTCATAAATTGGTTCTTGGAATTGGTTCTGTCGGGTACCCGGCGGGTACCTGGTCCCAAAAACTGGTACCCAAAACTGGTACTGGTTCCAACTAGTTTCGAAATTCTGGAACCAGAACTAATCCCGGTGGGACTAGTTTCAAGTCTGGACCCACCGAATCCTGACCGGTTCCGGATCCAGAATCAAATACTTGGTCCCATTGCTCACCCTTATGTCCAATGTTATAAACTTACAACTACTGACCTTTTTATAGTGTATTTCACTTTTCTTTTTAGGTAGTAAAATTAGACATTTTGAAGGGACTACTAGCTCATTACCTTCTTTTTAGTACTCCCTCTGTTCCTACAAAACTCTATCATTTATCTATTTTGGATGTTTTCTTTCTCTTTATGGTAAACAATTTTCTAGTGAAATACGATTTTACCTTCACGTTTGTAACGTATATCTATCCCCTCCATTAGTTGTTATTGGACATATGATATTGATGTGAGGTGAAACCATATATATTTTCGTTGTACATGTCGTCCCTAACAATTAAATGTCTCCTATTCCCCTCTCTTTTCCCCCCCCAAAAAAAAACAAGATTCTTGTGTAATTCTCCTCTAGATCGAGTTTGTAGTTGTTCATAAATAGAGGTCTCGTAAGTACGTTGTCGCAATCTTCAAATAATCCTGCATATTGTATCAATGTGATTGTAATATGCGTAGAGATTGAGATGACTATGATGAGTCATTAAGAACTACAATAATTGACTTATCATTTCATCTCACTACATATTTTACCATATAGTCACTTTCACATTCATATTCACTTTCATATTTGTAGTACCCAATTAATCTACGGATCATTCTAGCTCTTTAGTCATCAAATTAGTAACTAAATGATGATGTTCTTTACAGTATTCTTCATCTCAAGCAAGGCATCTTCGAAGCACTTGGCCAGAAATTGCGGATCTTGGATAATGTCTTTCGCTACCAAGATTTGCATGTCAGCTTTTCCCGCATAGCTCACCATATGCATTGTGATTGCCTATTTGTATTCAAACACAATATCCACGATCAGGAATAATAATAATAATAATAATAATAATAATAATAATAATAATAATAATAATAATAATAATAATAATAATAATAATAATAATAATAATAATAATAATAATAATAATAATAATAATAATAGGCCGTTTCATAAAAGAATTACCATTTGGAACAATGACTTACATGAGCTAAGCTTGATGAGGTAACTCTAAGATAGGTCATGCGATTGTTTGCGAATGTATATTTCTCTTGTGGACCGACTATGTTCGAGATAGTGAAGCTTGTATTGCAAACAATCCTGTGATTAAGCATTAACGCGACCTGTATATGATACCAATTGTGTAAGTGTTAGTACCATCATGGTTTATGCATAAATCATTGTATAATTTGACACTCTATAATACCAAAAGCACTACCTTTGGTCCAAAGCAAGACATTAAAAAGTTGCCTATGTTGTATGAGAAATGAGCCTCCAAAGATTGTTTCTTCTGGTCGATCATCACTTTAGCTCTCTTGACATAGCTTAATGGATTCGCATCTTTTTGAAGATAAATTGGTAAGAGCATCATACCAAATTGGTTGCCCCATCTTGATTTTGAACCATCTGCCTTACCTAGCTTGGACATTTCCTAAATAATAAAGCAATTCCTCTTTAATAGAGCATATATTTTGCTGTTAACAATTAAACATAGAGTGATTGTGGATGTACTGAAGAAATGTAAGAAACCCAAAGATGAAAAGTCATGAGAAGCTTCAAGTTAAATTTACCTCCACTTTGGATTCTCCTCTCAAATTAACCATTGCTAAGCCTGTAATTTGGAGGCCCTCCTTCAAATCTAGCACAAATGTTGTAATTACTTTCACTTGTTAAGAATTGAGCCAAATTCAAATGAGAACTAACCTCTAGCACGCATATATGTTAATATTGTGCATTTGTACTGCACAAAAACTCGTAAAAGGCCCCTTAACGTGAGGTGTCTCAAACAAGTTTGGCTATAGAATTGATCTTATATTGAAGCGATCTTATAAGAGACCTATTAATTTATTGTACTTTGTTTGAATTTGAACTAAATTCATATGCTATAGACACCATGTTACTCACTAAATTTCACCCCTCCATTAAATTTTGTTAAAAAAAACTTTAAAAAGGGTATAGTAATGTATATATACCATGAGATGAACGCACATCCAAGTATCTTGATAATCCACATGATATCATTCCGAACAGAACATCATTGATGGTCTACAGGAAATTTATGTGATGATGATCAATTTAATATAATGTCAGTATGTCACTCAAGTCAAAGCTATCTACCACATAGAGACAATACTACAATACAAACACAATCCATCAAAAATGAAAACAAAATCTTCATAGAACAGTAAAAATTCATACTAGGACATATCAAATTAACCTATCAAAAATAGTAATAGACACTTAGAACAATCAAATCGAAGTAATACCCTTCATCCGAAATGTAATAGTTGACCATTTCACGTCAAACTTGCATATATTTAACTTTAACTAAAAAGAAAATTGGTATTCGCATAATCTCATCTCAACCTTGAACATGCTATTTCCACTCCATTTACTCTTCCTTAGAATGTTTTACACTTTTACTACTCGTATTAACCAATTTACGAAACAAAAGGAGTGTAAATAGCTTAAATGGTCGTGGAAACATCTTTTCCCTTTATAAAATATAACAAACCAATTAGTTAAAAAAGTTTGATCCATAGTAACAAAGTACTTGTACAGTATTTGAGAAATATTATGGTCAAAGATGCATTATAGACACCACAAATATTCCACATGAATATCAAATCAAATTAGGAAGAACAAAAGTATCAAAAATATGCCAAAAATAAACAAAATATAATCACAAAAACCAAAACAATTCCTTACCGCATTAGGAATAGCCATTTTGACAATTTTCATATCATCAAGGCTAAACTTTGCAGTAGCCACCATTCTAGGCCACAACTCAACACCATCACCACCACTAATTACTGTCTTCTTATCTCTAACCCACAAACTCCTTCCAATAAACCCTATCACAGAAACTACAGTAAACCAAATCACCTTTAAAACCTTCAAAAACCCATTTTCTCTCTCCTCCCTTTTTCCTCTGTTTTTTCCCCTGTTTTTCTCACTATCATCACCATCATCATCTAATCTTTGACAAGAAGCCAAAAACAAAGACATCAAAGAAATCCCATCTCCTAAAGCATGATGAAGTCTCAAAATCGCGCATTTTAACTCACTAAATAAGTGTATTTCCCATAAGGGTTTTTCTGTACTTAAAGGATATGAAACTGCAAAATCAGCTAAGTAACCATTGATAATATTTTCCTCATTATTATCACCATTTTCTTGATGGATGATAATATGATCATCTAAATTGATTTGGGTTTTTCTCCAAAACTCTCTCCCATGTTTGTCAACCACTAAAAGGCTGCTGAATCTTGGTTGCTTGATCATAACAGAGCTTGAAAGCTCTGTTTTAATGGCGTCGATATCGAGCCGGTTTTCGAACCCGATAGCACAGCTGATTATTTGGTTCATTTCTGGCCGGAGGAAAAGGCGTCCTGCTGGTGTTACTGGTTCATCTTTGGTGGTTTCCATGAGATTAGAGACTTCACACTTGTTGACCCCTTTTTTTCTTTTTTTTTTTTATCTAACTAGATTTTGATTTGTTGAAGAAATGGTTGAATGATTTGGTTGTGTGGTTGGCCTTTAAGCCCATGTCTTTAGAATTTATCTTATGGAGCCTATTCCAGCCACTCAACGCTTCTTCGGTCTAAAAATCAGAAATTATTAGTGTAACAAATTGGAGATTTGGAGTACTAGTCAAATAAAGTAGGATACCTACAAGGGGCATGGATCTGAGAATCAATTAAGGTGACAATTGGATGGATCGGGTTCATGTTTATTGTGGAGTCGGATTAATTATGTCAATTCTTAGATAATATTATTTTATGGTAAGATGATTGAAGGTAATACATTTTTTTCAAAATACCATATTTTTGGTCTAATATGTAATACTTTTTTTTTTTGTTTTTTTTTTTATAATCTTTTTTCAACCGTTGAAAATTTGGAAATATAGCAATATTTTCTAATACAATAATATCTCTTTTTATTAAAAATGTGTGTAGTTATATAGCTTTGAGATAATTTTCTCAGTTCCATTCACACATTTTTTAGCTAGAATTAGTTACATGTTGCTAATTACATTATTATAACCTTAAATCATTTTTTTTTTTAATAGATAGAAAACCTTAAATCATTTTCAACCAAACATTCTAAAAACTTGAACAAAATCCTTCATTAAAGCATTACTAAATTTGCGACTAAATTTTAAACTATGCAGACAGGGGACTGGGGAGGTGTGTGACGTGTTGCAATACTAGTGGTAGACACTGAGCAGTCTACCCCATGGTTTCGGAATCGAATCATCACTACAAAAGAGATGTCCCTTTCCCACTTTCCCCCTCCCCTCACACGCTTATATGCACTTATGCAGTGAGCTTATTTATTTTTATGTAATTTTATTTTTTTTGAAAATAGGGAGTGGCAGTGGCTGATGTAGTACGGGGTACCGGGTCCCGAGCAATCAGTTTTTTTGGAAAATTTTGCTAAAATACCTTACTTTTTGGAATTTTTTTTGAAAATTATTACAAAAATACCCTAACAATTTAGTTTTGGCACCCATAATATTTACTATTATTTAGTTTTGGCACCCGTATTATTAGTTTGCTAGATCCGTCACGGGAGAGTGGACCTCTTTTTCTACTCCACGAATATAAAAAATAAAAAAAAGAAAGGTATAGCTAAACACGACACTTATAAATCTACAATTGACATCGAAATACACATTCGTAAGTTTTTGGATTTGGCCAAGAGAAACATAACTTCGTAGGTTACTACAGCTTGAGCAAATATTTGGCTGCTAAACACATGAGTTATGACTTAATAGTACAATAGTAATACCCACCTAGAAAGAAAAACGAGCAAAAAAAAAACCCAAATTGTTTTCATCAGCTAAATTCCAATACAAACTCAACTAATCAACACAATTTGCTGCATTCTTCATTTCAAGTAAGGCTTCCTCAAAGCATTTCAACAAAAGTTGTGAGTCGGAGTCGGAGATGATATCTTTAGCCACCATCACTTGTAGATCAGCCCTTCCAGCATAGCTCACCATATGCAGTGTCAAGGCCTGCCACCCAAAACGATATAAAAAGAGCAAAGCATTGTTACCGTAACACTTTAACTTTTTTCGCAAAATAACCATACAAAATGTGGTAGTAATTTAACTTCTATAATTCCAATGATGATTTGAAAATGATTTTTAAGGCATAATTAATTTGTACCTGAGGTAGGCTAGTAACATTGACTCTTAGGTAAGTTACTGGCTGGGTTGCCCGCAATAGCCATCTCATCCGATGGACCCATAATGTTGGAGATCAACAAAGTTGTATTACATAACATTTTCTCATACAACCAATTCGCCCCCTGGAGGTATCCCATATTCCCATTTGCCAACACAACCATACTCATATCAGCAACAAATTTTGTAATTTGTCTTGTCAATTAATTTCAAACCCTTATTTCAATAATCTTATTCATAATATGTTTAATCTAATGCTTATAATTAGTTGTGTCCATGGTAACAACTCTTTAAAAATAATGTTTAACCGTACTATTTATTAGGGGTCTTACTCTTATAGAATCCAATAACCGCTCTAAGCTCAATCATAAATTATTGCCTAAATTCTAGGTTAACCTAACTGTGTGGATCGAAAATGAAATACATAAATTGACGAAAGAGACAGGGACGACCCGATCGAGACAAAACTCTACGATGAGTTTAGGGAATAAGAATTGCTCAACATAGAATTAGGAAGGAATACAAACTTTAAAGGGTCCAACGACGCCCACTTACTTTTGGGCCCAAAGAAGAAGTAACCAATTGTAGAGCGAGATGGGAGATTTGAGCCTCATATGACTGCTTCTTTTGGTCCATAATTGATTTCATTATCATCACATGCGCCACAGAATGAAGCCCTTTTCAACAATAAAGCGGTTGTAGGACCAAACGCGTTTTGTTTCCCCATGAACATAATGACCCGGAAAATTTTCTCATTAGTTCTGAGATTTCCTGTCAAATTAGCATATGTAATATTTAATTTATTAATCCACTGCAAGAAAGGTAATGGTTACATGAAAATGGACATTATTCCTTTACAATTTAGTGTCATACTCTCTCCGTTTCAAAATAAGCTTTCTGTTTTGACTTTTCAGTCAAACTTCACAATATTTGATTATTAATTTGTGAACTATAGATTTATTTTAATTATACTTTCACAATATCAACTTTTTTTAATTTTTGTGTTTAAATACTTAGATTACTGATAGTCAAAATACTATCTTAAATACTATGCAAAGTCAAACAGAAAGCTCAATTTGAAATGGTGGTAATATATATTGTTTCTGAAAAATGAAATTACGTACTTAATCGAGAGAAACAAGGTATAAAATGATGAGAACCTGCAAACCAGGACCTTTTCGAAGGTTGACAGCAACAATTCCTGTTGTAGTCCTTGAAGCATTGCTGAACAACACAAAGGACAACTGAGATTATCCAGTATCATATTTAATGTGATAGTTCTGTTTACTACATACATGTTCATTCCCTATGTTTCACAAATAAGTGTTGTCTTATACTCTTATTAGTAGATTTTTGCATAATAAGATAAGGCATATGTGTGCTCCACCGGATTGAACTAATGGAACAATACCACTAAATTGAATTGAATAATAATATTTGAGTGAACAAGTATGTCATTGAAGTATTGAACTTAACACCATTAAACCGATGAATTGATTATTATTATTATTATTATTATTATTATTATTATTATTATTATTATTTTGATAATTAGAAACTTTTTATTAAGCCAAATCGGCAAAAGAGCGCATAGTCAACGAGCATTATAGTACGTAGATCAAACTCCCCATCTTCTAGGAAGGGTTGGAGTTGACTACGCAATCATTTGATCGGACTAAAACGCAAGGTAACAATACAAGAAACTCCAGTTAAAAAAAGCAATTTCCAAACTAAAACTACTCCAACTCCGATGAAAAAGAACATTGAATAAGTGAAAAAGAACACACTCCAACTTACTAATCATTTTTTTTGCTCGTTAAAAAGAGGGTGCAAGTGAATGGCGACCGAGCCACCCCCCGCTACATCATGTTCGGACTCTCGTGTTCAATAGCGAACATATCAGACTAGCTGAACAACCATCGCAAGCACTGACCCCGTCAACGTAGCACCAACAAGAGGCTAGTATATTTCCTAGAAGCCAACAGACACGAGGCATGGGGAGAATGGGGATTCAAACCCATGACATTGCCTTACCAAACCACTTGGGAGTAAGCTTGGAACCACAAGACCACCACCCTTATTGGTAACTTACACTACAAGAAATAGGATTAAAGAAGGCATTTTGTATAAATAAAAAACGGCGTTTTGGACTTGTCTTAATAGAGGGTATCAAATAGAGCATTTTATTTTTGCTCTTATTAGGTATATCAAAAAGGGCATTTCTAAAAAAAATGCCCTACCTTTATATTATACATTATCTAATAGGGCACTTTCAAAAAAAAGTGCCCTCCTAATTGCTAATTTCACAAAGCAAGCTGAAAATTAAAACATGTGAGAAATTACCGATTTGTTTTGGACCATTTGTTTAAAATATGAGAAATGAATATCTGTCTGCTCCAGTGCTCCCTGTCATTCACCTTCCCTCCTCCATCTCTATCTTGGTTTTTAAACTCACTGTTAAACACTTCAGTCCCATATCGCCGGCATAGCAAAAGAAAAACATTGTCCCACATCGCCGAACGGGTGAAATATTGGATTCCAAGTGTTTATAAATATGGGTTTGCAGTTGGACAAAGCTAATTTTGCTATGCTTAGCGCGTAAGGGCCTATGAATGGCTTCTTTGCAATTGGCCTTATAAGCTAATTTAATGCCTAAGCTGAACTTCTAAAATTTTAATTTGAACTTAATTTTTGTTCCGTATGAGTAGATTGTTTAGGAACCCAATTCTTATTAAATTAGCTACCCTTTTTGAGATTATTTTCCAGATATCAAATAGGGTGTTATAAAATGTTTTTTAATGGGGGAAAAAAACCCTATTTATTAGGCATTAAGGAGGGCATTTTAAAATGCTTTATTTGAGAAAAATAAGAAGGGCAATAAAAAATGTCTTATTTGAGTAAAAACAAGGAGGACAATTAAAAGTGCCCTATTTGTTCCTTATTAATAAGACAATTTTTAAAAAATGCCTCAATAACCTAAGACAACGCGATAAATAGAACATTTTAGGGGTATTTTAAAAAACGGCCTCTTAGCCTAATAAGTCGTTTTTTTTTACCAAATAAGACGTTTTAAAACGCCCTCTTTGAACTGAAATGTTGTAGTGTTACTAATTAGTTAAAATGAGCGAAGTATTTAAATGTTTAGTTGACCGATCAAAAGGATTTCTTATTGAGTGATAAGTTGATAACAATACACAATAGCAATTATAAGGAGTGGAGATTACTATTAATATAATTTGTAACTCCTGCTATCATAATAATGCAGATGTTAATCATGTCAGCACCATAAAAGAGAAGATGTTAGTCGGTGTGTTAGAATGTTACCCTTGGGTGATTTGATATCTAGGTACATGGAAAGGCCAGAAGATATGATTCCTAACAGGACATCATTGATTGTCTGCAAACAATTAAGCGAAACATCAGAAAACAACAGTACCCTATTAACAGAAATATAGTCAAAGTATGTAAATGAGTTATTGTTGAGTCAGGTACCAGACAGGGAAACATACTTGAGCTTCTCCCTCTGCTCAACACTCGATAATGTTCATTGAATTTTATTTTCACTTTTATGTTTATAGATTACACAATAGTATTATTTTTTCACATTGTTTAACACGGTTTTACCTTAACTTTAAGATCACTTTTTAGTGTAATAAGGGTCACGACTCACGCCTCATAATACGTGTCTTCTATATTTGTAAATAGTGACTCTATTTTTTTGTGAGTTGATCTCACAAAAGACTTACTCTTGTGAAGCTAGCATTTAATTAGAAATACACTTTTCTACCTAAAAATGATGGCGAAACGCGTACGTTCGTGAATAATAAAGAATGTCTATTTATCATAAAAAAAAAAACAAAAAAAAACAGATTAAGAAATGCATGGACTTACAGCATTGGGAATGGCCTTTTTGATGGTCTTGAAATCCTCAAGCTTAAACTTGGCAGTGATTAACTTCCTTGGCCAAAGCTCCACCCCATCACCTCCATATATCACACTTTTACTATCTTTCTTCCATAACAACCTCCCTAAAAGCCTCCATGCAAAAACTAATAAATGTAAACCACAAAATCTTTAGAAACCCCAAAATTCCTTTCTTATTCCTCCATTTCTTTTTCTCATGAGTTTTTATTTTCATGCTTTGATAATCTTTTTGCTCAAAGTCATCAACCCTCTTTTTACCAAAACAAGCCCAAAGCATAGACATCAAGTAAGCTCCATCTCCTATGGAATGATGAACTCTTAGCACAACACAATTCAACCCCATTAGTACATGCAACTCCCATAAGGGCTTGCTATTGCTAAGTGGAGTTGACACTGCCACGTCAGCTAAGAAGGCGTTGACCGCGGCTTCTTCGCTATCTTCCACGTGGCCGGAGGCGGTTGGAGGGTGGTGGTGGTGGATGATGATGTGGTCATCAATGTTGACATGGGTTTTTTTCCAATGTTGTTCACCATTGGGGTCTCTTACCAAAAGGCTACAAAATCTAGGGTGTTTGATCAAAATAAAGTTTGAGAATGCCTTTTTAAGTGCTTCTATTTCAATTGGGTACTTTAAACCCATAGCACAGTTCAAAATTTGATCTGATTCAGGACTGTTGTATAACTTACTTAAGGGTGATCTTAAGGGCTCATCATCATAATTACCAATCTCTTCCCTATCCATACTTTCACTGAAGACAAAGAAAAGAAAAACACTCCTCTTAGTTGTGTTTTTTGTGTTTTTCTTTTCAGGAAACTAAGTGCATGTTGTCCTTATAAAGCCATGAAAGTGGATGGTCTAATTTAATGCAAACACCTAACTAAAACTCTTAAACCTAAGTTTAGGTGGCTCTTGGAAGGCTAAACAGTTAAACACGTTAACAGATCTAGAGCATGTACATTGGTTGGTACCTGGTCTTTTCTCCTAGCCCCTAAACTGAACATGACTTGTATTATATATAATCTTTATTTACGTCTATACAATTATATATCGAAAGCAACAATAGAAGTTTCTTTTTTTCCCTCTTGATCTTGACATATTGACATCCAATTTAATGTCCAATGCATGGCTGACAAGAACATCAATTGTAACCTTTCCCAAGTTTTGAAGTTTTTTTTCTTTTCATTTTGTGTCTTCCTCGCTCATAGAGGAATTAAAGTCATTAATTGGTATACTACATTTGCTTTTCATTTTCCAATTTGGTGCAACTAGCTAGGCCAGGAGCTAACCAGCCTATAGGAGAGGCGTCAGAGGACACCCAAGGCTACAATTCACACATGAAAAACAAAACAAAACAATCATCAATCATCCTACATAGTCCGAAAATAGTTGTAGTTATGTACAATGCTCAAATCTTACCCCTCGAACCTCTGGGTTGAGATTTTCAAGACTTATTGCCCTTAATTTTGAACCGATAGTAGGATGGTTTTGTTGCTATGGGCCTTTAGGTCATCTCCACCTTAAATGTAATAGATAAAAAAACCCGACTTTCTTACCTATTTAAAAACTGTACAATGCTCAAATTTTAAAGGGAAAATCCTGTTGGTGTCCTTGTGGTTATAACATTTCCAAGTGGTGCCCAATACTTTTTCCAAATTCAGTTGGTGACCCCGTGTAATGTTGCAAATTTGTTATGTGACCATCCTTTACATTTGCCGTCAAGTTAAGCCTTAGCTAATGACTTGGCTTTTCTTTTTCCTTTTTTTTTTGTTCTTCGGTTGTTTGGATCAATCCCCAATTTCCTTTTCCTTTCTTCTTTAGCGTGCTCTTCTACCATGACAGTTCACTTCCATGGCTTCTCTCTTACACCATTGCTCCATCCTCCTCCTTTCCCTCCTTTTCTCTCTCCTACTGTCTCCCCCTCACCACCACCACAAACACCACAACCCAAAATCCCCAGATGCATTTGCCGTCAATTTGGACTCTAGCTTCCAAGCTTATTATTTTAGAGTTGAAATTCGACTTTTAGTGAGAGAGATTTGAGGTAGGATTGGTGAAAGAGGAAGACTAGAGTTATAATTTTGGGTTTGATGGAAGACCTACGATTAGACGGGAGACGATTTTAATGAGAGAGCATTGAATTGGGGGAGGTTGTGGTCTTGTGGAGGAGAGAGAAAATGGCGGTGGCCGTGGCAGTGGTGATGATTTGGAGATGAGGAGGAGTTGGGGAGGGGTGGAGTCACCATGGATGGAGGAGGAAATAGATGGAAGAGCTCCAAGTACTGCAACAGGATGAAGGAGAAGGGAGTAGAAAAAAGAAAAGAAAAAAAAAGGAAAAGAAATATATACATCACCATCTAACTTCTAACCTAACGGTGAAACTAGAAAGTGGTCACAGAACAAATTTAAAACATTATACAGGAACACCAATTGGATTTGGAAAAAGTAATGGACACCACTTGAAAATGACTTAACCATAAGGGTACCAATAGAATTTTCCCAATTTCAAACTATGGTATTAATTTTTCCTATGCTTTTTCACTTTGGTCATTTTACAGAATCAATGTTTGTACTCGAACACAATTAACTCATACTTTACCAATTCAATCATCAAACTCAATCTAGTATTATCATTCACTTCATTATCCTGATCTCAAGCAATGGTATACCACATATTCTGCTACAAATTTCCACTTTTTGTTCAGTACCCCCTGAATTGTTGTTATTTGTTCAATACTACCTTAAAAGATGATTCCGCCCTGCGAGTCACCCCTTAAGTGATTTCCGAATCAAATTCCTTAATTTTGTTCCCGTTTTGCCCTCACGTATGCTTCACATCTTTTACTTTTTCTTGGCTCCGCATCCATGACTCCCCCAACTCCCTAATTTTCAAATTCAAAATTCCCCCTAATTTTCTCTCTCTTCCTCATCCATGGCTTTCCCTTCTCCCTTCTTCCCATCCATGGTGGTGGTGATGGGGATTAGGAGAGAGAGTGTGGGGTTGCTGTTGGTGGAGATGGTGGTTGTTGTGGAGTGAAGGGAGAGGTGTCTTCTTCTTTGAGAGGTGGTGAGGAGGGAGAAAGGGAAGCCATGGATGGGGAGGAGACAGAAAATTAAGGGGAGTTAGGGAGAAGGGGAAGCCATGGATGGGGAACCAAGAAAAATTAAAAGTTGTGAAACATACATGAGGGCAAAACGGAAAGAAAAATAATGAATTTGGCCCGGAAATCACTTAAGGGGTGACTCACAGGGCGAAATCAACTTTTAAGGAGGTACTGAACAAATAATAACAATTCAGGGGTACTGAACAATAAAAAATGGAACTTTTCAGATGGTTTTCACCCAATCACGCTAATTCTAATGATGATCTTGTTCATTAGCAACTCAAAGATTGCCACTACATCTTAAGCATGATAAACCCCCAATTCATTGATCAATGAACTTAAATCAGAATACGATGAACCACCTTCCTCAATAGCCTTCCGTGCCATTTTTTTGAACATCTTCACTCTCATCTCCGCTAATCAGCCCCAGCTCCCGTCATTATCTTTCCACGTGCCTTCGCTATCGCGTCTCTCTTAATGATATCCACATCAATATCCACTCTACTACCAAAATGTTTAGCTCCTACAGGCACCCCAATCTTTAAAACATCATAAAAAACAGAAATTTCAGTTTAGGTCATTATTTTGCAGATAAGTTGAGTAAAAATAAGGTGAAGAGAACAGACCCTAAGTCTTGTGGGAAACTAACCTATACTAAATTGGGGTTACTATTAAAAAATATATGGTCATTTTTTATGAATTGTAATACTTATTTCACTTAAGCGTGACCATTATCTCACCAAAAGTTACAGAAATACCGTCTTATAGAAGTTTTTATAGAACTTCCTTTTCTACTCCACAAATATATACAAGAAAAAAACAGAAAGATATAGCTAAACACTTATAATCTACAATTGACATCGAAATACAATTACATAATTTCCTATGATTTTTGAGTTTGGCAAAGGGAAACATAACTTCCTAAGTTACTACAAGTTGAGTAAATATTCGGCTGCTAAATACAACCAATTGTGACTTATTAATACAATAATAATAAGATCCACCTAGAAGGAAAACCGAGCAAAGAAAACCCAAAATTGTTCGCATCAGCTAAATACAGTACAAACTCAACTAATTAACACAATTTGCTGCACTCTTCATTTCAAGTAAGGCTTCCTGAAAGCATTTCACCAAAAGTTGTGAGTCAGAGATGATATCTTTAGCCACCATCACTTGTAGATCAGTCCTTTCAGCATAGCTCACCATATGCAGTGTCATGGCCTGCCACCAAAACATAATAAAAAGAGCAACTATTCTTAAGCAAAATAAAATAATTTGTATTGTTAATTTACAAATTGTATTACTAATTTGTATAATTAGATTAAAACGCAATGATTAAATTAGAGCTCTTCACATCAGCTGTTTAGTTGCCGAATGACGTCTCAATTAACTTATGACGTGTCATGTGAGTCATGGCCAGTAAAAAAATAAATAAATAAAGTGATAAGTAGCAACAATCAGACTTTACAAAAACATAATAGAGTTTAATGACTGCTTCATTCTCCTCCCTTCATTCTCACAAGTTGTCAGACTTACAAATCCAAGAAATTGAGTAGTAGCTAATTTTTCTCACATATTGATGAGCCCAAAGAAAAGAAGAAGCTAATTCCTCTCTCATGAATAGATGATGAAACCACACACCATCAATTCATTTCATATACCTTCCCATAATGTTCAACGTTCGTATCTGGACCTCATTGTCTTCATCCGCTATCTTTCCGGCATCGTGTACAACCAATCCCCATTTTTGTAAGGTTTATCGTATTTCTCTTTGCGATTGCTAATAGACATTCGGTATCTACACTTGCTCTCTTTGCAAGATAACTCCTCCAACTTATACTAACTTGAATGTTTAAAACTATTTAATTTAATTTTTAATTAAAGAGTTATGCTGAAAATTTTTAAAAAAAATCAAAATAATAATAATTAGAAATCTCTTAAAAAATTGGGAAAAACTAGGAGACCTCACTATAATAGTAGAGAGGGTGTGGGGGCAGGTTTGGTGGCACGGGGTGGTGGGAGCCATGCTTGGTACCCAAAACCCGTGGAGTAGACATGCCAATGCATAACTTTCATAATGGTAGGTGATTCATGTCGCGTCGTTTGTCTTCTTTCGCCCACAAGCCCTCTCTCAAGCAACTACCCATTAAAGAGTCTTATAAGATTTAGTAGTTCTAATAACAAGAATAGACATGTCCAGTGCATAACTTTCATACTGAGATTTTGAGAGTTTGAAGAATTATTTTACAAAAGTTTCACCTAAAACTTTTCAAATATTATATTAAGTTACGAAAAACATTTTTTTTTTCCACCGATTGTATATATTTAATTTAATTTTAATTAAAAAGTACGCTGAAAAATATATAAAAAAAAAATAGAAATCACTTCAAAGAAAAAAATTATAATACCTTGCTAAAAAGTAAGGAGGGATTGGGGGGTAGGTTTGGCGGCACAGGGTGGTGGGGAGCCATGCTCGGTACCCAAAAATCGTGGATTAGCGTTTGATGTCCAGTAAGAGGTCCTCAAGCCTACCAATGACCCGATAATCTACTCCGGTGGGCCTCCCATGGCCCCTAGGGGTGTCCTGTGCTATGTGGTGTGAAAAAATCCACCTTCGTTACGGGGCCCTCTGCAAGCTCAAAAAACGTGGATTATATAGTCTTCATTTTCGGCTTCTCGGGGCTTGGGTGTCATTTTTGCCCAAATTTCTCCGGAGGGTCTACCATGACCCTAGAGGACTCTCGATGCCCCGGGAGGGTCATACGGCTCCCCGAACTTCAATATCACCCATGACTTTGGTGTTCGGACTCTTATAATTGTGTCCCGTAAAATGCCCTTATAAGTCTATCACGGACCTGATAAGTGACCCAAAGGGCTTCCCATGTCCCCTAAGGGTGTTCCGTGCGATGTGGTGCAAAAATATCCACATTCGTTACGGGGCCTCCCCGAAGCCCAAAAAGTGTGGATTATAGCCTTCATTTTCGGCTTCCGGGGGTCCGGGTGTCATTTTTGCCCAAACTTCTCCGAGGGTCTATCATGACCCTAGAGGACCCTTTGGTGCCTCGGGAGGGTCATTTGGATTCCTAAACTTTGATATCACCAATGCCTTCGGTGTTTCGGCCTTTACATTGGTGTGCCGTAAAAACGCCATTACAAGCCTATCAGGGATCGATAACGGACCCTGCGGATCTCTTATGTTCCCTAAGGGTATCCCGTGCGATCTGGTTTGAAAATATCCACCTTCGTTTTGGGGCCTCCCTAAAGCCCAAAAAGCGTGGATTATAGCCTTCATTTTTGGCTTCTGGAGGCCGGGTGTCATTTTTGCCCAAACTTCTCTTAGGGGTCTATCATGATGCTAAAGGACCCTCGGTACCCCGGGAGGGTCATTCGGATTCCTAAACTTTGATATCACCCATGTCTTCGGTGTTCCGGCCGTTACATTTATGTCCCGTAAAAACGCCCTTACAAGGCTATCAGGGACCCGATAACAGACATCAGGGGTCTCTTATGTTCCATAAAGGTGTCCCGTGCGATGTGGTGCGAAAAGATGCACCTTCGTTCCCGAACCTCCCGAAACCCAAAAAAGGTGGATTATAGCTTTCGTTTTCGGCTTTCGATGGACCGGGTATAATTTTTGCCCAAACTTCTACAGAGGGTGTATCATGAGCCTTGAGGACCATCGGTTTCCTAGGAAGGTCATCCGGATCCCTGAAATTCGATATCACCCATACATTCGGTGTTCCAGCCTTTACATTGGTGTCTCGTAAAAACGCCCTTACTAGCCTTTCAGGGACCTGATAACGGATCCCGGGGGTCTCTTATGTTTCCTAAGGGTGTCCCATGCAATGTGGTGAGAAAATATCCACATTCTTTCCCGGCCCTCCCGTAAGCCCCATAAGCGTAGATTATAGGCTTTGATTTTGGCTTATCGGGGCTCGGTTTCAGTTTTTGCCAAACTTCTCCGGGGGTTTATCGTCACCTTAGAGGATCTCTGGTGCCTCGTGACGGTTATTCGGATCGCCAAACTTTGATTTCACCATAGGACATGAGACTTGGGACTTGAGACATGGGCGCTGGGACATGAGACATGGCGCTTGATGGCCGCTGGGACATGGGACCTAGATTTTGTTACAATAAACTTTTGTGTATTTAGTTCATTTTGATCCATTGTCTACTATGATAATCTTTGGTAGAAAATTTTTACAACAGAGTATTCTCAAGTTTGTAAATAAAAGGCTAATAATCGTTTACTAAGCACTCGGTCAAATATAGATTAAAGTTTATAGTATGACTAATCATAAAAAGTAGAACTATAATGTAACAAACAATGTCATTTAGGGGTAGATAACTCTAACTTTTATAGAGGATCACAAGACAATGATGAATGACTTATTCTTTTTTTTTTTTTTTTTTTTTTTTTTGGTCAAAGGCTAATACATGGTAGGTGGATGACTATTTGCCATGACTTGAGGGCATGCCTCCTCCCAACATTTTAATATTTGCCCTAATTAAATTAAGAGTCAGACTACGGATAAACCTTTTCAAACCCCCTTGGTGTTGTTTTAGTTTTATTTACCAGTTAATCACAAAATTAGCACCAAAATTTTTCTTGTAATAATTTTATTTCTTTTTGTTTTGGTGCTAATTTTGTGATTAATCCATTAGAAAAAATTAAATTTAAAAATAAATAAATCAAAAAAACTTGAAATATCTCGTACATCGCACGAACATGTACACTAATTCAACTTATTCAAATGATGAATTTGAAGTATAATTAATTTGTAGTGTATTTATTACCTGAGGTAGGCTAGAGATATTGACTCTCACATAAGTGATTGGGTTGCCCGCAATAGCCATCTCATCCGATGGACCCATAATGTTGGAGATCAACAAAGTTGTATTGCATAACATTTTCTGATACAACCAATTCGCCACCTGCAGTTTTTCCATTTGCCAACACAACCATACAAATTGATGAGAGATCCAGGGACGAGAAATAAATAAATAAAGGTCCACTATGGATTTTGACAATAAGGTGGCATTTACTTGCTTGCAATTAATCTCATTTTTTTCATCTCTCTTCTTTCATTCATTCCTTTTTCACCTCACATCTACACTATAAAATAATTGCATTGTATTTGATTACAAGCAAGTAAACGAACCCTAAAAATTGAGAACACAAACCGAAAAAGGCCTACTTACAAAAATACAAGACTCA
Source organism: Tetragonia tetragonoides (assembly GCA_038025085.1). NCBI lineage: Eukaryota > Viridiplantae > Streptophyta > Magnoliopsida > Caryophyllales > Aizoaceae > Tetragonia > Tetragonia tetragonoides. Next base: position 44,124,611 of record CM076145.1, read on the forward strand.
CTAACCTGTAAGCCCAAATAGGAAGTAGCCAAATGTAGAAAAAAGTGGGGGATGTGAGCCTCATATGACTGCTTCTTTTGATCCATAATAGACTTCATTATCCTCACATGCTCCACAGAATGAACCCCTTTGCAACAATAAAGCGGTTGGAGGACCAAACCCGTTTTGTTTCCCCATGACCCGGAACCTTTTCCCATTAGTTCTGAGATTTCCTGTCAAAAGCATATGTTGTAATTTTTAAATTTAATTATTAATCCACTGCAAGGAAATTAATGGCTACATGAAAATGGAATTTCGTACTAGAGAGAAACAAGGTATAGAATGAGAACCTGGAAACCAGGACCTTTTCGAAGGTTGACAATAACAATTCCTGTTACTTGTAGTCCTTGCAACATTGCTGAACAACACAGAGGACAGCTCATATTTAATGTGATGATAGTGTTGTTTACTAAATACATGCATGTTCCCTATGTTTCACAATGCAAATAAGTGTTGTCATATTAGATTTATGCATATGTGTGTATGTTCCACTGAATTGATCGAACTAATGAACACCACTAAATTAAACTGAATAGCGTAATACTTGAGTGAAAAAGTAGGTCATTGAACTTAACAACATTGAACTAATAAATCGATTGTTGAATAAGTGAAAAAGAACACACTCTAAGAGTGTCTAGTTGACCGATAAATTGAAAAGGTTTCTTAATGAGTGATAACAATACACAATACTCTTAATTTGTTTTGCTCTGATGTATTCATACAAGTTTGGAGCAAGCAATAAAGGAATATGGATTGCATGCTCCTGAAAAAGACTGAGGTGCCATGGTTAGAAAATTGATCCTCGCTCTTAATTTGTTTTGCTCTGATGTATTTGATACAAGATACCTTGTGTGTACTTATGTTTATTTGAGCAAGTTTTTTACTCATTAATAAAATAGCCTAATTATGAAAAAATAAAAATACACAATACACAATACTCCTAGCAATTATCATTAGTGGAGATTTTTCCTAACCTAGGTATAAGATGGAAATGATTTGGAAAAACTATTGTTATTCGGTCCCTTTGCAAGTGATCTTCCCAAATGCAAAGACAACATTCAAAGTTTGAAACTTTGATCACTAATTTTGCAAATTAAAGTGTATTTTAACAAAATTTGCCTCGTTTTTCCCGGTAAACATACATTCATATTAATCATAGAAGTTTACAGTCAAAAGTTGTACTAAGAAAAGTGACAAGTAAACTTATATGGTGCAAATTGTGTCAACAAATTTCAATTTGTAACTCCTGCTATCATGTACTAGTATAATGTAGATGTACGTTATTTATGTTAGTACTATGAGTATAAAAGAGAATTTTTTTTTTTTTTTTTGCTTGTGATCATAAAAGAGAAGATGTTAATTAGTCTGTGTGTTAGAATGTTACATACCCTTGGGTGATTTGATATCTAGGTACATGGAAAGGCCAGATGATATGATTCCTAACAGGACATCATTGATTGTCTGCAAAGAATTAAGCCAAACATCAGAAAACAACAGTACCCTATTAACAGAAATATATAGTCAAAGAATGAAAATGACTTACTGTTAAGTCAGGTACCAGACAGAGAAACATACTTGAGCTTTTCCCTCTGCTCAACATTTACTGTCTCCAAGGACTCCAACACTCGATTTTATTGATTAATATTTTCACTTTTATGTTTACAAATTATATAAGAGTATTGCTTTTTCAAAAAAACTTGTGTAACACGGTTTTATTGTAACTTTTGGTAAAACGAGGATTAATTTTTAGTGGAACAAGGGTTACGACTCTTATTAATTGTCCTCTACAATTCTAAATAGTGACCCCATTTTTCTGCGAGTTAGTCTCACACGCACAAAACTTGTTGCAAGTAAAAATATACCGATCAATACAATATTTTTTTTTTTTTTTTTGAGAAGAGTACAATACAATGATATTATTAGTGTTAGATATATATCTTAAAAGAACAATAATTTGTAATCGTATCAAATAATAATTTTTACTAATGTGTAACAATAAAGAAAATGGTCAAAATTCAACATAAAAATTCCCAAAAATCATAACATGTAATATAAAAAAAAAATAGAATACAAAGGTAACATGTTAATTATTACATGTATATATGAATGTCAAGGATTAAAGAAAAGACAAAAAGTCTAAGGCTCCTTTTCAAAATTGAGTTATACATTCATAGCTATGAATCTTTGAAATGCATATATATAATAAACAGAAAAAATGCATGGACTTACAGCATTGGGAATGGCCTTTTTGATGGACTTGAAATCCTCAAGCTTAAACTTGGCAGTAACCAACTTCCTTGGCCAAAGCTCAACCCCATCACCTCCATATATCACACTTCTACTATCTTTCATCCATAACAACCTCCCTAAAAGCCTCCATGCAAATATTAATGTAAACCACAGAATCTTTAGAAACCCAAAAATTCCTTTCTTATTCCTCCATTTCTTTTTCTCATAATCATTATTATGAGTTTTTACCATCATGCTATTAACTTTTTGCTCAACATTATCATTCCTCTTTTTACCAAAACAAGCCCAAAGCATAGACATCAAACAAGCTCCATCTCCTATAGAATGATGAACTCTTAATACAACACAATTCAACTCTACAAGAACATGCAACTCCCATAAGGGCTTGCTATTGCTAAGTGGAGTTGAGACTGCCACGTCAGCTAAGAAGGCGTTTACGGCGGCTTCTTCGCTATCTTCCACGTGGCAGCCTCTTTCGGTTGGAGGGTGGTGGTGGTGGTGGATGATGATGTGGTCATCAATGTTGACATGGGTTCTTTTCCAGTACTGTTCTCCACTACCATTAGGGTCTCTTACCAAAAGGCTACAAAATCTAGGGTGTTTGATCAAAATAGAGTTTGAGAACGCCTTTTTTAGTGCTTGTATTTCAATAGGGTACTTTAAACCCATAGCACAGTTCAAAATTTGATCTGATTCAGGACTGTGGTATAACTTACTTAAGGGTGATCTTAAGGGCTCATCATCATAACCAATAATCTCTTCCCTATCCATACTTTCACTCAAGACAAAGAAAAGAAAAACACTCCTCTTAGTTGTGTTTTTTTGTGTTTTTCTTTTCAGGAAACTAAGTCATGTTGTCCTTATAAAGCACGAAAGTAGATGGTCTAATTTAATGCATGCAAACACCTAACTAAACTCTTAAGCCTAATTTTAGGTGGCTTTTGGAGGGCTAAATAGTTAATTAAACACGTTAACAGAACATGTACATTGGTGGGTACCTGGTCTTTTCTCCCAGCCCCTAACCAAAAATGTTTTGTTGATCCAGTGGGTGACCAACCCACTAGTATATTATGTCTATCTCTCTCTACTTTAATTACATTTTTTGAAAATAGCGAGAATGTATTTAAATTTATTGGCCAATTGTCCCAGAAAACTTAAATTCAGTGTGTACATGGAAATTGGAATAGCTCCTTATCAATGAACAACTGTAATAATATTGACTTGTAGTAGAGTATAATCTTTACATCTAAATATACAATTATTATCGAAAGCAACAATAGAAATTTCTTTTTTTCCCCTCTTGATCAGTGATCTTGACATAATGACATCCAAATGTGTCCAATGCATGGCTGACAAGAACATCAATTGTAACTTTTCCAAGTTTTGAAGTTATTTTTTCATTTTGTGTCTTACTCATAGATCGAGGACATAACATAAGGTCATTAATTGGTACTACATTTACTTGTGTTCGTTCATTTTGGTGAAAGTAGGCCAGAAGCTAGCCAAGTCCATGAGAATTGAGATCATGACCAGTCACCAGTCTATAGGAGAGGCGTTAGAGCGAGGTCACCCAAGTCCACAGTTCACACATGAATTAAAAACAAAACAAAACTATCATCATCAACCATCATGAAATAGTCCGGATATATGACCCGTTATGTACAATGCTCAAATCTCACCCCTCGAACCTCTGGGTTGGGATTTTCGAGACTTATTGCCCTCAATTTCGAACCGATTTGAGGATGATTTTTGCTGCTAATACGGGTCTTTAAGCCATCTCCACCCTAACCCCTATGTAATGGACCAAAGAGCCCGACTTCCTTATCTATTTTAAAAATGTATAATATGCTCAAATTTCAAACTATTGTATTATTAGTTTTTCCTTTGACTTGATCAAGTATTTTACTTGTTCAAGTTTGAACTCAAACTCATACTTTACAATTCAATCATCAAACTCAATCTCATATTTCTCAAAAATCAAACCCTATTATTATCCACTTAATTCATTATTCTAAACCACTGGATTACTATATATTCTGCTATAAAAATTTCAAAAATTAATTCTTATGGTGATCTTGCTTGCTCATTTTGCAGCTCGATCAAAGACTTGCCACTACATCTTAAGTATGATAAACCCCTCAATTCATTGATCAATGCACTTAAATCAGAGTACGATGAACCACCTTCCTCAATAGCCTTCCATCCCATTTCTTTGAACTTCTTCACTCTACTTCTCCGCTCTTCAGCCCCAGTTCCCGTCATTATCTCTCCAAGTGCCTTCGCTATCGCGTCTCTCTTAATGACATCCACAGCAAAATCCAGTCTACTACCAAACTTCTTAGCTCCTACAGGCACCCCAATCTTTAAAACATCAGTCACCATTTTTTCAAGAAAAAAATGATCAGCATTTTGAGGCCATGTAACCATAGGCACACCAGCACAAATTGCTTCTAGTATTGAGTTAGACCCACAATGAGTCACAAATGCTCCTATAGCTTCATGTGCCAAAATCAACACTTGTGGGGCCCACCCTCGTATTAGTAAACCTTTTCCTTTGGTCCTGTGTTCGAATCCTGGAGGTAACCAACTGCATTCATTGTCATTTGGGTCATCTAAGACGACCCAAATGAATTCTTGTTCCGAATCTTCTAAAGCGCTAGCAATCTCATGCATTTGAGGAGCTCCTAAATTTTTTGTGCTCCCAAAGCATAGGTAAACGATCGAGCCTGCCTTCTTCATGTTAAGCCATTTTAAGCACTCACTTTTGTCATTGTCATCATTCTCATGTTTGCTCCTATTATTGGAGAGACAATTAACAGGACCTATAATCCATGTCCTTCTACCCAACTCTTTCCTGTAGAAATCCGCGTAATCTGGTTCTAACTCATAAAAGCTATTGACAATCACTCCAAAGCTCTTTTTCTCTAACTCTTGGACCCAAATTACCCTCTTTTTTATTTCTTCATCCGCTACATAATCTTCGGGGAACTGTAATCTCGACATCTTGATCTCATGAGGGAGGAGAGGGAGAACGAATTCCTCCTTATCAGATGACACATGTGCACCAGGCTGATATAGCCTTTCAACTTCTCCAGCACAAAGAGAGAACAAGGTTGTCGAATGAAAGACGAGCCTAGGGATATTGAACTTGGCCGTTGATTCGGTTGCCCAAGGGAAGAACCTATCAGCCACCAGGCAGTTTGGTCGCGCCTTTACCAAGTATTGCTCAAGCTGCTCTTGGAGCATTTCTGTAGCCTAGGGGAACCAGAAATGTTATAAAGGGGTTAGTGTGCATCCAATAACTATGCAATTTTAAATATAAACTTAACACAAAAACTCGTATGAGGCGATTTCAATGTGAGGCCCCTTCTAACAAGTATGATGTCATGCTTAATTATAGAGAGGGTATCATCTTGAGGCAGCCTCGTAAGAAACCTTTTGTAAACTTAATAAGCGGGTTCAAAATTTTTTTTGCTCGTCAATAAGCGGGTTCAATTGACCACCCTATTCATAGCCTAATACGCTGATCCGCCACTATATACCTGGATGAATCTCCCAAACATATTAAGCTCCAATGCTCGCTCTGCAGTCTCGCACCCTTCAGGTAGGCCTACTTCTTGTGTTGGGAACCTGAAGACCTCAATGTCGATAGATGGGCCTTTGTTCGTCTCGATGAAGTTGGTGATGGTAGGCATATTGAGAGGGGTGGTGAGGAATGTTGCATTGACATTTTTACGTGCTGCAAAAAGCCTAGCAATGTTGAGCATTGGGATTCTGTGGCCATGAGCCAAGAATGGGAAAAACACAACATGGAATTGTTGAGGCTTAGACTCCATAAAATAAATTAGTGATCAAAGTATTAAATATAATTAGACTATTTGGGGATGAATTAGATGATTAATTTTAGGATTATCGACCACATAAGTAATGATGTACTAGTATATATAGATTCTTTGAAATTGCATAAATTGCAAGTGATGTAAAGGGAAGCAAAAACTGATGATTATTAAGACCTTAGAGTTAGAAATTCTAGGTGTTACAAGTTTAGAACTTTTTTGAATTTAATTAATGAAATGCTTTAATTTACCTGTTTAGTAACATAAGTGTGATGTTAGCTATTAGATGATGTCAGTTTCTTACTGCATTTAAGACTTCCTAAAAAACTGAAAGAGGTATAATAATTTCTCCTCCATTTAAGACAGAAATTATGTGTAGCCAAGAAGTATTGAGCGTTATAGATGAAAGAAACCGTTTCTCTATTTCTTTTACTCTTGTGTCCTGCTGTTTTTTTGTTTTGTTTTGATTTGATTTGTTGTTTTTTTTTTCTTAAAGGATTATTTGTAATACACTAGTACACATGTGAGTTTTTCTTTTTGATCATTAAAGTTCAATTTCATTCAAGCTTGTAAAATTAGAATCACAAGGGAAACGAAACAAGCTCATAATAGCATAATTTGTAGACACAACCCCCATCATTTATAGTGCACTCTCTCTAGTATACATAGTATAAGTTTAGTCGGCTAGCTCCTCCACCTAATACTAATGGTTTTTTAGGTGAAACCATATCTAGAGTTTGTATGCGATCATTTTACCTCGTGCGGACCTAGAATAGACCCATAATTGAAGATTAATGAGTAATACTTACAAAACTTTAATTGAGAGAGCACACCTGAATGAGCCGATGTGTAGATTCACAATTGTTACGGAGTAGAGTATATGTTATCATAAATTTATATTTTTTTGTATCATCCTGGTTTTCATGATTGCTTAGTTGTACACTTGTACTACATCCTAGGACACTTTTTTTGTTGTTGTTTTTGAGGCCACTATGTCACATTTTTCGAACCTCTGTTATTATTATTATTATTTTTTTTTGGTCTGGGACCGTCTGGTTGAATTCGGACCGAGCCGGGTGGGACTACAAGGGCAGTAAAACTCTCCCAACAAGTATTTAACACTCCTGCATTCACTGGGTCTCGAACCTCTGTTATTATTTAAGCCTAGTGCTCTGTATAAACCATGCATAGTCATTAGTACTGCAACGGAAATATGACAGAAATAATCCTAACAAGAATAATACGACATTGTCGAGTACTTCAGTATTTGAAATGTTGAAACATTACAAGGAATTAAAGGACTATCATCTTTCATTGGTTGTATGTCTCTGCATCCTAATGCCAGTCGAGAAATTAACCTGTTAATCCAATTTTGAGATGAAAAAACTGAAAAAAAAAGAAGAAAAGAATTAAAAAAATTAATGGAATGAGTAACATAAACATCAATACATACTCTTTGAGTGTTTGATTTCAAGTTTGTAGGAATAAGGAAAATTATGTAGATCGTGAAAAAGTAAATGTTAAGGTTTTTCCGAAACGGAAAGTATATTAATGTCTGATTTCTGATTTCTATATTAATGTTGAACCCAATAATTACAAAATGCAATTTCAAAACATGTCTTTAGGGAGTTCTTTCAGAGGGGCTATTAGGAATCTGAGATCAAAATCTGTCTTCATTTGCCTTTAGGCCCTTATAGCTTCGGCTTGGTTTTTACCAAAGTCGGTCTTACAAAAATAAAATAAAATAACAACAAGAACAAGAAGAACAAATTTTCATTCAAGCACGATAAGCCCTCAACTCATTAATCAAAGCAGTTAAATCAGAATCCGAAGAACCACCTTTCTCCACAGCCTTCCATGCCATTTCTTTCAACATCTTAACTCTATTTCTTCGCTCTTGAGCCTCATTTCCTGTCATTATCTCTTCAAGTGCCTTCACTATCGCGTCTCGCCTTACGATATCCTCTTCAGAAGCCACTCTATTCCAGTACTTGTTAGCTCCTATAAGCACCCCAATCTTAAGAATTTCAGTCACCAATTTTTCATCAAAAAATTGCATGGCAAAAAGAGGCCATGTAACCATAGGCACACCAGCTGAAATTGCTTCTAACATTGAATTATACCCACAATGAGTCACAAATGCTCCTATAGCTTCATGTTCCAAAATCCGCACTTGTGGTGCCCAATCTCGTATTATTAAACCCTTTCCTTCCATCCTGTGTTCGAATCCTGAGGGCATCCACGTACACTCGGCATCATTTACAACCCAAATGAATTCTTGTCCATAATCTTCTAAAGCTAATGCTATCTCCAACATTTGAGGAGGTCTTAAAATTTTTGAGCTCCCAAAGCATATGTAAATTACCGAACATGCCCTTTTCGAGTTAAGCCATTTTAAGCACTCATGATCTTCATCTATAGATAAAGACTTATCTTCAAGTTTGCTCTTATTAGATAGAAAAACAGGACCTATATGCCATGCCTTTCTTCCCAATTTATTCCTAAAGAAGTCGACATATTCTGGTTCAAGCTCATAAAAGCTATCGACAATCGCCCCATAGCTCTTAAGGTCTAATTCCTGGATCCGTTTAAGCCTCTTTTTGTATTCGGAGTCCTCTACATGATCCTTAGGGAACTGTGATCTCTTCATCTTGATCTCATGAGGAAGTGAAGGAAGACCGAATTCGTGATCATCGGATAATAATGCATTACTCGTACTAGGTTGGTATTGCCTATCAACTTCTCCAACACAAAGAGTAAAGAAGTCACTCGAGTGAAATATGAGCACTGGGATGTTGAACTTGGCTGCTGATTCGGTTGCCCAAGTGAGGAACATATCAGCCACCAAGCAGTTAGGTCTGGTCTTGTTCAAGTACCACTCCAATTGCTCTTTGAACATCTCTGTAGACTGAGGGACCAAGAATTTTGAAAAAAAATATAAGGGGTTAATACAGAATAAATTCAGAAAATTAGGTGTCACAAATAAGTGGGTTTAATTGACCACCCTGTTTATAGCCTAGATCGGTCATATTACCTGGAGGAATTTCTCCATCATACCTAGGCTCAATGCTTGCTCCATTTCCTCACATCTGTCGGGCAAGCCAGCTTCCTTTGTCGGGAACCTAAAGACCTCGATATCGATGGATGGGTCATCTCGGATAGATTTGGTAAATGTAGGCACGTTGAGGGGGGTGGTGATGATCGTTGCGTTAACGTTACTACGAGCTGCGAAGAGCCTTGCAATGTGGAGGATTGGGATCTTGTGGCCGAGAGACATGAATGGGAACAATGCTACATGAAGTTGTTGAGGGTCAGCCCCCATAATTATAATGATCGAGAAATTCTGATTATTATTTTAGAAATGGCTTGTATGGTAACTTGAGGATGAATTTGGTGATCAAATTTTAGGATTGTGACATGGAAGACCATATAGGTTACTTAGTACATATATAGATTTTTCAAAACTGCCATGAGTGGGTAGCAAACTGTTGAGTAAGGAGACTTTAATAGAATTAGGAGTTACAAGTGCTAGGTGTTATGAGTTCAGTAACTAATGGAAGGAGTTAAGGCACAAAATTTCTGGCGTTTTGGTAACACCAATTATTTTTGTTGAAATTTTGCTAGTCATACAAGCAAGTCGCTTTTAGTACACTGACCACTAGTGACCACGTCAATAAGAAATGGGTTGGGCTTATTCACAAAAGGACTTGGACTTCTTCCTTCTATCTCTAATTTTGGGCTGCAGGGTGCACACTGTCAGATACACATGAGAATGGGTAAAAATTTGGCCTGACCACACGGGGAAAATGTCACGGTTGGTTTTGCTAAAGCACTTTTGGGGTTACAAATATGTTTGTCTCACAATCTCTTTTAAGTCTAGCTTTTGTTATTTTAAAAATGAAAAATTTGTGATCTTTAATTTAGTTGGTGAAAAATAATGGGTTGATGTAAAGAACTTATCCCATGAATCTAGTTTGATTTTCCATATCAAGTGTGATATAGGAGGTATTAATTACATGTTGCTTTAATTTTTTTGTTTTCTTCCATGGCTCTATGGAGCCTCAATATATAACTTTATAAAGACCCTTTGTCTAGCTATGCACTTAAGCAGCTAGCTACTTCTAGATATCTATAACTATCTATGGCTAACCTCATGTTGTTGATGTTCTCCCTATTTATCCTCATATTGTGCAACCTATTTCAAACAATTTATACTAATGATCAGAATTATACTGGTTGGGGTATGAGATTGATTCATTGTGATTCTTCGGAATCCCCTTTATATCAACCTAATATAACTGCAGAGCAAAAAATGATGAGACTTGTTCAAAGATCCGAAGCCAGAGTTGAATCACTATTTCAGCCTGATGATCAAGTCATTCGACCATCGATTCGAGACTTTGGTCAGTACAATTATCTGGTTGCGGTAGGGATTGGTACATCCGACAACGCCCCGCTTTATACTTACGGGCCATATTACTTGATGTTAGATACTGGAAGTGGTTTCATATGGACACAATGTCAAGGTTGTAACCCTTGTTTTCGACAAAGAGATCAAGTTTTCCCCAGGACTCAATCTCGTACTTATTCTCCATTACCTTGCGACAAGTGCCCTCTAGGGACAATATGTCAACAAGATCATTGTACATTTGATATATCCTATTCACAAGGTGGGCATGTACGAGGAATTACAGCAGAAGAGACATTCACCCTTCAAACTAATGATGGACAGTTTGTTAAAATCCCCAATGTGGTTTTTGCTTGCGTGATTTGGAGTGAAAATATGTTTTCTGGTACGTAGGTATATCATGCATTGTTTCTTAATTACAAGATTGTTAATTACTTATTTGTATACATGAGATGTAATCCATTGTTACCGTAAACTTATGTAACAATGTGTATAGGTACAAGAGGTGGCAACACCAACATCGCAAGTGGTATCTTAGGTATGAATAACGGTGATTTCAGCTTTGTTCGTCAAATGAATCACATAACTGGTGGTCGATTTTCATATTGCCTTCAACCACTCGACAACAAGGTTGAGCGTCCACCAATGTTCCTACGCTTTGGTGCTGATATACCACATTTGGGACTAATGCACTCACATAAAACGCCCCTATTGAAAGATCAGATCCATGATTACTACTACTTAGACCTACAAGGCCTTAGTGTAGGCTCGAGAAGACTGCCAATTGACCCCAATGTCTTCCATATAAAGGAAGATGGCTCCGGTGGAACTATTATAGATGCGGGCACTGGAATTAGCTACATCGTTGATGCTGCTTATGTTCAATTCGAACGTGCCCTAGTAGAAATCATTGAGGGTTATAATCGGAACCTAAAGAGAGTTAAATCTCCATCGCAAATGTATCAACTATGCTACCAACATTTTAGGCCCAAAGGATCATTTTATTTTCCTACACTCACATTCCATTTTGCAAACAATGCAGATTTTGTAGCACAACCATTGACATTTATGTCGATGTTACATGAGACTCCATTTCCATTGTACTGTTTGGTGATCCGTCCCAAACATTTAACAATCCTTGGAGCACTGCAACAAGAAAACCATCGGATTGTCTATGATACTACAAATTCAGTGCTGCACTTTGCCTCACAGGACTGCTCCTACACCAACTAGGAACACCACATACCCTAGCTATGTCCTATTATGTGTATCTTGGTTTAAAAGAAAAATGTTTTAACCGCTATACACACTTAAATCTTAGTGCTTGAATAAAGTTGGAAATCTTAAATTAAAATAGCATATTTGTTGTCTCATACAAGTTTTTGCGTTTTTCAATTATTATTATATTTGGATAGGCTCATTCCTAGCAGTATTCATAATATACGCAAACTTCAAGATGTACGCAAACTTCCCTTCATATAATAATAGAAGGGGTTTCCTAATATATATGCATGCTTCCATAACATAAACCAAGTCAACTATCGAAAGAAATTCCATATTTGATCAAGAAACATATCATCAAACAGTTGGAATAAGGCAACTCAATTGACATTTAGCATCAGAGACCATAGTCAAATACCCAGATCACGATGAACCAAAAATTCCCATTACACAAAATCAATAGAAATATTCTCCATTCAAAAAAAATAAATTCAATAGAAATATTCAAACTTACTTACATCTAATTAACAAAGAGAGCACAAATAATTTGTATTTCCTAAAAACAAGAAATTTAGAATCTGAAGAACTTTGGATGAGCTTAATTAATAGTAAATTTAATAACCATCACAAGGAATGTACTTGAATTTGCACTGCATTGGACCGTCACCAAGTGCAGTGCTCCCAGCCATCATAGTACTGTTATTATAGGCCGGAGGCGAAAATCGAACCTTGATATCATTGCAAGTGATTTTCATACGGCAACTGAGAGCTCTATCATTATGTGCATACCTTAAGTCCCAGTAGTAGTGACCCATAATATTGACAGTAAAGTAAAGCTTGTTGCGTTACCAAATCCTTAACCATAGTATCAGCAGCTATATCATCAAGTTGTACATCCCTAACACCCATCTCTAGTTGTGTTATCGACTCGATTGGGTAAGATTTGATGGTTGTTGTTGATAGATTCTCTCCGTTGTACTCAATGGATACTCGGAGGTTGTCGATGAATAGGGTCTCCGGGGTCATCTTCATCACCGAGAGAGAGGTTCAAATCCGCTCATAGTACTAATACTGTTGTTGATATTCATAGAAGTTACCCCAAGAGATTTTACTTGGAATTTGAATGGATAATCGTCGTCGTTTTTGGTGTTTACCGTTGTTGACAACGGACGTCGTCGTTGTTGGTGTTTACCGTCGGCCTCGGTTGCTGGTTGTTCATGTTGTTGTACATCTCGATCTTCTGGGTTTAGAATAATTAATCAGAAACGGTTAGAGATAGATATCAGATATGGAAAATATATTGGATGAATATATTTTATATATATATATGCTATTATATGTTTAGGATATTGTACTAGTGATCTAATGTATTTAGGAAACTATTATATTCAAGATATTAGTTATGTTTGGAGATTAAGTTATTGTAGTCTATAAATATGGGGTCTCTCCAGTTCAATAATAAGAAGCAATAATTATAATCCTATTATATTTTATCATGGTATTAGAGCGGGTTTTATCCTGTCTTTATGTGACTCCCTATTGGCCCACGCGCGTGTGACTGGCCCATAGTAGAAATTAATTGATCCACGCTTCAGCACATGATGGGTCTTTGAGTGATGTGGGGTGTTGAAGTGGGTTTATGTCCCACATGGAGAGATTTAGTGGTCTTGAGCATGCATATAAGCAAGTGGATACTCCATCCATTGCCAATTGGTCTTGAGTTGAAACCTCACTTGTCTTATATATGTGCTCACTTGTTAAGACCCAATTATTGAGATTTATCAGTGCTATTTTTTATGGTGAAGATTGAGATGTATATAGTCCTTTGAATAGTAGGAGTAGAATTTTAGTAGGTTTTTCTTAGAGATTCACCTTTGAGAATTTGGGCTTGACGTTTTGTAGTCTTGTACTCCCTCCGGTCCACGGAAATCTTGACGTTTGGAAAATATGACTAATATTAAGGAAAATACACTTTAGCACAAAAATTTCAAATTTACCCTTAAAAGAGCACATGAGGTATTAAGAGAGAGAAAATAATATTTTAGTGGGTATTTATTGCTTTTCTTCGTTTTGTATTATTTTTCTTACTTTTGTAGCTAGTGGCGTGAGAAATCTTTTTTTTATTATTATTTACTTGCACATGGGGGTGAGAAGGTGGGAGGGGTAAAATAGTAAAGGGTGCTTAAATACATTACCATATAAGGAAACGTAAAGATTTTCATGGTCCAAACATAAGTGCAAAGTAGCAGTAGTAGCAGTAGTAGCAGTAGTAGCAGTAGCAGTAGCAGTAGCAGTAGCAGTAATAATAATAATAATAATAATGAACCCCTTACACGTTGCCGGCAAAGTCTCAGCCGCCACCACCCACCCACCACCATTGCATCTTCAGCGCCTACCCCACCCCACAGTGTCGGTGTCGGTCCAACCACAACCCCCGCGCGCCATCGGAACCCCTCACCGTGCAGCGCATCGAACTCCTCTCGACTCTTCAGCGACCCACCACCCAACAAACCACTGCTCGATGCTCCACAACCAACCCTGGCCACCACTCCACCCAGCCACCATTCATAAACCCTAATAAATAATTTAAACAATTTCAATTTATAAAGGTTACCTCAATATCATCCTTGATTCCGTCAAAAATCGTCAAAACAATTATCTATGTTGGTGTAATTCAGGTATGTTTACCACCAATAGCCAATGATAATTTGGACTTGGAGTCGTTGGAGAGAGAAAAGAATTAGAATAAGACAATTGTTTTGCAAATAAAAAAGGTATTTTGAGAAGAATTGTGACAAAAATGTTTGCGTTTAGTAATTTAGATTTTACGTTAAACAGTTCCGTAAAAGAAAGAACTGACCAAAAACATAACAGAAGAAATAATGGAAAGAAAGAATAGGCAAGAGCCCAAAGAAAACTACATACCAAAAAAAAAGTAGCAAAAGAAAGAATTGTATACAAGGGGGAACAAAAATGAAACAAAAATTAGCAAATAAATTGGCAAAGCTAACAGAAACCCCAAAATGTCAATATGTAACAGGTTGGAACAAAAATATCAAATGGTAATTGGTAAGAATCTTCAAATACAAATATTACATCATTTGGGACTAAAAAAAAAAAAGAACATTGCTAAAAAATACTTTTGTTAAATCTTGAAGCATATTTTTGACGGATAATCTATTACCTAATAAGTGGCTAGCGTAATAATATCACAGGGGGATAGATAACTACAACCAATCAAATTAGTATTCAAATCAAATAATTTATAGTGATTGTTTTTATTATTATTTTAATAAAACATGTGAAAAAGAAACCTAAAGGTAGTAAATATAACATTTTAACATAATACAAGTCCCACATCGAAGAAGAATATGAAGAGTTGTAGCATTATGTGACTATAAAGATATAAACCAAGGTAGAAGTCATTCACTTGGATTTTTTACTATGATAAATTTAGTACTATCTATTACTATTAAAAATCGAAGTTGCTTAACGTAAATCAGAAATTACTTAATGTAAATCTTTTTTACTTAATGTAAATCTTTTTGACACGAAACTTCCCAAACTACCCTTTTTACTTGTAAAGGAGCATCCCTTCTTCTTCCTCTTCCCCTCTCTCAGGCCTTGTTCTCTTCAGTAGAATGGTGCGGGACGGTGAGGAACGGAATGGAACAGAACGGCGCGGAACGGAACGGAACGGAATGCAGCATGGAATCGACGAAAAGAACAGGGCCTCATTATTCCCCCTAGTCAATCAACCCCTGAATATGGATGATTCCTTCAATCAAGGCAATATCTTTAATCAAATTAATGATAATATTGAAGTAATTATTATAATTTAAATTAATTTTATTTTCAAACTATTAATTGTTTAGTGTTTTTGTGGGTGCTATAGCTTAGGGTTCATTGGAGGGTGGTTGTTGGGCGGCGGGCTGGGGTTGGGGGCAGCGGGGTTTGGCTGCGGGATCGGGTTGTTGGGTGTGGTAGGCTCGAGTTGGGGCGTCGGCTGACAGGGGCGGTTGGAGAGAGAGAAAAAGGGGGTTTTGTTGTGGAGAGAGAGAGAGAGAGAAGGAGATTGGATTAAGGGTTTGTGGTGGGGCTGGGAGGGGCGGCAGGCCGGTGGTGTCGTCGGACGGCGGGGAGGGGACGGGGTGCGAGGTTGTCCTGAGGTCGGCGATGTTGGCTACCGGCGAATAGGGGGAGGGCTAGTTATATCAAAAAAAAAAAAAAAAAAAAAAAAAACTGAAACCCCTCATTCACATTTCCCGACCACCCCTCCCTCACCACCATCCACCCCTCCCTCACCGTCCTCCCTTGCCGCCTCCTTAGATCCCAGCGAGCCCACCCACCCACCCACGACCCCACCCACCCCACGACACCGACCACCCCAAGACCACATCCACCCACAACTCAGCCCCTCCGGCAAACCCCACGCGAACCCACGCCCTTGCCGCACCCACGACTCTAGCCACCCCACGCCCTTGTCGTAGCCCTCACCCACGACCTTGCCGCACCCACGACTCCATCCACCCCACGCCCTTGTCGTAGCCCTCACCCACGACCCCAGCCACTCCGGCAGTGGCGGATGTACTTATTACCTAGAGTATTCAAGTGACTCCACTTGGAAAAAATAAATTGAAGTTGCTTTTGTAAAATTATTAAAATAAAAAAGTATTACCCATAAATTGCCCCACTTGCTTTGGAAACTGACTCCACTTAATAATCCTTTGACCCATGACTAGATGAGAGAGAAAGACAAAATAGAAAAGAAGCTTAAAAAAACAGACTGAACCCCCTCCAACATTTTTCTGGATTCGCCACTGCACTCCGGCGAACCCCTCGACCCCTGCCGCAACCCGTACCCATGACTCAATTAGGGGGACTGTAGAGAGAAAAGAGGAATAGTAGAAAATGGGTCACAAAATGTATAGGGGTATTATTGAAAAAAAAATTTACATTAAGTAATTTCTGATTTACATTAAGCAATCTCCTTAAAAATATGTCCAAGTCTAATTAGTCAAAAGGCGCTTGGCTAGGTGCTTAGTGCTTTTGAAGAGGCCCCAAAAGGTGCGAGGTTGCTCTAAAGATTTAAGGGCACCTTTAAAGCCACATAAAGAGAAAAAAATTAACTAACCATGCCTTAGACCAAATGAATATACATTTTTACCAAACATAAATAATAAAAGAATAAAGATACATTTGAGTCAAACAAAAATGCTAGGTGTAGGAGAAAAAGAAAGAATCAATAAGGTTGATATCACGATTGATTGATTCATTGCAATATATACTCCTAAAATCATGGCAGATTAGTGGCAATCAAAATAAGTGGAAAGGGAAGGAGGAAAAATTTAAATGAATATTAACTTTCCTCAATTCTTTGTCAACATATCTTAACTTTCCCCAATTCTTTAGCTTCCGTTATAATTTCCATCATTTGTATATATGGTTCTAAACGTTTAATTTTTACGTGGACAATGGATCAGGAAAAAAGAAAAAAAAAAAAGAGTCTCACATCGGGGAAAAAATGACATCTAGAGTAGAGAAGAACTATAAAATCCAAAGTCAAAGTAAAAAAAAAAGCATAACTCTCTTGGCTTTTGGCTAACATCTATGTATTATTGTAATAATAATAGTATGATATTCTTATCGGAAAATATTTGGTTGACACAATGATTTAGCAACCTACCTAAAATTATTGGGTGTTTTTGTGAGAAACTCCTAATTTATATTTAAAATAGAGATCAGTTGTGGGGATTATGAGAAGATATGATGTTTCGTAGTCTAAAAGTCATCGGGGAAAAAATGACATATAGAGTAGAGAAGAACTATAAAAGCCAATGTCAAAGTAAGAAAAACATAACTCACTCTTTTGGCCTTTTGGCTAACATCAATGTATTATTGTGATAATAGTATGATGTTCTTATCGGAAAATGTTTGGTTGACCCAATGGTTTAGCAACCTACCTAAAATTATTGGGTGTTTTTGTGAGAAACTCCTACTTTATATTTAAACTAGTTTTAAAGCACGTGCGATGCACGGGTTACTTGAAAAAGGCTTCAACTAATATTAAAAATGTCAATAATTAGGTTTTTTTTTTAATATTATCTTTGTGATTATGCAATCCAAATAAGAGTTATATTACAATCCAACTTCCAAACGTAATTCTATCTTTTTATTCTTTTTTTTTTTTTTTTGTGTGATTATACAATCCAAATAAATAAGACTTATATTACAATCTAACTACTAACAATTATCTTTTACCAATAAAATATAATAAAGTTTTATTGTCTGCTAAGACGTTAGACGGGTGTGAGCATGAACATTCATATTATTTTTTTCTCTTAAACATTTTTTTTATAACTTTATCTTTACCTTTTTTTATAACTTTATCTTTTTTATAACTTTATTTTTTAGCACTAATCATTTATTTTTATTAAGTACTTTATTGCTTAGATATTGCGCCCTATGCTCTATGCTTAGGTGGCATGCCTCATTGATTAGGTGACACGTTCTAAACATATTAAGCCCATACGATGCACAGGTTGGTAATAGTTCTCCTATAATATTATGGTGTAATATCTCAAAATTAAATATAATGATAAATCAGTACAAAAAATTAAAAGAACAAAAATGACATCACCTCAATACATTCTCAATAGTTTTAGCAAAACTATAATTATACGATATATGTATTGTAATGAACAATCTACAGTGAGGCTATGTAGGCAAAGTCATAAATATATTATACTACCTCCGTTTCATTCAAACGCTCCCATTTTATTTTGGACCAAAAACCAATGCAAGTGCTTTTTGACATATGCTTTCCTCTTATACCCTCAACCTTGTGTGTTAATCATAAGTGTGGATTAATAATTAACAACTTAATTGGATGTCTTCAATAATTAAATTTTCTAAATTTGTGATTAAATATTTAATGAGGAGAGAGAAAATTGATTGGCTGATTAATTTTCTGGCGGCAATAGTTTTGAAGGACAGAATTTTTTTTTCTTTTTTTTAAGAATTCAGGAGAGAGAAAGTTATGCTGATATTATAACTTGCCATTTTTTTGGTTTATTTTTTCAGTTCAGGAGAGAGAAAGTTGACATTAAAGAGTGGTGAACAATTTGAAGTGATAAAAAAAATTTCTCATTTCATTGATAAACTTCCAAGTACTCATACATCACAAATGTTGTAACATAATTTTTGAGGGGGGTTTTACATTTCCCACCAAAAATCTCAAACAAAGAATTGAAAAACAAAAACCTAAAAATTTGATATTTTGGGGGTCTTTCATTTTCCCTCCTAAAATCTCAAACGTAAAATTGAAAAACTAAAAGCTAAAAATTTGATATTGGTGGTGTTTCATTTTTCCACCAAAATGAAACTTTACAAAAGATACACTAAATTACATTTTCAGATTATTTCCCTCCAAAAGTTCTTCCTCTTCAAATGTTCACAGCCCTTCAAATTTTCAGAGCTCTTGAAACATTCAGCACTTCAAAATTTCAGCAACACTTCAAAATTTCAGCAACCTCCAAAATTTCAACTTTTTGAAATTTTCATCAACTCTTGAATTTTCCTTGCCTTTCCCTATAAATATCAAACACATTCATGAGCAAACAGCAAACTGAAAACAAAGAAAACACACAAAATCAGCAAAGATAACTCACAAAAACAGCAAAGAAAACTCAAAAAAAATTACCATGTCCAACATTGAAAATCATCAAAATATTCCCTACCATGATCCTTTCATAGAAGATCTCACAAACCCTAATATAAACAACTATCACTTCATTGAAGATCTCACTTTACACATTGAAGATGAAGATGGTCATGAAGAACAACAAGAAACAGAACCAAATCTTGCTGAAACACAACCAGAAACAACACCACAAGAAGCTAACTCAGGTGAAACACAACCAGCAATAATACTCCCAAACATCATCTACACCAGAACCAACAAACAGTCCAAGCTCAGCAACTTTCAAAGGCAGCTCATAGTTCAAGAGGTTCTCCAAAATATGAACAATGGTAAGCTAAAACATGGAATTCAGAAGCAAGTTGCAGCAAAATTTCAAGTGGAAAGGCATTGTATCAAGAAGATTTGGGACAAAGCAAAAACTCAAATGGAGAGTTCAAATATGATTGATGTTAGAAGACAATACCAAAACAGTGGGCACAAGAGAAAACCATATGATTTGGAACCACTCAAAAAGCTTGATTCATGGTTTAGACGCAACATAAGGGTCCTTGCTTTCAGCCTCAAGTGTTCAACAACAACATGCTATAGAATCATTAAGAAAAGTTTCCAAATGACAATAACACCATCTTCATCCAACAAGACAATGCCAAGCCACATATTCAGCCATGGGATCACATATTTTTGCATGCAGTACAACAAGGTGGTTATGACATTGGTATCATTAACCAACCAGCCCAAAGCCCCGACATGAATGCCTTAGACTTAGGTTATTTCAACTCTTTGCAATCAAAACAATATCAACACCCAACAAGAACAATTGATGAGCTTGTTGAAGTTGTTGTTAAGGCATATTGGGAAATGGAACCAGATACAATCAACAAAGTGTGGCTTAGCTTGCAATATTGCATGAATGAAGTCATTAAATGCAAGGGAACAAATCATTACAAAGTTCCACATGTTGGGAAGGATAGATTACAAAGGGCTGGTGCACTACCCACTGTTATATGTCCTAATTATGAAGACACTTATGCAGCAAGAAAATGGTTACAAGATGGGTGTGTAAATGCAGCGGAGTTCACTGATGCAGCAGCTGAAGAACCAGAAAATGACACTCAATTCATGAGTGAAAATGTTTAGGAGTTTCAATAGAAGTGTGACAAATTGGGGGGAGGGGGGTAAGTAATAGGGTAACTTTTTGGGTGTCATAGACACATTTTGTTGTTATTTAACAACCTTTTGATGTTCATTTACATATACTTGAACATGTGAATCACACAACTTTTGTATATCTTGTAGTGATTCTATATGAAGATTAACAAAAAGTGAATTTAGTGTTGCCTTTAACTCATTTGTAGTCATTGTTTTATGTAATTTCAAACAAAAACTCCAACATGTTAATTCATTGAATGTGGGGCAGATTCAGATGGGATTTGTGGCACTACAACTTACATAAATTCATCATAAAACACAATAAGAAGAGATGAGCAGCTTCATCATTTTTCAAACCAGCCAACATGCTCTCAATCAAACAAACATCATAGAGCATTTAAAGTCTCAGACACACTTTAAAAACATCATTGACTACAAATTGTCCCAATAACCTAGCATCCAACTTATTAATAAGGGTACCTAGGTCAGAAAGGGACAATAGTCTCAGCCCCCCTTTAGAAGTAATTCATCATTGACCATTTAGCCTCCTACTCATTAAAATAGATGGTGGCTAAGACCAAAAAATAATTTTGACCTGCCTCCAATCCAATTACATGAATGGTGGCTAAGACCAAAAAATAATTTTTTGACCTGCCTCCAATCCAATTACATGAATGGTGGCTATACTTTAGCAAGGCAACTTTTAAATCCAAAATTACAAAACAACCTGATCCTTAATAACAGAAAACCAGCAACAGCAAACCCATCCACCAACACCAAACAAAAATCCACACAATTATTCAACCCAATAGCCAAATTCAACCAAAACATGATATAATAGGCTTTAAATTAGACAATTATTGACTGTAAAGTTGCTGAAAAAAAAAAAACCCACTAGAACAATCAATTAAACCAGAACAAAAACAATGACCCAGCAACAAATTGCAAAAATTTCAGATTTACAAAACAACCTGATCCTTAGTAACAGAAAACCAGCAACAGCAAACCGATCCACCAACACCAAACAAAAATCCACACAATTATTCAACCCAATAGCCAAATTCAACCAAAACATGATATAATAGGCTTTAAATTAGACAATTATTGACTGTAAAGTTGCTGAAAATAATAAAAAAAACCCACTACAACAATCAATTAAACCAGAACAAAAACAATGACCCAGCAACAAATTGCAAAATTTTAAGATTTACAAAACAACCTGATCCTTAATAACAGAAAACCAGCATTAATATTGCTATCAATCTGTCATCAGGCCATTTAAGGCTCAGATTGATAGCCCATTCAGTTACTAATATGCTAAGATTAAAAATCAACATAACAACAACAATCTGTCATCAGGCCATTTAACTAAGACAATAACATCAACACCATAACAACTTAACAGTAAAATCAACATAATCATACATATTAAAAATCAATCAATCAATCACAAATCACCAAACCAACAGTTTTTTCAACATAATCATACAACTTAATCAACCACAAAATAATATGGGTATGGAGAGAAGGCCCATATTGAGAGAGAGAGAGAGAGAGAGAGAGAGAGAGAGAGAGAGAGAGAGAGAGAGAGAGTACTCCCCTAATTTTTTGGCAAATCAAGGCAATCCCAAAATTGTTCTGGGATTAAGATCTTCATCATGGTACGACCCACACCGCAATCATCATTTCCATCATCTTCCAAAGGGGGTGAGAAATTAAGATCTGGAGTTTTCAGATCCACAACTTTTGGATCCTCAGGGGGGGATTTTTTGGCCAGTTTTAGGCGCTTTTCATGACGGATCAAACGGCGGCTCGTCACTTCTTCTTCTTCATGAGAGGGTCCCAATCGTGACTCATGGTATGTGTCTTCAACCACAAGATCATCTTCAACCTGAATAACCTCCTCAGGGCAAGAGCTTGGCACATAAGTGTCAAGCCATGAGTCATAATGAGGATGATTCATCGAAAATTCAACAAAACAGTGAAACCCTAAGAGAGAGAAAGTGAGATCCAGATGAAAAGAGTGAAACCCTAAGAGAGAGAAAGTGAGATCGAGATGAAAACAGTCAAACCCTAAGAGAGAGAAAGTGAGATGGAGATGAAAATAGTGAAACCCTAAGAGAGAGAAAGTGAGATGGAGATGAAAACAGTGAAACCCTAAGAGAGAGAAAGTGAGATTGAGATGAAAACCGTTATATTCTTTGAGATTTCAGTAAAATCGAGAGAGATAGTGAGTGAGAGTGAGATTTCAGTAAAACCCTAAAAGAGAGAGTGAGATTTTTTGAGATTTCAGTGAAACCCTAAGAGAGAGAGTGTGAGATTGATTGAGAATCTGTGAAGATAGAGATCGAAAGATTAGTGAGATCGAGAGAGAAGATAGAGATTAGTGAGATCGAAAGAGAAGATAGAGATTAGTGAGATCGAGAGAGAGAGTGAGTGAGAGTAGTGAGATCGAGAGAGAAGATAGAGAGTAGTGAGATCGAGAGAGTATGAAGAGAGAGTATGAAGAGAGAGAGAGAGGCAGATAGTGAGAGAGAGGTGGGATGAACACATAAACTGGGTAAATAACACAAGGGGGATGAATTTGTGGTAGAGAAGGGGGAACAAAATAGATATTTTCGGGTGGGTGGGGTAAAAATGTGTGGTAGAGAAGGGGTAGGTGGGGTTAGTAATGAAGGTTTTTCAATTAATTAAAAGCAAGGGTAAAATAGTATATTACTACTAAAATTGTTTACTAAATGTAGAAATGGTATCGTTTGTGTGAAACATCCATTTTTAGAAAATGGGAGCGTTTGAATGGAACGGAGGGAGTATGTTTTATGGATATTAAAGACACAACGACATAGCATAAATTATTATTTAGCATACAATATTTTATTTTATTTTTGTCTTGGAAAGGCACAAAGACCACTATAATAAATTTACATACAATAAGAAAAAAAAAAAAAAAAAAATTGACCTTAAGAACTATTGTACCCATTTCCCATGGATACATTAACCTCCACACATCTTGTATATATCTTAAAATTTATAATAATAATAATGATATCATACTGAAAAAATTAAATCCTCCATCTGATTTTTAGGGCCACATGTAAAAGTTGTGACCACCAACATGCATTAAAATTGTGAAACCTTAGCATAAAATTGAAAAAATGTTAAAAGAATAAAATCAGTATAAGAGAAGAATACAATAGTTACTTCAAATTAAACACTTACCACATCATATATGAATACTAAATCGATGAAGAAATTATATTGGTCATTTTAATTGACAATATCTCAAGTGAAATTATATAGGGAAAGGAGAGCACTACAATAATCCTAAACCTGTAGAAAATGATTTGGTTTTTTTTTTTTTGGTGCAAAAAATGATTTTGTTGTTTGATAAATTGAAATTACACATATATATACATTAAAAGAAAAATACTAAAATCATAATGTAATCAATATATTGAAGGGGAACAAAAGAAGACTTGCTATAAACATGTATTGTGGCGTGGTTTTGTTAGAGGAGAAAATTTTGTGGCGTGGTTGTAATTTTTCCTGTATACTGTTTTATTGATCCCTTTTGCTATGTTAGGTTAGATGATTTTTACATTATGTCAAACCCTTTCTAAAAGGTGGGAGTATGATGTTTCTTGATACCTTGTGTAGTTCTGTAGCATTCTTGTAATGATCCTTTTATTTAAATAAAAACGTTGAATTATCAAAAACAAAACATGTATTGTCGACCATTGGTAGGCACTTTAATGATCTTAACCCTGCAAAAGATGATTTATTAGTTAAATGGATCAATATTTTTAATGAAACATATATAGTGTAAGTGTGATCTAATGAATAAAAGACATGACAACCATAATTAAGGAGAATTAGAGAGAAGAGAAGAAAACGAAACGAAACAAAATAAAACAAAAAATGCAAAAACGTAAATTTATTTTGGGGGTTGAGGTTTTGAGTGGGATTATATATATATATATATATATATATATATATATATATATAAAAGTGAGTCTATTTCGTGTGGCCACGACACGTGGGACGCCACGCAGGGGCCTTAATTGTGTAAGGACGACACGTGTGATGCCACGCAAGCAGCTCTTTTATATAATGATGACACGTAAGCACATGCACGCCACATAGTATAACACATCATCCGCCATTAATGCATAATCATTGTTTAATTTAATTACATATTTATTATCATATTCTCAAAATAAATAATAAAATAACTTTAGTTACGTAACTCAAAAAATTTTGAATCTTACTCCATTGGATTGGATTTGAAAAATACTTCAAAATGATATATATATATATGTCCTATAAAAGTTTGCTTTTTCGTGCGATGATCACACGTGGACGCCACATAAGAGAAAATGTTCATGTGACCATGACACATATGCACAGTTCTGCCATATAACCTAACAAATCATCATTGAGGTGTCCCAGAGTCCTTATTACTCCACATTATCAAATAATTATTAGTATATTATTTCAAACTACATAATGTTTAGTCAATTTCGTGTGGGCACACCATGTAGGCCGCTACCTTGGAGACCCAATTTCGTGTGGTGATGATAACTAAGCGCCAGGTAAGCGGCCACATAAGCAAGTCGTACAAGTGTAACTAATAAATCCATCTTTATTCATGACATTAATATAGTAATTAAATATAACATCTATATTTATTAGCCTATTTATTTTAAATTAAAAGATAAAATAACTTTTGCTACGCAATTGTAAAAAATCTGAGTTTTACGTCATTGCATTGGAAATGAAAAATACTTCTGAATGAAATTTATATGTCCTATATATAAACTTATAAAGTTTGACATCTTTTAGGGAAAGTTTTATAGAGGTTAAGGATAGAATACGTAGAATAACCATATTTGTAATACATTAATTGAGTATCACACTAAAATTGGGTCATAACTCGAGTGGTGATATCAAAGTGAGTCGATTTCATGTGGGCACGCCACGTGTAATGCCACATAAGCGCTCAAATTTGTGTGGGCATGACACGTGGGATGCCACGTAGAGGCCCAAGGTCGTGTGACGATGACACCTAAGTCGCCACGCAAGCAAAGCTTGCCACATAACCTAACAACTTATCATCATCCAAGTGTCACCCATTAATTTCTCATTATTAGTTTGCTTTATGCCTTTATTATTACATATTTATTAGCATATTTTTATATCACAAGATAAAATAAATTTAGTTACCCAAGTTAAAAAATTATAAATCTGGCTTCAATGGATTGGATTTGCAAAAAGTTTAACATGAGATATATATGTCCTATACAAATTGGATCGTTTGGGTGCGGTGATAACATGTAGGCATCACATAAAAGGGAATGTTCGTGTGAAATGACACGTAGACGCTACATGTGCACAACTTTGCCACATAACTTAACAAATATCATCCAAGTCCCACATGATCATCCAAGTTCAATTCACGTAGGCACGACATGCGTAGGATTCCACATAGAGACCCAAATTCTTGTGACGATGACACCTAAGTCGCAACATAAGCAAAACTTGCCACATAACCTAACAACTCATTATCCAAGTGTCACTCATAAATGTGTTAGCATAAGTTGAATTTGTTACATATTTATATATTAGCATATTTTTATATTACAAAATAAAATAATTTAGCTACGTAAGTCAAAAATTTATAAATCTAAGTTCAATCGATTGGATTGTAAAAAAAAATTCAAAATGAGATATATATGTCTTACACAAATTGGATCTTTTGCGTGCGATGATAACATGTAGACGCCATATAAGAAGGAATGTTCGTGTGAAAATGACATGTTAGCCACTACATGTGCACAACTTTACCTCATATAGCTTAATAAATATCATCCAAGTCCCACATGATCATCGTCACTTGACTTTATTATATGATTTATTTTCATATTATTTTAAACTAAAAAAAACATATTTTAGTTACATAACTCTAAAAATTATAAATTTTAATTCACTAAATTGATTTTTTTTTTTTCGTTTTGGAATTTTGAGGTAGGCCTCATGTTCATAAATTAATCTCTTTTATATTCATTCTATTTAGATGTAGATCGATCTAAAAAGATATTTCATGCAAAAAAAAGTTAAAATAGTCAAATGTACAATTAATTGTACGGTATAAAACAGACATGAGATATCACCTATAAGAGAGATATTATCGAGTCCGTGCGATTATATTTGATTATTAAAAAGATATTAAAGTTGAGTCAGTTACGTGTGGGCATGCCACATGGGATGTCACACAAGCGATTATATTTGCCTGAGGACGACACGTGGGATGCCACGCAAGCACCCAAATTCGTGTGGTGATGACACGTATGCCGCCACCTAAGCCACTCATTAAGTGGATCAATCATTAATGCATGGTCATAAATACAACATAATAAAATTATTATAATATTATCCAAATTATAAAATAAAATAACTTTTGTTATACAAATTTAAAAATTATAATTCTTACTCTCTTTAAACAGGTTCGGAAAATACTTCAAAATGAGATACATATGTATTATGTCTTATAAAGTTGGGTTCTTTTCGTGTGAGGATGACAGGTGGGACGCCACATGGGAGGGATATGTTCGTGTGAAGATAACACATAGGTGCCACATCCGTATACGTATAAAAGTGAGTCCAATTTGTGTGGGCACGATACATACGACGCCACATACGAGGTGTAAATTCGTGTGACAATGACACCTAAGCTCACGTAAGCAAAACTTGCCAGATAGCCTAACAAGTCTTCATCCAAGTGTCACTCATTAATGTCTCATCATAAGTCGAAAAATTATAATAATTACTTCAACGGATTGGATTTGAAAAAACCTTCAAAATGAGATAATATGTCCTATGAAAGTTGGGTCATTTTCATGCGGTAATGACATGTAGGATGACACATAGGAGAATATATTGTTGATTATAACTTTATAAAGTGGAAATTTTTTGCTCACATCTTATTCAATTACCAAAAACAATTGCAATAAGAGACTTATTTTTAACTAGAGAGAGATTAATTAATCTTTATTTTTTTTTCTTTGGGAATTTTCAAGTAGGCTCAAATTATGTTCATAAATCAATCAATTTTTACATTCACACTATTTTAGATGTAGATCAATTTCAAAAGGATATTTAGAAGTAAATTATGAGGGAGACATGAAATTATACTATTATTTTTAAGAATTAACATGCATCCTATGGATAAACATAAAATTAATTGTATTTCACAAATAATATTTATAATTTTATACCATAAATTTTTAATGTCTTTATTAAATATATTAGTAAAAATGTTTCTTTTTTCTTTTCGTGTGTGCACGACATGTAAGACGCCGCATAGAGGCCCAAAATCGTGTCACCATGACACCAAAGTCGCCATATTAGCAAAGCTTGCCACATAGCCTAACAACTCATCATCCAAGTATTTCCCCTTAATGCCTCAACATTAGTTAACTTTATTACATATTTATTAGCATATTTTTATATTAAAAAATAAAATAATTTTAGGTACGTAAGTCAAAAAAATCATTAAACTTATTTCAGTGGATTGGATTTGAAAAAGGTTTTAAATGGAGATATATGTGACCTATACAAGTTGGGTCCTTACCATGCAGTGATAACATGTAGAGGCCACATAAGAGGGAATCTCCGTATAAAGATGACACGTTGACACCACATGTGCAACTTTGTTACATATCTTAACAAATCATGATCCAAGTCCAAATAATTCACTCGACTTTATTAAATGATTTATTTGCTTATTATTTCAAACTACAAAATAACATATTTTAAGTTACGTAACTCTAAAAAATAAAAATCTTACTTCATTAAATTATCTTTTCTTATTCTTTTGTGAAGTTTAAAGTATCCTCAAGTTATGTTCACAAATTAGTCCTTTTTTTTCATTCATTTATTTTAGATGTAGATCAATTTAAAAGCGCATTTCATACAAAAATATAAAAGTAGTCAAATATAAAATTAGTTGTGCGAAATACAACAGACATAAGATATCACCTAAAAAGTTATCTTCATTTCCGAGAGATATTTACGAGTCCGTGCTTCAAAAGTGAGAGTGGATAAATTGTTTGTAAGTTTTCTATTAGGACCCTACAGAAGGGGGTTTAATTATATCGTTTAAGTTTGCAAAAAGAGGTACTTATGCATTTAAATTTGATTGGCCTCTCTGTGCAAGTGTTCAACTATAATCCAAATACTTAAGAAAACTGGAATCAAACTAAATAAAGTAAAATTGCAATGCTTTTCACCCATTCTTATTTTTTTTATTTTTTTCAACCACCAATTATTTTTTTTCAACACTTGTTTTCACGTATAAAACTTTATCACATTCTCTAAAATTTTCTTAAACAATTTTTGAAAATTAATTTTTTGCTTAAGTGGTTATATATATGAAGTATTTCTACCTCAAAGCAATATTAGTGACACCGTTCATTAAAACTCAAACTTTATAATTTAACATTATCTATTAACTATTTCAATACTATCCAAATTAAACAAATAATTCTAACTAAATGATGAGGTGGCTCGTCCAGATTAAACAAATAATTCTAATTCTAACAAACATCCGACTATTTTTTTCTTTGCTAAGAAAGAGAAAAGATTAATTTGGTAACTGGCTTATTATTTTTGCAAGTGTTCAACATTGATGCAAATTCTTCAAACTAACGATGATGAATTACCGGCCAACTTTTTTATGATTATCTTTTAGTTTTTCAATTATTTTTTTATTTTATTAAATCATAAAATAATTAAAATGTTAATTAAATAGATGATGTGGCATACGTAAAAACTCTCTAAAATTGCCAGCGTTGCACGAGTTGCGTGAAATATCTGCATATCAATATTCATTAGTTTTATTGTTTATATTATTATTTTTACTTATTTACGGGAACCAACATATACATGTGATCTTACATTTTTCTTATATATATATATATATATATATATATGCATCTTCGTTCTAAAGTATTTTTCGATGCGAATATGATGGTACAAAAGTTATTATTTTTTGAGACGTGTGGAAAAAGTTATATTTGATTTCAAAATATTTGACAGAGATCTAGTATAACTCTTATAAAACTCTAGACGTCTATCACAACTCAAGAATCCTAAACAGTAGGGATGCTAAGAGTGCTAAACGTTTGACACCAGTTAATTTTTGTCCTTATCCTCGCTTAGGTGGCGCGCTCTTAAAATTCTCGCCTACTTGGCACGCCTCATTGCGTGTATATATATATATATATATATATATATATATATATATATATATATATATATATATATATATATATATATATATATATATATATATATATTGATTGATTGATTGGTTGATTAGAGATAAGTTGTGGGGATTTCTCCTTTAAATACTCTAATATCTAATGTGAGTTGGTAACCCACAATATCAACTTTTTTAAACTTAAAATTATACAATTAGCCTACAATAATTCATATTTGATTTGGATGAAATTAATTATAATTGTAATTACGAGACCCACATCGAAGAATAAATTAAGAGTGAAATTCTTTCCCATGCAAGCAAGGCACAATATAATGCTTAAAATAATTTTTGCTAACTATTTATGGCACAATCTTTTTAAGTGTAATATTAAACTAATATACACTTCTTGAAAGTACTATTAGTTCTACATCGGAAGAAGAAAGTAAGGAATAAAGTAAGAACATATATAAGAATAGGACATTCACTAAAGAGATGATCTAAGCATTCAGCGCTAGTTTTGCAGAGAGGATATATGGTATCTAGTGGGATACCTCGTGTTGCTAGAGTATTTCTAATCGCAAGAGATCTATGACAAACTTGCCAGAGAAAGATCTTAATCTTGGGAGGGAGGTCGAGCTTCCTAATCCAACAGAAGTTCCATTTGTTGAGATTTGTCATATCAAGTCCGTGCGCCAACCATGTTGCTGTTTTGGTTGAGAAAATGTCGTTTCCCGTAAGGCCCCAACAGAATTCATCCTCTATATTGTGATAGGGCAAGGGAGTGTTCGTGATAATATCTCTAATATAACGGGGGACAAAGCTATCTAATTTTTGTAAATCCCAATTTTTCAGAGGGGTAATCACATCACAAACACGTCATTCTAGGACCTCACCAGAAAGCTGACTGATATCCATCATATCTATAAGCGGCGTACTAGAACACCAACTATCCGTCCAAAAATGAATATGTTGACCATTTCCGACTTTCCATCGGATACCTTTACTGAGGAGAGTACGACTGTACATGATTTTTTTCCAAGCCCACGATTGGGAACTTTGAACCTTGCAATCCATAAGTCCACTATGTTGAAGATATTTTGCAGAAACTGTTTTAACCCAAAAATTATCAGGTTCCGTTAGAATTTTCCACGCTAGTTTACACAAAAAAGCGTTGTTAACCGCTTCTAGTTTTCTGAGTCCCAAGCCACCCACCACTTTTGGTTGACAAATCTTTCCCCACCCTATAAGGGGAAAGTTTCCATTACTTCCTGAACTTTTCTAGAAAAAATCCCTATTGATTTTATTGAGCTCTTGACAAGTAGATTTCGAAATTTGAAAGCATTGCATAATATGCGAAGGAATAGATTCTAGGTTGGCTTGAATAAGGGCAACACGCCCTGCCTTGGACATCGAGCTTGCAACCCATGCTTCCATACGACTTCTTACTTTGTTTACAATATCGGCGAATTGGGTTTTTGAGGCATGCTTATCCAAAACCGGGCAACCGAGGTATCGTCCTAGTGAGTGTTTGATAGGAATTTGGACAATAGTGTTGATCATCTGTTTTTGTTGGTTGCGTGACGTTTTTAGAGCAAACCACTGTTGACTTGTGAAAGTTGATAAGTTGTCCTGACTGTTTACAGAAATGGTTAAGGATACTCATAAGTTTGCTACAAGATTCTTTGTTGGCTTTGCAGAAAAGAATACTATCGTGTGCAAAGAAAAGACCTGGGATAACGGGAGCTCTCGGCGCAATTTTGATTCCAATCCCGAATTTTCGTTGTTGACTTTCAATGGTAATACGACGAAGTAATACATCCATACAAAGAATGAAAAGGTACGGGGAGAGCGGGTCGCCCTGCCTGAGGCCACGGGAAGGGGAGAATGGGTTAGTTGGTTCATCATTGATCATTATGGAATAAGAAACCGTTGTAACACATTGCTTAATCCATTGGATCCATGTATCGCAAAATCCAAGAGACTGAAGGCATTTAATGAGAAAGTCCCATTCAATTCTATCATAAGCTTTTTCTATGTCAAGTTTGATAGCAAGCCATTCCGTCTTACTCTTTGTGATCCTGAAATAATTCATGATCTCATGAGTAAGCAATACGTTGTCATGGATGGATCTGCCTGGAACAAAGGCGCCTTGCAGAGGACATACCAGATCATTAACTGCAGGACATACGGGCTGGCTTGAAGTAGTCTCACCCTCTGGTAATCTTTTGCATTGGTTGTCTTTAAATAAACCTAGCACTACCCTTGATTCAGGTGAAATGACTAAAGCTATTTTTGTTCTGTGGAGTATTTGGACAGAACGTAACAAAGTTGTTTTTCAAAACGAGACTTTCAACGCCATCGGGTATTGGTTGAAGGCAATAGCTTGCGGTTCTGAATGGGCTGAAAGGTGTAAACCATCGGTTTTCAGTCCTAGTCATGATGTGTAGAGCTCATCATATCTTAAAATCGTGGATCAAAAATTAGTCAGGTGGGACAAACCACTTCTGGGACATTGCAAAGTCAATTTTGATGGATCTTGTAAGGATGAAAAGTCGGCAGCAGAATATGTGATCAGAAATGAAGAAGGTCTATTTTTGGGCGTCGGAGCTAGACAAGTTGGGTCAGCATCAGTACTAATTGCAGAAGCAACTGCACTTAGGGATGGTGTTAAGGCCGCAGTCGAAATGGGACTTGACAGACTACAAATTGAAGGCGACAATTTAACAGTCATTAAGGCCTTAAGAGGAGAGATTGAAATTCCATGGTCGAATTATGCATTAATCATCGACACCCGTAAGTTTTTAGCACCATTGTATCCAACAGCCGTCCAACACATATTTAGGGAGGGGAACAGAGCAGCTGATTGGATGGCCAACTTTGGCCATCTTTGTTACACACCTAATTTCTTTGTCGAACCGCCCTCGCGAGATTTAAAACAGATTCTTTATGAGGATATACTAGGGGTCACCCTCGAGAGGAGGGTCTCCTAATTCTTCCATTTCACTCTTCTTACCTTATATATATATATATTGTCAAGAATAGATTGTCAAGTTTGAGGCAAAACACATCTTGATTAACATTTTGGTGAAGATCAAGTGTAGTATCAGTTTACTGTTTGATGAGCCACTGACCATACACAAGCTTGCTCAAAAATAAAATTATTTTTAGCATATGATTTTATATTATAGTAACCAGTGTATTGCACGGGCAAAAACTAGTACTACAAAAATAATATGTACTCCTTTTATTCCAAAATGAACTTTCCATTTGACTTTGCATTGTCCCATTACCAAGAATTGGAAGCCTTAGGCAATGTCCTAATTTTGCCAACAAAATAAGTCGAGCCAACCGAGAATCACATCATAGGAGAAGGGAGATTTCAAGGGCATGATTATTGCTTTCCATATAAAACATACAGGAGGATTTTATTTTATTTTATTTTATTTTTTTTTTTTTTTTGAGAGGATCCTATCCTAATAACTCATTTGTTCTTGATTCATTCACTGAATTATGCTGGTACCTCTATATAACTCATTCATTGTATACTCGTATCATTGCATATAAGTACTCCTTTCCTAGAAGTAAACTCATAATTCTTAAAATTCATTCTCTATGGCTTATCCAAAAGTTTTAGTCTTTCTTGTAGCCCTCCACCTTCGTTTATGTGGTGATCTTTTCCAAATCCTCTGCTTTGCTCAAAATCATAGTGGCTTGAGTATCCCTTTGATCCACCGTCACTCTCTTGAATCCCCTATATATCAAGCAAATCTCACAGACGAAGAAATAATGGAGGAACTTATTCATATATCCAATATTCGAGTTGAGTCATTCGCAAACACAAGAGGTAACAACAAAAAAAGTTCATTAAGATCACCCCACCTTGACACGGTTGTTCGACCATCAATGAGTTCACAGCCTTATCTATACTTCATTAGACTAGGAATTGGAACTTTTAATTCCAACCCATCATATAAAATATATTATGACTGTGGATACTGGAAGTGATCTCATATGGTTGCAATGCCAAGGCTGCAAAAAATGTTTCCATCAAGTAGATCCTTATTTTCCTAAGAGCCAGTCTAAGAGTTACACTCAATTCTCATCTTGTTCGCGTTGCCCTTCACAAATTATTTGTCGAGATGGTACTTGTATGCTTGCACGAACTTATCAAGATGGTGCAAGTATAGATGCTCTAGCATCTAAAGAAATATTTACCTTCGAGTCTGAGGGTGATACATATATGAGAATCAAAAACGTCTTTTTTGGTTGTGGAGTTAACATGCATAAGTTCCCAGAAGGTAATTAGTACGAACTTGTTTCTTTATTTAGTTTCTCAACGTTCCTTATTGTTCTTTTCATTTGACTTTTCACGATATCTAAAATGACACTTTGACCATTCATATAATTATTACAGGTGATAACCCAAATAACGTGATTAGTGGAATCCTAGGAATGGATAATGACCAATACAGCTTCGTGAGACAAACAAGGAAATTCCTTCAAGGGCGATTTTCATACTGCTTACAACCAGTTAAACTCCGCAAAGGTGGATCACCTTCCCCTCCTATGTACCTATGATTTGGAGATGACATACCACAAACACCGGGAATGCTAAGCACACCACTAAGGCAAGTAAAATACCACAATCAATACTACATAAACCTACAAGGTTTAAGTTTATCTAAGAACAAACTCAACATCCCACCTGAGACATTTATGGTTAAGAAAGATGGCACTGGAGGTTGTATAATCGACACTGGATCATCGATTAGCTACCTGATTTCGCCAGCATACAAAATTTTTGCAGCTGCAATGACGATTTTTATGGAATCAATGAATCCGAACTTGAGAAAGATGAAACCGGAATATAGTTTCCAGTTATGCTTTGAGAGGTTTCAGGAACCAGAAACAGTTCTAGTTCCATCTGTTACGTTTCATTTTGATAATAATGCTCAGTTTTATGTTGCACCACAGTATGCATTCTATATTGGCCTTAGTAAAGCTGGTGAAGCCAAGATTTGCTCAACGATATTTGAGAATCAATATGGTGAGACTATATTTGGAGCATATCAACAAATTGATAATCGGATCATCTATGATACTCAAAATCAACAATTACTGTTTAAGAGAGAGAATTGCTCTGCGACGAATTGATACTATACTGGATCCTTTCTTTCTTTTTAGTGTTGTTAGCATTGTAATGGCTTCAATTTCATATCTTCAATGGTTCAGATTAGTGCAATGAAAGATAACATGATGTATTGTGTCTTAATTTTTACTACAAAATTTTCTTCTTTTGCTTGTGAGTAGAATGTTCAAATATGAGATTTTAGAATCATAATTTTTGACTTAGTTCATGATAGACCAAAAATCAGATCTTTCTAAAAATACCTCTCATGTTCCTAAAAGATTTGGACTATATCTTTGATTCACGGTGATTTAAGTCCACACAAGACGGGCTGCCTATTTCCACAAAATAAAGGCCCCGTAACAAGCAGTCACAGCCTCAAACGGATCACTTTTCACAAATATTTGGGCTTATGTTCGCGCCCTCAAAAAAATAAAAAGGGACTTTGGGCTTATATGTGCAGGACTAGGAACATTCTTTTTGTAGCTTGGCGTTTGTACTTGGAGGGTAGCCCAAACTAGGAATCCATGAGACAACAGCTTTGGACTTGACTTTACTCTATTTGTTTTCTTCTCTTTCCAAAAACAAAACAACCACAATAATGAAAATGAAGTATTGGGGTCAAGAGCCAAGTTTGTAGATATCTAATAAGATGAGATTCTCTCCAATTAATCTCTCTAATACCTTACAAAATAAAAAATAAATCTTATTTTTCTTTCTTTTTTATTTAGTCTTTGTGAGATAATAGAGGGAGTGATTGCCAAATAAATTGGAGAGCATCTCATCTCAGATCTAATGTATACAATTATGATTCTGGTGCGCAATTTTTCAGGTGCATTCGGGTGTATTTAGACAGATACATCCATTTTATTTTTAAAAATGTGTTCAGCCCGATATGTTTTATGGCCCATTCTTTAAACTTGACAAAGGCCCAATCTACTTACCTTAGGAGTATCTACCGAATGTATTATTTACTAGGCCCGTCATTGATTATAAAAAGTAATCCCATTTTAAGTAGAGTACAAAAATTTGTGTGGACTTAGTCCATGGTGGACCAATATTTGGAGTCACCCCCTACTTCACCTGGAGCCACCCACTCTAAAAGTGGAGTCACCCCTCAAATTTATACTTAGCACCACCCCTACTTCACCTGGAGCCACCCCTTACTTTACCTGGAGCCACCCCTTATTTCACCTGGAGTCACCCCTCAAAATTACTTCACCTGGAGTCACCTCTCTACTTTACATGAAGTCACCCCCTATTTTACCTGGAGTCACCCCACCCCAGAAAATTACTTGATTTACGGTAGATTAAGTCCACATAAGACATGTTGGTCAGTATTTTTCCTCGCCATGATAAAGCTGTTTTACTCATTAATTTGTGTGTTCTTGATTTCTATACTTATTTGATTTTCTCAATTAATTAAATCCACTTGCTCCATTAGTGCTCAAGACCTAACATTTTCCGTTAAAAAGTAACATCAACATTACAAAATGTAAAGAATTTCAAACAATACCTAACAAGATTTGACAACAACAACAAAATCAAAATATATAATACTCCATACTAGTAATAATAATAATAATGACATTACAAAGCCTCAACTTTTCAGGTCGGTTTATACTTTACATAAACTGAACAATAATATATTACTAGAAAAATACAAATTGAAAAGCTGGTCAATTTGATAATGAAACAGAACAAGAAAAGTAGTGTGCAAATATTCCAAAATGGAATATTCAATCATATATTGAGAGGAGGGGGGGGGGGGGGGAGGACGATCAGCTGATACGGCGGCACAGGGTAATACCATCACCCACAGGAAGCTGACAAATCTCAACCCTTGGATCAGCTGCGATGGCTTTGTTGAACTCTAAGACAAAGTCTCTGTAATACCTTACGTACTTTCTCATTGGTGCATCTGGTGGTGCGACCACAGATCCATTCCATAGGGTGTTGTCGTACCCGATTACTCCTCCTACTTTCACTAGATCAATCAATCTCTTGTGGTAGTTTGAGTAGTTGTCTTTGTCGGCATCAACAAATGCAAAATCGAATGATCCATGGTTCTTGGCCTGTCATGTTTATATTTATATTTGAATATATTAATAATAATAGTTGGAATTATTGTAAGCAATTATTTGAAAGCATATAATGAAGCAAAGTTGGAATTTGCCACTACAACAATATCATTCTGGCACATTTTACAAGAAAACCCGTATACCCTAACAAAAGGTTTTGTGTAACACCGTTTTATAGTAAGACCATTAAATGTAACATTTTTCGTTTAAAATGTAATAGTTGTCTCAAGGTGAGACCTCTTATAATATGATTTTGTGAACTATAATTTTGGACATTGTATTAGGTTGCCTTCATGAATATTTTTTGCCAAAAAAATAAATAACTTAGAGTTCTCTATTGCGACAAAAAGGTTACTAAATACACCACCAATAAGTGGTTGGTTTGAATGGTTGGTTTGAATGGTTTGGCACTCTCATCTCTTAAGCAATGTCGAGGGTTGGAATCTTATAGATGGAAAAACTACTTAGTGGAGACACTTTACCCCTTCGTGCGCTAACCCGATGCGAGCAGGATAAGTCTTGCCCAAAAAGCATGGATAAACCTGTGGTCTAAACCAAAAAATACACTAAATACACCAAACGCTACAATTTCTGGGTCACATTCAGCGGTCCAATGTATTTCTCTGGTCAGCTACACATGTGAAAAGTCAATGATGCCCATGGGCCATGACAAACTAAGAGAACATGTCAAAACTGACAACAGGTACAGACAATTGGCAAGCAACAATTGCAATCTGTTGAGAATTCCGCCTCGTATGGGAACTACGAGGTCAATATGTGTTATCTAACCAACCCCAATGGGAAATGTAATACCAAGTGAAAAACTATAAGTATTTGGGTTGAGAAAAAAAAAACAACCAAGTATATTCCGTCGAGGGCGGGATTTGGAGAGACTCAAATGTACACAATCTTAACTCTAACTAGTCACCTCGCATAAAGACGGTTCCGGATAGACCCGCAAAGTCTTAAGAGTAAATTCCTAACTTCTTTTAATGTAAGCTATGCCAATGTGAATTCAGGTCTATGTCCAAGTGTGCTCATAGTTCCATAGACATTAGAAAAAGCGTCAACAAAGAAGATTCATGTTAGTTTCATGAGCATTCATTACTCATTATACATAGGGACCATTAATCTCAGATTCTCAGATCGCATCAAATGTCACCAAACTAATAAAAAATACTAATATTTCGTGTGAATTAAGAAATGAAAAAACATAGAAGTAAATCTTACATCTTCAATTAAAAGGTCAAGCATGGGCAAAGCAGGGCCTTCTCTGAAATCAATTTTGTGGGCAACACCAGCTTTTTGGATCACTGGCAAACCCAATTCATAATTTTCTTTGTTTATATCCATAGCCAAAATCTGCAATCATAATCAAATCCACCAAATTAAGTAATTAATAACAATCACAATCATTAAAATATGACCCAAAATACCACTAAAACATAAGAAATACTGTATTGCAGAAACAAGTAACAAATTTACTGAATTGGGAAAAAATTGGATTTATTGCCATTTTTTATCAAATTTTACCTTGCCATCTTCAGGTAAGGCAAGAGCAGATGAAAGAAGTGAGTAACCAGTATAAACACCAATCTCAATTGTGTTCTTAGCATTGATCAACTTAAGTAGCATGTTCAGAAATTGCCCTTCATCTGCAGATGTTGTCATAAGATTCCTGTACATTTATATTTCCCATAAATCAATAAAAAAAATCCCATCAAGATAAAAAACAAAAAAAAAATTAAAAAAAAAAAACAAAAAAAAAACTGTGTTTTATGATCATTTTGAAGAATACCATGGATGTTTTGCAGTGATCTCTCTGAGTTCTTTCATGGACTCTGGCTCTCTTGGGTACACACTAGTCTCAAGGATATACTATTTCCAACAAAAAAAAAAGAAAAAAAAAATCAGTGATTTATATTGAATAAAGCATATAAGATTTAGATCCAAAGAAACAAAGTTTGGTGTAAATTAAATTAAATTAATTACCTGATACAACTCATCGCTTTGAAGAAGGCTTTTATGGCCAACTTCTTGATGCTTAATTTCTTGAGTTTGTTTTTGTTGTTGTTCTTGGGTTTGCTTTTCTTCACCAATGGTAGCCATTATTGCTTTGCTTTGATATGAGTATATTTCTCTTTCTAACTTTCTCTTTTTTTGTTGGTGTGTAGTACTAATACTATAACAGCCAAACACGCTCTTATGGGTACTTTGAATGAGAAATGGGTGTGCATATATATATATATATGGAATGGAAAATATGAGAGAGAAAATCGGGTTTCTCCGGGTTCCACATGACACAAGTCACAACCCGATCTGCGGTTGGTGATGGTGGGAAAGTGGGACCCAGTAAGAGGTGTGGGATAAATGTCAGTGCCCGTTACATTTTTGCTCATGTAAGGACCAAGGAGAGTATAATGTTTTTATCCTACCCACTTGTAAGAAAGAAAGTGCGCCAAACGACGAGAAAGGTATCACGAAAACGTCTTGGTACTACGGTGCACTATTAAATTTAAATAAATAGAGACCCAAACGAACTGAAAAGTTTGGGTAAAATTAAAAATCTCAACCGAACTATGAAAATTCCATGTTTTCTAGGCTTTTTTTTTTATTTTATTTTCGGACTATACCCACCGGACATCCTAGGCTCTAGATGACATGCATGGGACGCCCTCGGACTTGGTTAAAATGTTTTAGAGGTCACCTATATAAAGCGCGGAACACTAAAGCTGTGAGTAAGCATGAAGTTCGGGAATATGGATGGCCTTGCCGGGACACAGAAAGTCGTCTTGGTCATAATAGACCTTGGAGACAAGTTCCAACAAATACCTCAACCGATCACCGAAAAGTCCAAAATTGAAGGTTATAATTCACGTTTTTTGAGCTTCCGAGGGCTCCTGAACGAAGGTTGTAATTCTTGCTACATATCGTGCGGATCAACTCTAGTGGACATGGGAGACCAATAGGATCAGTTATCGGGTCCATGTTAGCTTTCGACAAACATTTATTGTTCATTATTAAAAAGGGCAGAATACCGAAATCATGGGTGAATACGAAGTCCACTGATCGAGATAAACTTCCCGGGGCACTTAGGAGTTGTCTTGGATCATAATAGACACCACGAAGAAGTTCCGGCAAAAATTTAAACCGGGTTCCGAAAAAATGAAAATTTAAGGTTATAAATCCACGTTTTTGGGGCTTCCGAAGGGCTCCGAAATGAAACTTGTTATTTTTGCAACATATCGTGCCGGATATTCCTAGGGGACATGGGAGGCCCCTAGGATCAGTTATCATGTCCAGGTTAGGATTCGACGGACGTTATACTGTTCACTTTTATAAAGGAAAGAATACTGAAAATCATGGGTGAATACGAAGTCCAGTGACCGGGATGGACTTCCCGGGGAACCTGAGAGTTGTCCTGGATCATAATAGACACCCCGAATAAGTTTCGGCAAAAAATTCAACTGGGTCCCGGATAGCTGAAAATTGAAGGTTATAATCCATGTTTTTGGGGCTTTCGAAGGGCTCCGAAATAAAAGTTGTTATTTTTGCAGCATATAATGCGGGACCTCCCTAGGGGACATGGGAGGCCCCTAGTATCAATTATTGGGTCCATGTTAGGATTCGACGGACGTTTTACTGTTCAATTTTAGCATAAAGGGAAGAATACCGAAAATTATGGGTGAATACGAAGTCCAGTGACCGGGATGGACT
The DNA here is from genome assembly GCA_038025085.1 of Tetragonia tetragonoides. Classification (NCBI taxonomy): domain Eukaryota; kingdom Viridiplantae; phylum Streptophyta; class Magnoliopsida; order Caryophyllales; family Aizoaceae; genus Tetragonia; species Tetragonia tetragonoides. Next base: position 44,165,404 of record CM076145.1, read on the forward strand.
TCCCGGGGAACCTGAGAGTTGTCCTGGATCATAATAGACACCCCGAATAAGTTTCGGCAAAAAATTCAACTGGGTCCCGGATAGCTGAAAATTGAAGGTTATAATCCATGTTTTTGGGGCTTTCGAAGGGCTCCGAAATAAAAGTTGTTATTTTTGCAGCATATAATGCGGGACCTCCCTAGGGGACATGGGAGGCCCCTAGTATCAATTATTGGGTCCATGTTAGGATTCGACGGACGTTTTACTGTTCAATTTTAGCATAAAGGGAAGAATACCGAAAATTATGGGTGAATACAAAGTCCAGTGATCGGGATGGACTTCCCGGGGCACCTGAGAGTTGTCTTGGATCATAATAGACACCCCGAATAAGTTTCGGCAAAAACTTCAACCAGGTTCCCCAAAGCTGAAAATTGAAGGTTATAATCCACGTTTTTGAGGCTTCCGAAGGGCTGTGAAATGAAAGTTGTTATTTTAGCAACATATCGTGCGGGACATCCCTAACGGACATGGGAGACCCCTAGGGTCAGTTATTGGGTCCTTGTTAGGCCTCGACAAACGTTTTACTGTTCACTTTTATAAAGGGAAGAATACCGAAAATCATGGGTCAATACGAAGTCCAGTGACCGGGATGGACTTCCCGTGGCACCTGGGAGTTGTCTTGGATCATAATAGATACCCCGAAGAAGTTTCGGCAAAAATTTCAACCGGGTCCCGAAAAGCTGAAAATTGAAGATTATAATTCACGTTTTTGGGGCTTCCGAAGGGCTGTAAAATGAAAGCTGTTATTTTTGCAACATATCGTGCGGGACATCCCTAGGGGACATGGAAGACCCCTAGGATCAGTTATCTGGTCCATGTTAGGATTCAACGGATATTTTACTGTTCACTTTTATAAAGGGAAGAATACCAAAAATCATGGGTGAATACGAAATCCAGTGACCGGGATGGACTTCCCGGGGCACCTGGGAGTTGTCTTGGATTATAATAGACACCCCGAATAAGTTTCGGCAAAAATTTCAACTGGGTCCCGGAAAGCTGAAAATTGAAGGTTATAATCCACGTTTTGGGGCTTACGAAGGGCTCCGAAATGAAAGTTGTTATTTTTACACCCTATCATAAGGAACACCCGTAAGGGACATGGGAGGCCCTTAGAGTCATCTATCTGGTCCATGTTAGGCTTCAACATATGTTTTGACTATTGGTCACTATTATAAAGGGTATCACACCGAAAATCATGGGGGAATACGAAATCTGGGGACCTGGATGGACTTTCCAAGGTAACTGAGAGTTGTCTTGGATCATAATGGACACCTCGAAGATGTTTCGGAAATATTTTCAATCAGGCCCTGGAAAGCCGAAAATTGACGGTTATAATGCACGTTTTTTAGGCCTCCAGAGGGCTTCGAAACGTAACGAAGGTTGTAATTTTTGCAACATATCGTGCGGGATATCCCTCGGGGACATGGGAGGCCCCGATGATCAGTTATCGGGTCCATGTTAGGCTTCGACGTACGTTTTACATGTCACTATTATAAAGCGCAGAACACCGAAATCATAGGTGAATACGAAGTTCAGGAACCCGATGGACTTCCCAGAGAACTTGGGAGCGTCTTGGATCTGAATGCACACCCCAGAAATGTTTCGGCAGAATTTTTAATTGGGTCTCGAAAAACCTCAAATTGAAGGTTATAATCCACGTTTTTGGGGCTTTCGAATAGCTCCGAAATGAAAGCTGTTATTTTTCGCTTATATCGCGGCGGACACCCCTAATGGATATGGGAGGCCCCTAGGGTCAGTTATCTAGTCCATGTTAGATTTCGACGAACTTTTACTTGTCATTATTAGAAAGATTGGATCACCAAAAATCATGGGCGAATACGAAGTTTAAGGACCCGAATGGCCTTATATATATTCCACAATAGATTAGAGAGCCATATTAGATGACCACCCATGAAACCGTGATCCATTATACATGTCGGATATGTACTCATCAAAAATCATCACAGTACAATTATGAATTCAGCCAATTTTATGTTGAAAGATGAAGGTGGGCATATGATTTACTGTTGCTATGAATTCTTTTAAAATTTTAAATATTCACATTCAACTATCTTAGCTAGCTAGATTATTGTCACCCTTGAATTAAAAATAAAAAGCCCTTTCATGTTTAATACTGTACTTCATAATTGAACTCCTGTTACATCGTTGAGCTTAAATCTAGTGACAGCATAGTGTCATTCAAGTGGTCCTATGACTAATGACCCGGTGAATCAAATTGATCATTTGATCCACATGGTTTTAGTTGTTTCTTTAATGATCCACATGTTAAGCTAAGTCTCCAACTCTGCACGTTAAGAAACCAATTATTAGGAATATAAACAATTAAACAAACTAAGTATCTCAAGTCTAATTTGTGGAATCCTCTGCGAAAGAATAGGTACAAGACAAGGACAATTATTTGAGTCTGAGACGATTAGCAAGTTGAAAGAATAGTAAATTGAAGAAAATAAAGGATACAATAGCTTATTCATCTAGTATAACATTATGGTTAACTATGTCCGAGCATTAATAAGAGGGATTATTTTCTCCCGAGCCATACGTACATTGTTTACACACGATGGGGGGAGGGGGGGCGGAGATTCGATCCTATGACCACTTGAACCGAAGGTCTCAATTTTAACCATTACCCCAACACCTCATTGACACATCTTTGGATTTCGCAATGCACTAACCATTGACGGGGTAATTTGGTATATATATGGCCATATGGGCTAAAAGTCCAGTTTTGTGGACTGACTTGACTCTTAATCAAGACAAGCAAGGAAGATATGAATATATGATATATATATATACGACTCAATGTCTCTATCCTAAACCTGATCAAAAAAACCCGATCCGCGGGCTTGGCCCAAACCCGCCCATATTTGGGACGGGTTTGGGATGAAGGTCAAACCCGCAAACCCGGCCCGAATGGCCCGAAAGTTTATTTATTTTGAATTTTTTTATATTTTTCTATTAATTTGCTTGCTGTAATTTTAATTTAAACTTTTTTGAAAATATAATTTTGCAAATCTGAGGTTATGGTTGCGTAGATCTCGAAAAGTTATATGGATTCAAAAAAAAAACACCTCAAACGCATTTCGGGATCAAAAATTACGGTTAAAAAAAGAAAATTTACGATATCGCGATTTGGCTCGAAAAGCCCGCTGACCCGTCCGAAACCCGATAGGGCCGGGTATGAACATGAATTTTTGGCCCGAAACCCGGACAGCCCGGCCCGATGATCAGCTCTACTCTATCCCAAATTGCATTAGTGAGTTCTACGAGTATATGAGCAATTTAGTGAAAAGGAAGAAAAAGTGGAATATTTTGGCCGACAAGGAGTTGGTGAAGATAGGGTTGGTGAAGCCGGGTGCTTGAGACCTTCATGCCACACAAAGAAAGTTGGTGACCACCTTAAGTCTTATTTCGAATGTTTTTCCTTTTATAGTCCCTTTTATTAGGGACTTCATATAAAAACTTCCGTGAACACTTTGTCATCATTGACTGTGAATAAAGCTAGGAAAGGGCACCCATAAGAAGAACAAAACCAAATTTCAATCATTAGTTTAACTTGTTCATGGCCAAAAAACTTACTAGAGGGGCATTGCTTTAACAACCCATCATATATGGGTTGGTGAAGGCAAGATGTATATTTTGATTTGTTTGCACGAATGAACTTGGGATACTAATTTGATAGATGTAAATTCTCTAAGGATTATCTATTTCAGAGTTGTTTAGATTGATTTCTAGAGAGTTCCCTATATAAGATGTTATCGATTAAATTTCGTATCATGGGATTGATTAGGGCATTCAGAAAGTTTGTTATATGTAAAGTACGTATAATCAATATATTATGAAAGTGGTGAGACTTAATACATTAGTATTTTTTTTCTCCCCCCTTAAAGCCACCCATGTGTTCCATGAACAACGACTTATCTATTCTTCCCGAGGAAAGCTCTTCCAAGTTCCAATACTTTTTGGTGGGTTGGTAGGTTCAAGCAGAGGAGCATAACCTCCCTGTAAAGAATGATGGAAGAGTGCACTTACCACTTACCACTTACCACTTACCACTTACCACTTACCACTTGTGTTCCCACATCTTTCTCCCAGTACGTTTTGTTCATTTTCGGATTTAAATAGTAATTAGGGCTCATACTTTATGAGCTTTTTACCCACTTATACCAAATGTTTTTGGTTTAATTACGTTACCTTCACCTCTACCTTTTCTGGTACATCCTCGGTATTTCGTTGTATTCAATTATTAGTTGACTTAGTAGTTTTCTATTATATTTCAATAGTTTCATCCTAGTATTTCCCTTACCGCTGACCTTTGCCTATGCTCATGTTGTATAGGTGCTCATCTGAGCCCAACCTAACAGAAAACAAAAGAAAGAATGTTAATGACGATGATTATGCTGCATGTGCGTTGAATTAGGTAAGAACACCTCCAATTATTGAAATACTCACGATGAACCCATGCTGCAATTTTCTTTTTCTTATTTTTAACACCGAAATTGAAGACTATTGACGATTGACCATTTGCACAAGCAAAATTTTGTCATTTGGGTGTCTTTTTGGCATGCTGTTCGTATTCGTTTTTCGTTTGGGCTATGGCCCTCCTACGATCAAAAGCCCAAAAGAAAGTAGTTAGGAATGTACCCAAAAAATTGAGCACTTATTAAGTTATTATATAGCCCACAAACCATTAGGCCGTCCTCTCACAATATAGTAGAGTCTAATCAATTCAACCTCGAAAAAAATAATAAAGCCTTGTTCTCTTCAACGAAATAGTGCGGGATGGTGAGAAACGGAATAGAATAGAACGGATTGGAACGGAATAGAACGGAACAGCGCGGCGCGGATAATTCAAAAAAATGTGAGATAAAATGAAGTACAGAATGCGGAACGGAACGACGCGGAACGGAACGGCACGAAACGGAACGGAACGGAATGCAGCATAGAAACGACGAAAAGAACATGACCTAACTATATATTTTAAGAAAGAAGGCACCAGCGGTTTGAGACCTGTGTAATATATTTTCCATAAGATTATAAGAATGAGTTTTATTTCATTGTACTCACTGTTGCTCATAAGAAAATTTTGGAAGTTCACTTGTTAGAGCACCCAGGTGTGGTAACAATCTTGTTCCTCTCAATACACATAACATTTGCAAACATACAAGATTGTTACACCTCCAATATTGAGGTTGTTGGTAACAATCTTGTTCCCCTTGGTTCTAAGTTGAGGGTAGTCTTTGGGCCATTCTACTCCCCGAGTATATTGAAACAACTTTCCATCATATACGATATACCCCAAAAATAGAAATTGATACAAATTGGATTCAATTTGGCTTCCAGGATTTTCAAAATTAGTTGGGTATCCAATCTAAAACCATTTCCAAATCCAAGAATCCAAATTCAGTGAATGCCCAGACCCATAAATTCCATGTAGTAACATATGTATTACCAAGTCAAATATTTGGCAACTCACAAGTGATATTTTAGAATGCCAACCAGCTTATATGGGTAGCATATGTTGAGTTTGTGATTGATATTAGTGATTTTAAGGGAATGTATAATTATTTAAAATTAAAATTGCAATAAAATATTATAAAATTTGGATTGTAAATTTATTTAATTTTTAATTATTTATCATTTTTTGGATTTTATTTTTTTATATTATAATTGCTGTTTTTTATATTAATACATAATTATCCGAATTTAAAAATATTAAATAGCAATAAAAAAGAGTTTAAGTATGTTTCAGAATTGTCGGGTGTTCACTGATTTCAATTTTGGTTGCGATAATTAGGATGCAGTAGTAACTGGATCCAATATCGATATTAATTGGTGCAGAGAATCCAATTCAGAATATTGGGATTTTGAGCAAGTTTTCAGTATGCTCACCTCTAAGAGGTGAGTCACACTATTTGTCCAAAGAAGAAGAATATATGCACCTAAAGATTTGGGGTGGCTCATGTGATCCGCAACTTATTGTCTCAAATAGTAGTAAAGGAGTTCAACATTGTAAAAAAAAAATGGAGATGGTGTCTCGTATCAATTAAGAGAATCTCTATTTTTCTAAGTAATATATCATTATCCTTTAAGAGTATTAAGAACAAATAAATTGTTCCATTCTACGGTAAAATCGTTACAACCAAGTCTCTTTGCATCTCAAACTCGTGATTTCGGTGTCCCACTTTTTTGATAATGGCCAGTAAAACGTTTGTCGAAGCCTAACATGGACCTGACAACTGACACTAGGGATCTCCCATGTCCCCTAGGGTTGTCCCATACGATAAAGTAACAACTTTCGTTTCGAAATCCCCCGGAAGCCCTAAAAAACGTGAATTATAACCTTCAATTTTCAACTTTTTCGGATCCGGTTGAAAATTTTGCCGAAATTTCTTTGGGGGGTCCATCATGATTCAAGATGACTGCAGGGGCCACCGGATGACCATCCGGATCCCTGAACTTCAAGTTCACCCATGATTTCGTTGTTCCGGCCTTTGTAATAGTGACCATTAAAACGTTCGTCAAAGCCTTTCATGGACCTGATAATTGACCCTAAGGGCCTAGCATGTCCCCTAGTGGTGTCCTATGCGATATGGTGCAAAAATATCAACTTTCGTTTCGGAGCCCTCCGGAAGCCCCAAAAAATGTGGATTACCTTCAATTTTCGACTTTTCGGGGCCCGGTTGAAATTTTTTTCGAAACTTCTTTGGGGGGTCCATTATGATTCAAGATGACTCTAGGTGCCTCCGAAAGGCCATCTGGGTCCCTGAGCTTCGTATTCACACATGATTTCGGTTGTTCCGGCCTTTATAACAGTGACTAGTAAAACGTTCGTCAAAGCCTTACGTGGACCTCATAACTGATCCTAGGGGCTAGCATGTCCCCTTAGGGGTCTAGCATGTCTCCTAGGGGTGTCCTGTGCGATATGGTGTAAAACAAACAAGTTTTGTTTCAATGCTATTCGGAAGCCCCAAAAAAAGTTGATTATAATCTTTAATTTTCGGCTTACCGAGGCCCAGTTGAAAATTTTGCCTAAACTTATCTACAGAATCCGTTATGAATCAAGACGACTCCCTGTGCGACAGGAAGGCCATCCGAGTCCCAATTGGTGCATGGAATCCAATTTAGAGTATTGAAAATTTGAGCAGGTTCCCAATATGCTCACTTCCCCTAAGAGGCAAGTCGCACTATTTGACCAAAGATTAGGAGAGTATATTGTGCACCTAATGATTTGGGTAGCTCATGTGATTCGCAACTTCTCTCAAACAGTGAAGGAATTCAAGTTGTCAAAGAAAATGGAGATTGTGTCTCGTATTAATTAATAGATCTCTTTTTCCTCCCATTTCTTTCCCTTCCTTTCCTCTCTTCTCATTTCTTCTCTACCAAATTAGCTATAAGAGAATCTCTATTTTCTAAGTGATATATCATTATCCTTTAAAAATATTAATAACGGATAAATTATTCCCTTCTACAATAGAATCGCTACAACTAAGTCTTTTTGCTTCTCTAAATACTTCCCTTAATCCAACTACTACGCCTAAGATCAAAACAATCAAAGTTGAGTTTAACATAATTGTTTCTAAAGGTTCGTTCAAGCCATTTTATTACAAGCTTGTTTTCTTCTTCTACTTTTTCCACTAATAATAGTACCACTAAAATAAAAAATTCAGATCCCTAATACCTTCTTTCATTACAAGAAGTTTGATTACATAAAGATACATATGTAGATAATGTTCATGAAATTACTTTCAAAGGAAATTCTATTTTAATTTTGTCAAACTATAAACCCACCTAGATTAAGTTAGAAATATAAAATCAACCATAGTTATTTCACATGAGAGTCTTTATCTTAAAATATTAATACTTTCCTAAAGTAGCGATTCGAGGAGGTAAGTATTTATGTTTTTATAAACATAACAATTCTCATATGGAAAAATAAGGAAATAAATCCAAAAAAAAAGAAGAAAAAAAATCCAAAAAATAAAAAATAAAAAAATAAATCCAAAAAAAAGAAAATAAAGAATTAAATCCCAAAAAAGAAAATAAAGAAATAAATCCGAAAAAAAGAAAATATAGAAAGACATCAGGGAAAGAAAAGAAAATATAGAAATATATCAGAAAAAGAAAAGAAAAAATAGAAATATATCAGGAAAAGAAAAGAAAATATAGAAATAAATCAAATCCCCTTTGAGTCTTTTCGAATCAACCAATAAAAAAAGGGGGGGAAAATATTAAAAAAAAAAAGGACCAGAAAACGAGTCAAATAGCATTTTAGCAGTATTAGCACTACTGACTTAACTCGGTAGTACTTGTAACTCACCTTCACTCTCCCATATTTTTTTTATTTTTGGTTCACTCTCCCATATTTCCCTCCTCTCTCTCTTTCTCTCTCTCTCTCTCTCTCCTCTCTCTCTCTCTTCAGTTTGATCCGTTGCAGAAGTGGGGCTTGTCATCTACTGAGTTAACTCTACAGAAGACAACAAATTTTGCAAAACAGAATTCAGAAACGCCTTACCTCTAATCTTTTCCCCTTCAAACTCAACCCTCATTTCATTTATCCGTTACTTCACTTGCTTCTTTCACTCAAATTCAGTGAAGGGTCTCAGGTATATTTCATTTTTCTTGCTTGATCACTTGTTTTCTTTACTGTATGTTGCTCTCATTGGGTGAATTTTGGGTTCTTATCATCTGGGTACTTATCCATTTTGTTAAAGTTGGTTGCTTTGCTTATTTTGATTCTCCAATTTCTTATTTTGCTGTGGGATTATTATTATATTTTGCTAAGTTTCTTGATGAATTGGTGATTTCCCATTTCAGAATTGTGAATGAATTGTTTAATTATAAATTGGGTGTTGAAGATATTGTTTGTTCCATTGAATTGGTGTGGTGATTCTAGCAAAATTTTCAATCTTTCAGTGTTTTAGATAGTGGTTAGTTAGCAGTGTGAATTAGTCTTATAAGTTTGTTTTTCAAAATGTAGCTATTTATCAATGCATGCATAGTTGCTTTGTTTAATCTCTTTTTACCTTTTCATCTTTTTTTTTTCTTAATCAAGTGAAATGTGGAGAGATGGTACTGACTCACATTGTCACCCTAGTTCATGGTATTTTTTTGAAGTATGATGAGCACGTAACGACCTAATTATCTTGAGTTTGCAATTATTCTAGTCATTTGGTTCATCTGAATGTTATGTTTCCTCCATTTCGGATCGAATTTATGACTTGGTTACATTTTTCAAATCACAACATCATTAAATAACAATGCAGCTTTCATTAGTAGTTGTGTAACCACGAGAGTAGGTAGGGGATAAAATTGGATCCATAATTAGCTACTATTTCGGAATGTAAGTTTTTTAGTTTGGACATCTCGAAAAGAAAAGGTGACTATAAAATCTGGAAAGAGGGAGTATGATCTGCTTTCAATTTATACACTAATTGTTGTTAACTTTCCCCCCTATTGTTTTCCAATCTCTGGGGAGAATTTGCATTTAGGTATCCAACAACCACTTAAAGTTTTAACTGAATGGGATTTCCAATGCATTTTGTTATTAAAGAACATTTGGAAGCAGCAATCTTGCTGAGTAAGTATTGGTTTGTTTGGCTGGGGGCAGGGCTGGGCATTTTAGTTCACTCTTTATGGATACGTAAACAGTTCCAACGGTTTTTGATTTGTATTTTATTTTGTGCAGGTTTTGCAACTTAAGTTGTGCATGAAATTCCTCATTGTTGAATTTGAATATTGTGACTTGTAAGTGCTTGGGTTAAGGAGTGAGGAATGGCGTTGGCAAGACGTCAAAGTGGTGATGTTGAAACCTTTACTGACATAACTGAGTGCAACCAAAATTCTCTTTCACATAACAATGGTGTGTTTGCTGGCTTCTTTATGATATATGCTGCCCCCCAATTTAACCTGGCTTATTCAATCAGTGATTTTTGTATTTCTCATTTATGGATGCAGCTAATCAAGTTATTGAGAGCTTATGTGAGAGTTGTGATCAATCTAGCTCATGCTCGGATCTACAAAGTCAGAGAAATGATCTTGGTGGCAGAACGAATGATGCTGTATCTTCTTCATCCCAGAGGGAGCAAAACCATGTAGACAGTGTCCCAAACTTACCTGAGAGTGTTTGCAATAGAAATTCCAGTCTACCAGGGGATATGATCTTGCAAATATCTGGTGATAATACTCCTATTCAGGGTCCGTATGTAAATGAATTGTGTGCAGATAGCAACAATAATGTTGCAGTCTGTGTTGAATCTGATGGATCTCCAAATATTTCCAGTTCAAGGGGATTGGGGTCAGAGCCAAGATTGTCAATGGATTCCTCTTATAATAGTGTTGATCATTCTTTAGGAGTTCGTGTGCACCAGGATGATAGTAGCTCAGGTTCTACCAGCAGGTCAGCTTTGTCCGGCCAGAGGCAGACAGAACATGGTAGTTCAAGACAGGACTTTGAAGCTGGAAGCTCTAGTGGCAGACAAGCAGATATAAGCACATGGAATAATCATTTAGTTCACCTGAATGCTTCTTCCTCCACTAGATTATCCATATCGCCTCGGAATCCATCTCCCATAAATTTTCAAGAACATTCTGTCCTGGGAAGTAGGGATGACCTTCGTGCAAATTCTTCCATGCTGCCTCATCTAAGTACGAATGACTATTCTGGAAGGCCTTGGGGAAACTTCAACCCAGGAATAGATATGGGGAACCGACAGAACTCCATGCCGTTCAATTCACTTGCAACCATGAATGCGCCTTTGCATTTTGGCACCCATCAATCTTTTGGTCCTATGTGGTTGAATGTACCCTCTGTAGGTCCCAGCAATCCGTATATGTCTGGGACGATTCCTAGCGCTTCGAGAAATGTACCTCCAATGCCTTCAAGTAGCAACTTGAACTCAAGGGCTGACAACTCAACAGAGAGAATCCATGCATCTCTTCTGGGACATCTCTCACAACAGTCTAGACAGTACAGCCCAGCAATTGGAAATGTTGGTGCTCTTGGTGGTGCATCTACTTCTCAAAGAGAGTACGGTTCAAGTTTTCATCAGTGGTCTGCCCTTCCCTGGGCTACTCAGCCAACCCATTCAGTAGGGAGTCAGCAAACAGCGCAAGAATTTCCCCCATGGTCTATCTCTCCTTGGGATGTTTCAGGTTCTGGTGCCCACAACCATAATTTCGCTTCAGGTCCAGCCAATATTAACTCAATTGGTAGCCTGCAGCATTTATGGCAGGAACCTGGACCTAGCAATATGGGCCACGGTCCATATTTTCCTGATCCACATCCACTAACCTCCCAGTCTAGGCATCATCTGAGGAGGCCCGGGATGGCTATGGAAGCTCAAACTGCCGAGGGTCTCGGCATATCAGCAGAGCAAATGGAGAGGGAACTATCTGAGGTTCGTGGCCCAGAGTATTCTCTGTTTTAGATTTGTTACAGCTTGATTAACTATGGAATATTAATAGGCTCTAATGATAGTATATTAAGTATCCTTGTGTTAGTCACTTCACCCAAAATTAAATGTCGCACATTAAAATGTTAAATGTCTTCTGGTGGGGTAGGGGGTATGCTTCGCTTTAGCATAGAACATTACCTATGAAAGCTAAGTAGATAATTACTTTGGGCCAGCCCAACCTGGAAAGTGAGACATATAACGTGGGACGGACGGAGTACTTTTCGTTCTTCTTTTCAGGTACGATACAGATACTTTATGATTGAAATTGGACCACTTATAATTGGCTGTTAGTGCATTTGAATAAATCTGATTTATGGAACGAGGTAATTACTTTGCTGTGGATGTTTTTTTGTTTACTATCGTAGTCATGTTGCATGTATAATGACTTGGGGAAAGTTTCACTTTATTATTTTGGGTTATCTTTCTGTAACCATTGCCTGATGCCATGATCGATGTATAGTTGCGGAGACATGTAGTTCGGCGATATAATTTTAGAAATTAATGTACTCTGTTTATTTAACTGGTTTTAGTTTATCTTGTTTTTAAGAAATGATCATTTCCTAGTTATGGATGGCTTCTACCTTATCGAACTCTTCCTTTCACCTGAATGACCTGTGTGAAATGCTTGAACTCTGACATGGGTATGGATATTACTTCAAGTTAAGCAAAAGAAACCAATCTTTTCGAGTAGGACACCTGGACACATACCATTATTGGATGCTTAGTGTGATATCTGAGCAACATAGGATGATCCCTCAATTTGCTTGCACTATATTCACGGATATGATGGAAATGTATTTTAGTGTTTATTGTTCCACCTGTTATTACAATTCACTTTTTTCTTCAGCTCACTCGGTTTGGCTAGTACTTCTGTGCATAATTAAGGGATATATTAATGGCCGAATAACTATTGAAGTCAACTTCTACTTATGAAGCATTACAAATCTAGTTAAGCAACCTTTTTTTTAAATATTGTTTTATAGAGAAAGTAAAAGTATGCTATGTTAATGACAATCAACTAAACAACTTGCCAAAACATCCTCTCCAGAAAGATAATTACAAGGTAGGCCAATTTCTGTGGACCTTAGAATTTGTATAGCTTCTGAACGCCCCTACAGCACTAGCGCGCCCATAAAGATGCTAAATAAGTAACTCAATCCCATAGCATCTCAAGAGAGGCGGAAACTTCATTAAACACCCTTGCATTTCTCTCCAACCAAATGGACCATAAAGCAGCAAACAAAGCACATTGCCGCAATAGTCTCTTACTTTTATTAAATGGAGTATTAATCATCATGCTAGAATCTAGATGTGTAAAACATTATATGCAGCATTCATGATTGCCCCAAACAATAACTTCTGTAAAAGAAAAGGAAATAAGGAACATCCTTGAGTAGTCGAGCCTTCTGTTCGCCAAAAGGAATCCAATCCTATAACTTGTTTGATGAATTAGAGAGGGATATTTGTCTTGATGACTTGGCAAATGAGACAGTGTGGCCATTCAGTCATTCAGTCATGCAGTGCAAATCTCCAATTGCTTTTTCCTCGCTTGTCAGCCTTTCCTTTATGTCTAACTGTTTTATCACTCTATGTCTAGTCTAGCTGGCATCACTAGTACTTCAGTGTTTGAGAGTTCCAGAAGGCAACTTCTATATTGCTAAAATTTGTCATCATTTGTTCTTCGAGTCCGGAAATAAAGTTCTTTGAAATGTTTGACAACATTTAGACCACCTCACCTATACTCAAAACTTGGACATAAATAGAAAGAACACCACAAACTTCGTTGTGACGACCATGTTTTGATTTCTATCCTCTAGATAAGCCAACCGCAGTCACTTTTTCCAATGTGTTTTTCCTATGTTTCATGTTTCTTACAAACCACCACTACTATTGACCTTTCTTCTATTTAGATAATTTTACTAGTCACCTTCCTTTCATGCTCTTTGAGTTCTATTAAATCATTCTCTTTTCCTCAAATGACTGATTAGTGAAAACTGTCATTGCTTCACTCTGTAGGACCTGTCTTTGATAGTTGAAACATTTGGATAGTGATGTCGACGTTAAAACTATATATTAAGTAGAAGATATCAGATAATATAAAATCAAAATTGAGGGGCTTGAATCCTATTGCTGCCTTTTTTGAGAAATTGGAGCAAAATGAGTACATAAGTGGTACTGAGAAGGATGGATCTAATCAGTGGATGGTTACATCTCAACGTAAATTGCAAGTAAATGGTCTGAAACTCGTTTTCAGTGTGCCTTTTAGAAAAGACCAAAAATCCATGAAGTAGTAGCGCATATGGACAACTTGACATGTTAGATGTCTGAGAGCGCAAAGAATGGTTGTTGTCGGTCCTATCTTTTGATATTCATTAATGCAGGAGTTATCCTCTTCTCCAACTTTGGAAGAAGAAGTCAATGTTTATGCTAAGAATAGATCAAGAATTACGAGAGAGAGGCTTCCCAAAATAAAAGAATAGGAATTTTTTTTAAGAGAGCATATGAAGCTGCAGCCTAGATATTTCCTATATCTTAGGATTAGTTTGACAACCAAAGTGCAACCGCGTATGAACTTGAAGTCCTATGTGTCTTATCTTTCATTATTCATCCACAGGTGCATGCTTGCTTCTGGAGAAATTGGGATCTAATAGCATTTGGAATGGTCCAGACCAATTATGTGGCTACACATCCTTTTGGCGGGTTGTCAGTTAGGTTGAGCTGTTAGAAATTATATATGATGGTCTAGCACTTAGGGTCCAACCAGTTTGGGATGGGAAGTGCAAGTAGCCTAGCAACATCAATGTTGCATTACAGTGTTAAAGGACCAAATCGATTCATTAATTACCAAATTGGCTTCGTTAGGACATTACTCGGTAATGTCATTGGTACCAGATTCTCAACAAAATGTTGCTAGATCTTGGTAATAACTAAGAATAGAAAATATTCTTCTTTTTAGGTACGAAAACATTTGTAGTAATAGAAATCAAGAGAACATTCTTAGGGGACAAGGAGTCCTCATCTCCTCAAGAGGAATATAATTACAAATCACCCCACTAAAGCATAACATGCGTAATAGGATAATTATGTAAACACCCCGATGCCTTAGCCCACAAAGAGGCTAGGTATACAACCGTATCCCACAATATATCAACTGACATGGAAAAACCAGTAAAAACTCAAGCATTCTTTTAAAGGAATTTATTCCCCTTCCTCCCCCCTAATCTCACCTGCATGATCACTACAGCAGTGTCTGGACACAATCAAGTCTCTCCCATGACAGCAAATAACCTGCTCCATAAAGCCTCCGCAACTCCCACATGTCAGTGACATGGCAATCCTGTCTTGGCAATAAGTCTTTATTCGGAACGGAACAATGCATTACCATTAGAAAAACTACTCTTAAATGCAAAGTAACCCCCTGACCACCTTGTTCTCTTTGAGACACTCTTTTTACGCTATTATACTCATGTGCAGAAACTACTGTTTGAGGAAAAGAGAGGAAGTCATAGGAATAGGGTTTGCTTTCCAACATTCAGTTAGATAAAAATAAAGAATAGGAAAGGAATGGAATTAGTAGGAAAGGGTCCAATAAAATTTTAATCACTTACCCACCAAATTGTTGGGATATGAATTGAAGAGAGCTGAGAAGCTGTGAAAGGCTTGTTTTCTTCTTTTACATTCCTGTTTTTATTTTATTTTTATTTTTTTTGAATGGCAAATATTATTAATCGGCAACTTATTGCCTAAATATCAACAACACAAGTCCTAAGGCCCTTAGAGCCCTCTCTACAAGAATGGAGTATAGGGCTAAGTGGCTAACCGAACAAAGGAAATATAACTTGTTTTGTTTCAAGTTTATGTTATAAACCAAATGAAGTTAGTTCTCTCCCTTGCCTGCCATTTATTTGTCTTTTTATCATCTTTGAAAGGAAACACACTTATGGCTTCTCTTTGTCTTTCAAGTGGGTTGAGGGGCGCGGGGGTAGAAGAGATTGAAAGTTTCTTTAAGACTCTTTTGGCACAATTCCACTTGTTGCCATTTCACTCTTCTAGCGCTTCGTGTTTTATTCAGTGTGGGTGTTAGTCGAACATCTCTTGTCAGTTGGATCTGGCTCAGATTTGGATCTAGGTCAACCTTACCTGACCCAATCTATTGCCATCCTAGACCAATATGACACTGCAAAACTGTGAACTTCTCTGAAAATTTGACAGATACATCTACATATATTTAACGCATGGAAATATGGAAATGAAAGGACCATGATAAAGGGAAAATAGGCCGGCCAGTACGATTTGGATGAAATAAAGAGGGGAAAGACTGCACATGAGGTCTTTAATTGTTACTCCTTTTGCTCCACTAGTGGCGCTTGGCTGTTACAGACAACAGGATAATTGTCCTGTTTCCATATATATCTAGAGAGAGTCTTATTCTTGACCATTGAGCGAAGGCCGTACGAAGACATAGGGTCCTTTATTTCTATCGAAGTCATGGACTTCTTTCTGAATTTCTCGGGTTAAGTGCCTCTTCGAAAAATTCAAATGGATGTATTGAGGTTTAGGAAGATGAGTTACTCGATATGCACATGTTACTTTAAGGTAAATCATAATTGTTATATCATAGAACTTGTTCTGAAGTAGCAAGCCTTTTCATTTGTTTTGAATCAAGTCTGATGAAAACTACCTCTTCAATCGCAAAGGTTGAGGCTGTATATATCTGATTCATATAGTTGTAGGTTGGAACCTTGTGCATTAGGTTGATGGTTTAGTTTAGTTTAGTTTACATGGTAATGGTGTTATGTTAGAGCAAAATAGCCACTGATACTACTTTCAAATTGTCTGTACTAAAAATTTAGAATCTAGGCAGCTGGTCAATACCAAGATTCCTAGTCTTCTTCTCTCAGTGTAGACTGGCAACATTTTTCCTATCTCTGTGTTTAGTATTATTAAAGTTTTGCTCTTTTTTTTCTAAATTACGTGGTGTAGGATTCTAGGCTAACAGCCATATTTCCTAATTCCTGTTGGCAAACTGATTATATTCCCTCCCCCCTCATACCAAATGAAGATGACCAGGCCAATTTCTATTTCTATCAACGCCCTGTTGCACTGTTTCGATTCTTGACTTATTGTTTAACCTGACATGTGTAACAAATCGTTTCATGGCTTTGGTCTATGGAACTAACATACTTTCCTCTTCCTTGTCTAGCAGATTCATCAAGTCATACATGCTGCAAATGTGAATGGTTACCTCCAAGCTCAGGTTTGAATCTTGAGAATACTGTTTAATTATCCTCCTGAATCTTCATTAGTTCATATTATTTAAAGCATTGTGCATGAATTGGATGCATAATTGGTTCGACTTGTATTCTGACATATAAATTAGGCTCTCTCCCCAGAGTGGAAGTCAATTACTGTGGTGACTTTACTTTACTCAGTCTGTACGAGTTAGTTTGTCACAACCGAACCGAATTTGTTCTTGAAAGAACGAGACTGGCAATGGAACCTAATTCGTTCTAGTTCTTCCCTATTGGATGAGTAAGACTGCTTATCTGATGAAGAGGGTGGATAAACAAAGGGATGGTTACATACTTAAAAGTGGTAACTATAGTTGCAGTACCTGTGGACCACACCACACAATGTAGCTTGGTGAACTGCATAAAGTGAAATGAGTTGGAGATATTGGGTTCACATTCTCCATATTCAAACAAAAGCTGAGTTTAAAAAGTTCGGACATGATATGCATAATGTATTAGAGAAGCGATATGACTCATGGAACTGAAATATTAATTGCAGAAGCCAGAATCCAGTCCAAAAAAAACTTGTATTTCTTACTGCTATAAACTGTGATGGGAACTAGGCTCTTATCCAGTTCAATGTGAAGCTTGAAGTTCAAATGTGAAAAGGGTCAGAAGTAGTATGCTCTGTGACTATGCTTCTGGAGTGATCGAAGAAGGATTTACTGCAATGCCCTGAGGAGTAATGGTTATACTTGTTTTCTGAGGCTTAAAGGTCTTTCAGTCTCTTGCTGATAGCTCTTTTTGGGTGAGCTATGCAGGGTCAGTTTGTGAGATTAGAGATCTTGTTTACAGTTTCGAAGTTGAAACAGAGATTAATATAGAACCAATTACCCCAAAATAGAAAAAGAACAGAAAAAAAAGAAGGAAACTGTAAAACTCAAGCAAGCTGGACTAGGCTGCTATTAACTAGTTTCAAATGTTTCTTCCTGTCAATGCAAGCTCAGTGGTTCAGTTTTATGTGACCGGTAATCTATGGCAGGAGGGCTTGGTTTTGTTTGATTTCAATTTATGTTTGTTTTGATTTTTCTTCCTTCTGTTTTAAAAAGAAACAATCCTTGATGTTCTAGTGACTTTATTTGACATCTATAACAGGCAATGTTTCTGCATCAGAATTACTTGCCTTCCAACATTTTCCAACATCCGTGGATGATTGGTGTACACGACAGGCATAGAGATATGATGATTGATGTTGAAAACATGTCATATGAGGTAAACACTGTCATTTTGTTTGTTTTTTTTCCCCTTCATGATTCTGTGGGGTGCTTTTCTTTTTCTTACATAGAATGCTTAATATTATCTTTACAGGAGTTGATAGCATTGTGTGAGCAAATTGGGAATGTGGAGAGTGGATTGACAGAGGAAACCATTATGGAGCTTTTGAAACGGAGAGATTATGGTTGTGGTACTAGTGAGCCTTCTAAAGATACAGAGTCATGTTGCATTTGTACAGTTAAGTATCGGTCTTCACTCTTCAAGTATTCGTCACATGAAAGAAAGTTATCAAAATTAGAGAACGGCTGTTCTGGATGCTTGATTTGCCTGGTTTTTCCTACCCTTTTTTCTCCTCCTTTTTTACTTTTCCTGTAGTTCTCTAAACCAGAAATTTTTTGATGGCAGGAAGAATATGTTTCTGGAGAAGAGATTGGAACTTTGAATTGTGGTCATGAGTTCCACACTGGATGCATTAAGCAGTGGCTCGTTATAAAAAATATATGCCCGATTTGCAAGATGAAAGGCCTGGATAGATGAGACATGACATTTTCGGTTACTTTTGCGTAATTTCTAAACACAGCTCCTGCACATTGCCGGTAGCTTTTGTTTTGCTTAATCTTGTTGCATATAAGTCCTGTAATGAGCAGAAAGAAAAAAGTAGAGTAGCATTATACAGGGTTCCCAGACATTGTTATAGTCATAGTTTTTAATGTAAATAGGTCTTCAGGGGCATATTTGTGCTGCGTCATTGTTTTGCGTCATGTGCAGATACCTGATGAGCACGAACAAAAGTTGTGTGCCTTTGTTCGAAAATCCCAAATATATAGATAGAAGTTTTCAGGACGACCCGTGTCGAAACTCAGGTAAACACTGCATTTTATTCACTGTATTCATCTGAATTAGTAGTCCACTAAAACTCATATGAGGCAGCCTCAATGTGAGGCGCCTCATACAAGTATGATGCCATGTTGACGTCGTACTTGGCTATAGAGGTGGCCTCATGAAGACATTTTGGTAGTCGTCATACTCTTATCAATAGTTCATAGTACACAATAGGAGCACTTTTATTTTCGGGTGAGGGGTAAGGCTTATGGTAGGAAACTGACCATCGTAATTTTCCAAAGTTTGGATCAGTAAAATTTTCCAAAGTTTGAAATTTTGGATCTTAGTCATTTTTTTTTTTTTTTTTTTTTTGGAGGTTTTGGATCTTAGTCATCTTATTCTTACACAATGTGAGGAAAAGAAAATGACAAGGAAAAAGAAAGAAAGGAGACAAATGACAATGATTATGAAAAACGTCCCATGTCAAATATGTGTGAGCCAAGATACATCTCCAAATTGGTAACGTCACACAGCTGGGAACTAGCCCTCTGTTTAGTAATCATATTCAATTACTGGTGTTCATTCAGAGATATGAATTGATACTGCCAAATCCTACGTTGAAACGGTTGGTTTTTTCAGCGGTAATATTTTCTTTTGCTTTGTTTTTTGGTTCAAGGGAGACACAGAGACCATAAATTTGGAACTAATGTACTCAGTATCTCACTTTTAACCATTACACTAAAATCTCATTGTTTTTTCAGTGGTAGTATCTAAAATCTTGTCATTGTTTTACCGAAAACATTTGGACTAAAAGTCCTTAAATTATTTTATTTTTTTCTGGGGCACAAATTAGGGGACATTAGCTTTATTTATAGCGATGCAAGTAGCATTAATTGAGTAACTCCCCAAGAAAACAAAAAACTAATTGAGTTACTCTTCAAAATATGGACCATTTAGTGCCAAAATCTATATAATCTATATCTATATAATTAGATTAAAACGCAATGATTAAATCAGAGCTCGCCATATCAGTCGATGAATTGCCGAATGACGTGTCAATTTACTTATAATGTGTCATGTGACTCATGGCCAGTAAAAAGAAAAGAAAAAAAAGCGAGAGAAAAAGTAGCAACAATCCGACGTTACAAAAACATAATGGAGTTTAATGACTCATTTATCCCATTCTCTTCATTCTCACAAGTTGTCAGACGTTACAAATTCAAGAAATTGAATAGTAGGCTAATTTCTCTCACATATTGATGAGTCAAAAAAAAGAAGAAGTTAATTCATCTCTCATGAGTAGATGATGGAATCACACACCATCAATTCATCTCCTACCTTCCCATATGTTCAATGTTCGTGCATTCAATTTGATTACTTTATAATAATTGTAGTTTTTAGTTAAAAAGTTCAAACTTGAGTTTATCAAAAAATCGTGTAGTAAGCATGCCCAGTGCATAACTTTCATAATGGTAGACGCTTTATGTCACGTCGCTTGCCTTCCTTCGCCCACAAGTATTTTCCAAAGCAAATACCCACTAAAGAGTCTTACAAACTTTAGTGGTTCTAACAGGAGTAGACATGCCTAGTGCATAACTTTTATACTAGGATTTTGAGAGTTTGGAGTATTATTTTCCAAAAGTTTCACCTCAAACTTTTCAAGTATATTGTTAAGTTACGGATTTTTTTCCACAGATTGTAGCTATTTAATTTAATTTTTAATTAAAAAATAAAATAAAATAAATATCAATAAATTAGAAATCTGAGAAGAATTATGAGACCTCACTATAATAGTAGAGAGAGCTTGAGGGTAAGTTTGGCGGCACTGAGTGGTGGGGGGATTAGCCTCTGATGTCCAGTAAGACGCCCTTCAAGCCTACCAAGTACCAGATAATCTGCCACGGGGGCCTCTCAAGTCCCCTAGGGGTGTCCAGTGCGATGTGGTGCGAAAATATCCACCTTCATTCTACGGCTTCCCGGGAGCTCAAAAAACGTGGATAATAGCCTTCATTTTCGGCTTCCTAGGGCTCGGGTGTCATTTTTGCCCAAACTTCTCCGATGAGTCTATCATGACCTTAGAGGACCCTCAGAGCCCCGAGAGGGTCATCCGGATCCCGGAACTTTGATAGCACCCATGCTTTTGGTGTTCCGATCTTACACCAATGTCCCGTAAAACGCCATTCCAAGCCTATCAGGGACTGAATAAGCGACCCTAAGGGCCTCCCATGTCCCCTAGGGGTGTTCCGTGCGATGTGGTGCGAAAATATTCACCTTCGTTCCGGGGCCTCCCGAAAGCCCAAAAAGCGTGGATTATAGCCTTCGTTTTCGGCTTCTCTGGGCTCGGGTGTCATTTTTACCCAAAAATTTTCGGGGGGTCTATCATGACCCTAGAGCACCCTCGGTGCCCCTAGAGGGTCATCCGGATCCCCGAACTTTGATATCACCCATGCCTTTGTGTTCCAGCTCTTACACACCAGTGTCACGTAAAACGCCCTTTCAAGCCTATCAGGGACTGGATAAATGACCCCGAGGGCCTCTCGTGTCCCCTAGGGGTGTTCCGTGTGATGTGATGCGAAAATATTCACCTTCGTTCCGGGGCCTCCCGTAAGCCCAAAAAAAGGTGGATTATAGCCTTCATTTTCGGATTCTGGGGGCTCGGGTGTCATTTTTGCCCAAACTTCTCTGGGGAGGTCTATCATGACCCTAGAGGACCCATGGTGCCCCGGGAGGTCATCCGAATCCCCGAACATCGATATCACCCATGCCTTCGGTGCTCCGGCCGTTACACTGGTGTCCCGTAAAAACAGCCTTACAAGCCTATCAGGGACCCGATAACGGACCCCTAAGGCCTCTTATGTTCCCTAAGGTTGTCATGTGCGATGTGGTGCGAAAATATCCACCTTCGTTCCGGGGCCTCCCGGAAGCCCAAAAAACATGGATTATAGCCTTTGATTTCCGGCTTCCCGGGCCCCGATTTCTGTTTTTGCCCAAACTTCTCCGGGGGGTCTATCGTCATCCTAGAGGACCTCCACTGCCTCAGGCGGTCATACGGTTCCCCAAACTCCGATTTCACCCTTGGGACGTGGGATATGACGCTCGCTGAGGCGCTGGGACATGGGTCACCCAGATTTTGTTTTAATAAATTTTTTTATGTACTTAGTTCATTTCGATCCAATTTCTACTATGATAATTTTTGGGAGAAGAACTTTATAACAGAGTATTCTCAAGTTTATTAATAAAAGGCTAATAATCGTTTTCTAAGAACTCGGACAAATACAGATCAAAGTTTACAACATCACTGATCATAATAAGTAGAATAATAATGCAACAAACAATGTCATTTAGAGGTAGATACCTCTAACTTTTATAGAGGTACCACAAGCTAATTTTTGTACTATTCAATATTGTTAGTTTTTATAGGGATTATTCAATTTTTGTACTAACTCTAGTGATCTAAGCCTATGTTTGGTTAAGAGTTTCTGGAGGATTATATCTTTTGGTGGCAGTTAATTTTTTTTATTTTTTGTTTGGATAGATAAGCTTTTTGGTAGAGTTTCAACTCTTAACACCACTATGGTTAATCTTAATGTACTACTATTATACCATCACATACCGTTCGGTAGAAGTTGTAGTCCCTTGAATTAGAATGTCCTAGGAATTGCTAAATTACTCTGCAACTTTTCCATTGCGAAGTTCTAGAACCATAATTTGATGTTTGTCGTTAAAAAGTTAGACAAATCAAATTTAAAGCCTAATAAAAAAAAAAAAGCACCAAATACGAAGAAAGAACATAACACAATTTGCATGATGCATAGATGATTAAGCATAAGTTATAACATTATTCACATCTAACATCCTGTTCATTGCAATTTGAATATATAAAGTGAAGAACAATAAAACCTTTAACTTCATTTTTTTTTGTGCTCACTGCTCATAAAACCTTTAACTTCATGATATACTAGTGTAACGCTTACCATTTTCCTTGTTTTATAATTAGACAGTTAGTATATACCCCAATTTGGACGTTTATTAATTGAACTTTCTGATTATTTAAAGAGAAGCTTTTTGATTACTCATGATTACAAACTTTTTGTAACCGTCGAGCAAAGACAAATTATGTGTGTCGTATATGCAACAACGTTACTCTTCAAACAGTTTTATTTATTCTGACTGACAACTTATTATGTGTACCCAATAAAATCTTTTTGCTCTTCCACCGACCTTCTAAATAGCAAAACACTTTTACCGCGTTCACATATAGAAGGAACTAGCAAGGGCAAGCCAAGACTGAAGAGTAACCAAACCACCAATGCTACGCCCCTTTGCAAAGAACTAGTTTAGTTTCATTTTGGGTGGCTGAGACTTGGTACAAAATAATGAATTGACACAAACACGAGTATAAAACGGTTTTACGGTAATTCTTGAAGACAGTGACCATTTTTTAGTAAAATAAGGATTATTTTGAAATGACCACATTTTAATATGAGTTGGTCTCACTCAAAACTCTCATATAATCAATCATATGTATTAGGTAGTCTTATTTGATGCCTCATAGCCTATTGTATTCACTTCTGAAACAATGAGGAATTATGTAACCTCGGATGTCAGTAAGGATTTTTTTTATCATTGGAACAAAGTGCAGCATGGAGATGATGAAAGAACATGGTCCTATTCTTTCCGTTGTATTCTGTTCCGTTCTGTTTTGTTCAATTCTGTTCCGTGTTTTAATTTTCGTTCCATACCGTTCCACGCTGTATTTTTCATTCCATTCTGTGTTGCATTGTATCCATTATGCATTTCATTTTGTCTCACATTTTGTATCATTCTGCAATCCATTCCGTTTCGCGCTGCAATTTCCATTCCGATTTGCACTGTAATTTCCATTCCGATTCGCACTACAAGTTTTGTTCTACTCCATTCCGTTTCTCACCATTATGCTGAAAAGAACATATGAGTACTCAATTCGATGAGTTAACCCCTTATATTCTTGGTATACATATAGCGATTGCACATATCCGATTTTCATCAACTTTTTTAACCGTTAGGACTTAGGCTTTTAAGTACAGCAAATCATGACACATAAATTATTTAACAAGAAAATTAACAACTTTAAATATCTTTACCCAAATTTAGTTACAAACTTACACTAAGCATTTACTCAAACTCTTATTTTCCTCATTTAATGAAGATAACTTGGCATCCCAAAAAGGAAAAAGTAGTATTGGTACAATTTGGATGGTTTATCTTAGGTTATGTTTTTCTCAACTTCTTTTTAATTTATTTATGTTAATTCAATCTAGTTCAATTCAGTTTAATCTAGTTAATTCGGTTCAGTTCACATAAAAACCTTTCACATAATTTTGTGTTCCAATACATATAAACAATGACACACGCGTAATTGAAAAGATTTTAATGCATATTTTCAAATAAGTCTAAAATATTGATGGGGATTCGGTGAGTTATAAATGGATTAATTCATTTCAATTTAGTTAAACTTATATCACTTCAATAAATTTCATTTCAATTCAAATTATTTTAGTTCACTTAGGTACAGGTTTACGGATCCTTAGTTGGTATCCACACTTGGAAACCCTCAAAACCACGCGCTTTAATTATACGTTTATGGTTTGTAAGTCGGGGTAATGAGAAATTATCATGTAGTCTCGGACCATACTCTCACCTCTCACAATTATCACTTATTTTGAGGGTTATTAATTTAAGTGAATTTCAATTATTTTATGAAAGGTAGAGAGGAGCATTAATCATGGACCCTGTAATAATCTCTTCGTCGTAACGGCTTTTAGAAAGGGGTGTCTTATGATTTTATTTTGGTCCTATCTTATAATCAGTAACCATCTCTTAGTTACTTTTTTTTTTTTGAGGGAAAACCATCTCTTAATTACTTACTTGCATTTTGTACCACCTTTCTAAACTCCCGCCTTCACTATATATAACCCAATTCCTCCTAACCTTACTTCACATAGCCAAAAGAAGAGAAAAGAAAAAGAAAAAAAAACTTCACATAGCCAAAAGAAGAGAAAAGAAAAAGAAAAAAAAAAACTTCACATCGCTAAAAGCACACTCTCAACTCACATAGAGGAAAAAAAACCAAAAAAACCTTGTAGCCCTCCCCTTTTTAAAAAAAAATGACCCAACAAGTAAACCATGAAAATGATACATTCTTATGGGAAAATCATCTATGGGCAAATTTATCAAATGATAATTCTGGCAGCGATAAGATGACTCCTCCTGCACCGGAAGCAGGAGCACCGGAGAAGGGGAAGAAGCGAGGGCGAGGCGCGGTGAGGAAGGGAAAGGGGGAAATCGGAGAGAGAAAGGAAGAAGGAGAAACATCTGATCATGAGATACATATATGGACAGAAAGGGAGAGAAGAAAGAGGATGAGAAACATGTTTTCTAATCTTCATTCTTTGCTCCCTCACCTTCCTCCTAAGGTAATTAAACGAATAAAAACAATTTACCAAAAAAAGTTTTTGCCAATAAATTTGAAAGTAGTCATAAATTAGGATAGAGTTGTTGTTGTTTTCTTTTGTTGTCTTGTTTTGGATGATTGTTCTTTGTTTCAGTTGAATGATTCTTTCCTAGAATCTCTCGTCCATGTTTTATGAGTCCTTTTGAGTTTTATTACAAGTAGTGTACTAGTGAAGTACTACATATTATTTTGTAGGGACTATCTAAAGTGTATATGTGACACTCCATTAAATGCTCCAAGATATCTTGCTAGATATAGATGGTAATAAATTTACATGTTTCATACTAATATTGGGAAACTCCACTAAAAAAATAAAAATGGGAAACTTATTATCATTATTATTTTTAGATTAAAATTGGGAAACTCCTTCAAATGAGTCAAGTTTTTGTAGTTTTCACAAAACAAGTAAAAAGATCATACCAAAAAAAGAATACATATCCATATTCTAGATTCTAGGTAACTCTATCTCTCATATATGCACATTCAATGTAGTAACTTATTAACGAGGATCAAATAATTAGGAACAATTAAGTTCAAAAGCAAAGGAAAAAAAAGTTCAAAAGCAAAGAAAATAAGTGAAAGATGATGCTGATAAACTACAAAGGGCAATAGAAAATTGGTTCTAGATTTGACCTTTTGTTTTTTTCTTTGATGATTAACCAAATTCCAATCTTTAGGTTCTTGTTATAAAATTTTTGGTTCTTGTTATAAAACTTGTGGTTCTTGTTATAGATGGTTAACTAATCTTGTTGCATTTTTTTGATCACAAAGTTGTTGCATTTAACAATTTGTGATTCATTGTTTAATTTTCTGATGACAAACTTTTTCAAATTCACCAATGTGTCGTATGGGATTCATTTTTGATTCCCGTCGTGAGGTGGCTGCAATTTACCCTAATTATGTTTTCAACTGAATTCATTTAATTTCCATGAATATATAGGCAGACAAATCCACCATTGTTGACGAAGCCGTGAACTTTATCAAAACCTTACAAGTCACCATGCAAAGGCTTCAAAAACAGAAGCTAGAGAGGCTCCAACAAGGAGGAGGCAAACATAATGTTAATTCTCTCACCCTTGTTGAGCCATCAGTTGCAGCCACTTCGCGGCTAGCTATGTTCTCCACAAGGGAGACTTTTGTGGCGGATCAAGTGTCCTCTTTGAACAATAACAACAACAATAACGATAACAATAACAATCCAACGATGGCAAGATCGAACACACCCTCTCACCTTCCCGCGGTCATCCAAACTTGGACCTCCTCCAATGTGGTGCTCAATATTTGTGGTGATGATGCACAATTTGCAATTTATGCACCCAAAAAACCTGGCATGTTTACTACAATTTGCTGTGTTCTTGAGAAGCATAAATTGGAGGCTATTTCTGCTCATGTTTACTCGTTTGCTAATCGAAGCTCTTACATGATCCAAGCTCGTGTAAGTTTTCGACCTCTCTAGTCTTTCCTTATTGTTTGTTCAAGATTTTCTTTGTTTTGTAGACACATTAATTGATCATTAACTCGCTTAAGAAAGGATAAAGATCTTAGTCAAAGCCTATTATAAGATAAGTTCTCATTTTTCATTTTGGAGTTAATAATCATTCTTAATTTCAACAACAATAATCTTTCTTAATTTCCTCTTTCAATTTCTGAAGCACTATTTTAAACAATGTTCCAGAAATTAAAGTGTTCCTAGAGTATTAAAGTAGTACTAATATAGAAGTCATTGAGTTATTTGAGAATTAAAATTTCGAAACTTGCATTGTGTTAATTAACAAAAATTTATAATTATAAATTAGTATCAGCTGGCAAATGGAGCAACTGAAGAATTATCACAAGTAATTACCGTGGACGAGATATACAAGCAAGCAGCAGGAGAGATGATGATGTGGGTTTCATCTTGAATCGATTGGTTATTTATCAAACAATGCAAGATGAAAGATTGATATGAGAAAGATTGCTAATCTCTTAGATGTGATACTCCATTAATGTTCAAGCTAAGTTTAAGCCTTTGTTTCTTTTGGATCGATTGGAAAATGGGATTAATTTGTTGTATGTACATAGGAGATTAGTAAGCATACAAGAAGTTGAGGGTTTTAAAGGAATTGAAGACAATTGTATGCAATGTGCCTGCTGATGCCATTGCATATGATAGTGCTAAGTAATTTTGTTATGTGATTGAAAATCTTAATAGTAAAAATTTATAATGCATTTTTCATTATGGTGATGCCTTTGTTTGATAATCAACTGATTGCATTAGTTAGCTGACACTGGATGCATTGAAAGAAAAAAAAAATGTCATTTTCATTCGAGCAAGTCTTG